>OZ024790.1:6661161-7008735 GCA_964017065.1 Haliclona indistincta
ACTTACAGGTAGCAGTAGAAATATTATCTTGATTAGTGACACATAAAACAGAGCTATAAAGTTGACAGACTTGCGTTGCAGTAATTGTGAAAAGTAGCGGTACTAAATAATTATTAATTTTGTTAGATAATTATATGAAAATTTTATATTAACTTCTAATTATTCTAACCAATCACTGTAGAGTATCCATTGATAGGTCCTGGTCCCAGAGCATTGACAGCAAACACTGTAATATAGTAGGTTACTCCTGGTACACCAGACACTGTGTAGCTAGTCATAGAAGAGTTCACTTGTGTGTGTATCAGTGTGCTGTTATCACTGGTATTATAAGACACTACATAGTGAAGGACTGGGAAACCATCTATCAGCTGAATGAAAAAATTAATACTTCAACGAATTTTGTATTCCGTTTCATACCTGCCATATCACATTAATGTTTTTTAGTTGTAACTGTACTATGAAGCTCACAATATCAGGAACTGTGGTAACAAATAAATATTATTAACAGTTGATAATGAAGTAGACAAATATATTCATACCACCATATGTGACTGTGAGTTGATCACTCCATGGTCCATGTTTTCCTGTACTGTCAGTGACAGCCACAGCAAATGAGTAGTTGTGTCCATGAGTCAGCTGGTTTAGGTAAGTATCATCATTCGTATCAGTATCAGTATCATTATCAGTAGTCAGTATCAGTGACTCAGTGTTGCTAGTACTGTAGCACGAGCTAGAGCTACTGTAGTTAGTGATATTGATAGTGTAGTTGAAGACACAGTCTGTGGGTCCATTAGGAGGAGCTAGCCATGTTAGTGATACTATCTCGCTGGCAGTACTGATACTTAGCTTAGATGGAGAGTTTGCTGCACCTTTAGTAAAAAAATTAATGCATGCATACATTGTTAAAACAGTATTTGCACACCTCTGAAAGCATTTACCTGCTATTGTGATGGTCCAGTGTGTGGTAGATATCTGTGATCTACATGTGATATTATTGTCATGATCAGATATTTGAACACTATCAATAGTAGCGATCGACATCACTGTTAATCCCACAACATGAGATACAAGAGTGTAATAGTCACTGCTAGCAAATTCATCATCGTATATGATGGTATCTCCTCTATACTGCCATTGCAATGGTGGTGGTAGCACTTCTGGCATATTGGTTACTCTAACAATAGTACAGTTGATAGTGACATCTTGTCCAGGACAGGCTGATAGTCCACTAGCTGGTTGAACAGGATGGAGTATGACTGTGTCTTCAACTTGAGCAGCTAAGAGTGTTTATGGATGAAGATAGCATAATAATTATTATAACTTAACTAAAGTCTCACCTCCTATGTAGAAGCCAACTGCAAGAACAAACAGAACAATTGCAGTCATGCTTTATAATAATGATCATAATGTAGCGCGCGTCTTGTTTTTATAGGGGATCGGATTCACTAAGTTCACCCGTTTTGAAACAATGACGTCACGGTATGTCACGTGCACAAGCCGCCTTACGTGCGCGCGTACTGGATCACTATAAACAAGGACTGGTCAGCAGGTTTCGGACAAAAAACCACGAAAAAATTGTAGTGTCTTTCTTTCATTCAGGGTCATTCCTGCTGTTTGAAGACGGTTGAGCACATCTCGTAGGCTAGCATCATGTTCTTCTCGTGTAGATCCATGTACCAGCACATCGTCCATCATACACACTACTCCTGGCAAGCATGTTAGAATTTCAGACATTCTTCTTCGAAAATGTTCAGGAGCGGAATAGATTCCGAATGGTAGGCGGTTGAAACAATATCACCAAAGGGAGTTATCAATGTCCTCAGCTTGGCTGAGTCAGGTGAAAGAGGGATCTGCCAAAATCCAGAGTTGGCGTCTATAGTTTGCTCAGGACAGTAGCTCCAGCGAGTTGTGCAAGTACTTGGTCCACTGCTGGCAAGGGATGTCTTTCACGACGTACACTTTGGTTGAGTCTGGTTAGGTCTACACAGATTCGTACTTTGCCATCAGATTTTGGGACTACCACTAATGGTCGCTCATTCACTCCATAATTATGAACTCAATTATAATAATCATTACAGTCCAATAATTTTGTTGTGCATGGTTTGGGTGACTATAGAGCAATTTTCTATCCTGCCCCATCGGGGAGAAGACTCAACATTTTGGTCCACCGAGCCGGATTACATCTACCAACTTGTTTCCTTTTGCTGTGACAATCTCCTCCCTGATCCACTTCAACTTGTAAGTCAAATATTGTCAAGACTCGCACGTGACGGTTGAGCACCTTATAAATGCACCTGCTTCTGTATTCCAGGCTCTAGCTTCCCTTTTTAACGGGATATTAAAATATCATGTAGTCCCCTCTTCCTTTACCTGCAGTACGGTGATTCCTATATTCAAAGGAGGTGGCAAAGATCCTGTTTCCCCTGCTAATTATAGAGGAATCTCACTTTCCTCGATTATTTCAAAGCTCTTTGAAAAGCTGTTGCTCGTTCCCTTACAAGACAAACTATTACACTTAATCCATCCCCTACAAGGTGGATTTAGACCAGGTTACTCCACGGCGCATACTTCCTTCATACTTCATGAGGCTATTGCCGAGTGTAAGCTAAATAGGGATATTCCATTTCTTGCGTTAGTAGACGTTCAAAAGGCGTTTGATACGGTCTGGCATAGTGGTCTTTTCTATAAGCTCTTTCATCTGGGGGTGAGGGGAGACCTGTGGCATACCCTATTTAACTGGTATAGCTCTTCAACCTCCTCTGTTCTATGGTATGATCGAGTCTCCAGACCATTCCTTGTTCGTCAGGGGGTTCGTCAGGGGGCGGTTCTCTCTCCACTCCTTTACGCTGTTTTCACAAGTGAGCTTCTTTTTCTTCTCGAAGCAAGTGACCTTGGGGTTCGTATTGGTACAGTCTATGCTGGTTCTCCTACATTTGCTGATGACATGGCACTCATTGCCTCTTCTCAGGAAGATCTTCAAGGTATGTTATCAGTTGTTGATAAATATGCCAATAAGTGGGGATATAGAATTAACCCCTCCAAATCAGCGGTTCTAATATTTTCTAGAAAGAAACTCCCTTCTTATGAGTGGTCTATTTCTAACTCTTCTATTCCAACTCTATCCTCTGCCCGTCATTTAGGCCTCTTGCTTTCTACATCCTCTTCAACTATCAACCGCACTACTAGATCAATCACTTCTTCCCGTAGCGCATATTACGCTCTATCTGCCCTTGGTGCTCGTCATACCGGAGTTAATACTGCTACTTCACTGCAACTTTTTAAGGCAATATCCTTGTCAATTCTGTCGTTTGGTTTTGAAGTATGGGCTCCTACCAAGACTGAGATATTAATGATGGAAAGATCTCAGCTTAAGATTTTAAGAACTATTCTTGGTGTTCCATCTCATGTACCATCCCTTGGTGTACATTATCTTTGTGGTACTATCCCAATTTCCTACCTCATTGCCCATAGACAGTTAAATTTTGTCAGAAATGTGCTAGCTCTTCCTGATTATGCTGTGTCTCGCGATATTCTTATTTATCGAGCTAATCAATGTCCACCTCCTTCTCAGAGCTTGATCAATTCTTTCTCTGCTCACTTAGACTCGTTTTCCCTCCCATCGGTCTTGGAACTTGTTTCAGATCTTCCATCCAAGAAAGCTTGGAAAGCTTTGACTAAAACCCTAGTCTTTGAAGAATTCCGTGATTCCATTGAGTCAACTACCCTGCAATCTCTCTCCCATATTGTTAACCTCCCTCCTGCTATCAGATATGGTCATCCTGCTCCTATTATTGAAAAAGTCAAACACAATCTATCACTATCGCGTCTTTCTAATCTTCGGATAAGACTCATCCTTCACGCAACTTCCCTCGCCTCTCACACTGCAGTTTTTAACACTCCGCGTGGCCAGTCACCTAGATCGTCTTCTTGTCTTCTATGCTCTACTGACTCTTCAGAAGATCTGGCGCACTTTGTGTTCCGGTGTCCCGCACTGCAGACTGTTCGCGATGCGTGGTTTCCTAAAATTTATTCGTCCCCTCCCACTTCTGCACTAGTAATCAATCACGTGATCGGAGTGGAATGGTTTGAAGATCAAGAACTGATTCTCCGATTCTTGGCAGATCTGTACAGCTACCGTGCTAAATTGTTACATTCTCTTCTTTCCCCACCAGATGGTGGTACTCTTCTCATTCGAGGAGGCAACAAAAACTAAGAAGAAGAAGACGGTCGCCATTTTGTTCATGATTACCGTATACTGTCATAAGCCCGGGCATACCCGGGCTGGCTTGGCTAGCTGATATGTTGATGCGCGTGCGCAACGTATGTAACGTGCAGTGTTCAATGCTAAATAGGCTTGTAGTAACGAGACTTATCTTCGAAGCTGTGAGATCAAGTAGATGAGCTCGTCCTTCGCTTCACAAGAGCATGCAAGAGCTTAAAATAATGAAACCACGCCCCATATGAATATCATTAACGCAAAAATTTTCCAGCCAGCAAGCGTGCCGATAAAGTGAGCCCGGGCAACTTCATATTCCTGCAGCCGCCTATGTATACTGTACTGTCGCGCCTGCCAGCAATCACCATGTCTGAAGCAGTATCCAAAATAAAAAAGCGTAGAGGAACTGCCAAACGATCGATCACAAATCTAGAAAACAGACTCAATGAACTCGAAGCCCGAGTAGATGTGTCACCTGCCAACCGCCTAGAATCTGCCAGGCAAAACAAAGCTCAACTGAGTGCATATGACGCTGATTTCCGCAAGCTTCACCTCGAACTTGTTGATCTTCTAGAGACTACCGACGACCTAGACCGTGAACAGCTCGCGTTAGATGAGCATGAAGATCGCGTTACCTCTCTATCTATCCGCCTACAATGCATCATAAATGCTCATACTGGTAGCACACCTCCAGCCCCCAGTGTATCCCCTCGTGACGTTTTTATGAAGCGCATGCATCAGGTAGAGCATAACACCACTACTATTGGTGGTCGACTATCAAAAGCTGATCCAACAGATTCCTGCCTCGTACAGCAGCTTGCAGTCGAATCGCAACCGTAATTTTTATTTGCAAGCGGAAGAGGCGTGTCCTTACTATTTTGGCGCTTTTTAGTGGCATGCAGTTGGCGTACAGTATGTACTTTTTTCTGCTGTACAGGTCTCAGTTAGATCGATAAAACAATCTAAAACGTTTGGATATGGATGTGAGAACCTTTCTGGTTATTTTTCGGCCTGTGTTCGTGGCTAACTGCTGAAGCGTACGGGTTTGAAGTCGAGGAAGAACCTTGGCGCCATCATGCTTGTTTGACAAGAAGAACGGACACTTTTTTCTGGTAAGCGGAACAGTTGTTTTTATGTATTTTGCACGTTCTTCTATGTTTTGTGCATCTTGTGTGAAAGTTTTAACGAAATTGGACTGTTAAACCAAAAGTGTACCTAAGTCAAAGGGCACTGTGTAGTAATATAATGATTTAGTTGGCCCCAACTGTTGTGTTCAAGTGTTACACAAAGAAGTACAGGTATATTAGTTGTTCAAACAATATCAAATACATATGAAATTAGCTCTTCTATGCATATTTTGTACTTCAGTTTGTATTTGTTGTGATTCTTCATCCTCGTCATGATGGCCTTCTTCACTCCAATCTGATATCAGTGTTATCAGTGTCTTCACTTTGGTATGTATCGTGCCATGGCTTAATTTTGTGTTTTTAGCATAATATCATCTGAGTGTTAGTGTAAGTTATTGGGAAGTTTGTAACATGTATAACATTTGACATCATCGATAGCTATTGCAACTGGTGTTTCTGTTGCTTTGGTAGGGTGTGATGAGTGGCGGAAAAATGATGCTGCTGTCTTTGGGTTTGAACTGCAAGAGGCACAAGAACTTGGTTTGTGTTATACACAATTGAGATAATGCTATGATACGGTTGTTTTGGTAATTAATTTTTCTATTTGTAAATGGTTCCTAAAAGTGCTTGTTCTGTAACTTTTACAAGTTTTAAATCTTTAACTCTGGAATTACAAAGTGGGTATATTAAGGTGGCGGTATACCGATGGGTGTGGCTATAGTCAGTTAGAACACAGCTCGCAGGCTGGACAACGAGGGCGAGCTAAACGGAACAGAGCTGCCACACATGAAGTACGAAGGTATACAAAGAGCAGAGCGTTAAAAGTTTAGGCATACCTTGAACAATCGCAGAGAAATGCAAAACCAAAAACGGCAGTTTTATTCACCAAAAATCAGACGAAGGAAACGTCTACACCGTTAGCTGAAGCCAATTTCCACTTAAAAACAACTTACCCGAGGGCGACTCAAAGAGTTTTCTGGACAGAATCGATATCTTTTTCCAAAAATCACTAATCAACAAGATTTCATGGCGTCCAGCATGGTTTGGCACGAGCGTTTACAGCCATAAAAAAGTAACGGTTATCCATCTTAATAAAAACTCTTCGAGCCGCCCTCCGTTAGTTATTTTAGAAAGTGCACCGCTCGTCAAATAGCTTTAAAAAGGCACCTGGGATTTTATTTTTGGTGAATGGTGGCAGCATCCATTACCCCAAACGCCGATGATTGCTAGGGAACATGAATATCATTACTAATGTCGTGAATGTCATTATTCGCGTAACGGTATTCCGCCACCTTAAGCATGATTTTGAATTCTGTGCTGTTTGTTGACTTGTGTTTTGTGCTTGCACGTCTTGCGTCTCTCTTATGTCCATGTTTGGTTCTTGCGTCTCTCGTATGTTTAATGCTTGCATGTCTCCTATGTCAATGTTTTGTGCTTGCACCTCTCTTATGATTTGTGTTTGTGTGTCTTTTTTGGTTTTCTCCATTTGGTAAGATCTTTTAGCCTCTATTTTATCTTTTTGCATATTAAGCTATTGGCGAGAGATATTGTGCTCATGTGTACTAACACATACTGTTTCTCCTCTTCACTCCAGCGTTCAAAGCGTACTATGTATCCTCCGGATCTTCTACAAAGACAGCACACATTTTCCTAACGTATTTCAGCTGATTTGCCTTAAATTTCTATGACAACAATACATCAATTTATTGTTCATTTTGTGAATCAAATTTAGGATTGTTATGAATGGCACGTATTCATTTATCAAATCGTATAAATAAAAATATCGGTACGGTGGTCATGGGCGTTATTTAGAATCATTTCCCAATTGCTCTGTGTAGAAATTCTGCATTCTTCTCCTCGCTCTGAGATAGGGAATTATTTGTCCTACAACCGCCTTACCTTGGGAAATAGATATGTCCTTTAGTGGCTTGCTGAGGATGAAAAGTTTTTCACATAGACCCAAGGATTCTTGCGTCTGCAGTGACGAGCAATTTCGTGCCTGAAATCACTCTGGAATCTCTGCTCCAATTCTCAAACAGAAGAATATACACTACAAAGGTTAGCTAACAATGTTACTGTAGCTACTAGAAGCAAGAAGTCAGCACAAACCGAACACGTTCGAGATAGATCGTCGAGTTCAGGTCACACCTGAATACCGATCTTCTCCTTCTGTTGAACAGTTTGAGTTGATTTCTTGCATCTAGTAGCTACAGTAACATTGTTAGCCAACCTTTGCAGTGTATATTCTTCTGTTTGAGAAATGAAGCAGAGATTCCAGAGTGATTTCAGGCACGAAATTGCTCGTCACTGCAGACGCAAGAATCCTTGGGTCTACGTGAAAAACTTTTCATCCTCAGCAAGCCACTAAAGGACATATCTATTTCCCAAGGTAAGGCCGTTGTAGGACAAATAATTCCCTATCTCAGAGCGAGGAGAAGAATGCAGAATTTCTACACAGAGCGATTGGGAAATGATTCTAAATAACGCCCATGACCACCGTACCGATATTTTTATTTATACGATTTGATAAATGAATACGTGCCATTGAGAACAGTAGATTTGTTTACATCAGATTGTAGCTATATCTATACTCTAGAGAGTAAAGCTGATTTCAAGACTGTAGCTGCTTTAAACCAAAAGTGTACCTAAGCTAAGTAGAGGTGATTGAAAACCTACCTTCTTTACTAACTCTGGTGATTCTTCACTAACAGCTGCTATAATAACAAGAGGTCTTCACTGTTTTATAGCTGTATGATTGAACTAACAAGAGGTGTGATCTTGGAACCGTAGTGCAAACCATGCGCCCGTGGCAGGTAAAAAGATGCCGACTCTCGTTGAACGCAGAAACGACATTTTGGGTGTGCGTGGGCGTACCCGTTGCAAATAAATCCTCAATGCAATAATGTATTTCCCGTACGGTTGCGATTCGACTGACGGGAGCATACTCAAATGGCACTGTTTCTGGGAACAGTATGAGGTAGACTATCAATCCGGCCATAACCGTACGTTTTTGTCCAATGCCATAGATAATACAGTACAAGTGGATATGCAACGTGTCCGCATACCACAAATTGCTTGAAGACGTCACTGCAGCGGATGACACGGTCTTAGTATGCAGCTTAATTTACGGACTCGGTTTGTACGCATGCGTGAGCAGGCGTGGCACGCACATGTACACTTGCAGTGCAGTATAGTACGACAGCCTAGTACATGACAGCGCCGGTAAAGCATAATGGATGAGGAGGATACTTCCGTTTCAAGTTACTATAGTACAAGTGAGGCTGAAATAACGGATGAAGAGGAGCATGAGGACGAAGAGATTGATGCACTGCCGACCACGCTGCCTCAGCCAGTTGCTACAGTAATGGTAAGGCACTGAACGCGTACTATGATGAATCATTCGTATTATTATTTTCAGACCAAGACGACTGAAACGTATCTTGGAGGCCTCGGTTATACTGAGTTTTTTCTTGGGTGTGTCAAATCTCTTCAAGCAGAAGAAGTCATAAAGCGCTCTCCTAAGGGGAAAAGAGTGAACTTAGTTTTGGAGCAGCTCTACACGATAAACGAGAAGTCAAGAAAGCTAACTGATGTTGCAGTTTTACTAATTTCAATGACGGTTGGCTGTGCTAATGCAGGAAGTAGTCGAAAGTTGCCAACAGCGAAGTGTGCTGCTATCTGGGCTTCTTTTCACCAGCTTCGTTGTAATCAAGATATCATAACAGCTTGGGCTACTCTTTCAGAAAATATTCCAGATCACTGCCGCAGTGATGCTCCAATTGCTCTACAACTTCTTCTTGACAGAATGCTCAAGCAAATGATTCATAATCAAGCAGAGGCTACTAGAAAACAACATCTTGATAGGAGTATTGCAGAGCTCACTGCACGAGAAAGTAGCGCAGTAATGTACATGGCTGGCTTCGTTGCAGTGAAGCTACTCAAACGGTTTCAAAAGCCATTGAAGAACTCTAATGCTGAGCATAAACATGAACTGTTTGTTGCTGTACTAAAGTCAATGCGAGCCTCAGGTCAACCTGGAGAGCCAGAAACAGTTCTTGAATATTCTACTCTTTGGTCCGAGTTGATTGATAGAGGTGGTTTGTATCACATAAATGACAAGGTAAAGCATTAAAAATCAGTTCGCTGCTAATAATTTTTCTGTTTTGTATAGGTCTTTAAACTAATGGAATCCATTGAGCTTGTTTCTAGACATCACCTCAATGTGAACAACCTAAGTGTGCTAGCATCAAATGCTGACGTACACAAGCTAATTATGGATGATGTCCTTCAATCAGACTCTGTACTTGGTTTCTGGGAAGCAATTTCAGTGGACTGCATCCCCTCGAAGTATGAAGAGTACAGCATTGAACTACTCCAACTTGTCACTAATCTGTGGATCAAAATTCGGGGTCATTCTTTTGCCAAAGATTTCACAACAAACTTCATAAAGAAACAAAAAAAAGGAACTAGAAAGTCACTGCAAAAGAAAAACATAGAATAGCTATAGTATCTATAATTGTTTCTAAACAGTTCTTCTACGCTTTTGAAGTGGTTGTAATAGCACATTGTGTATTTCTTGCTCTGATGAATGTGATGATTCAACATTCATAGTTTTTAGATCCCTATACACTGACTGTTGCTGCACAAGTGTAGCAGCATTGTAGGGTACTTGAAAGGCTGTTCGGTTCTCATTGCTTCCTTCTCTGTGTCGCTGGTGCGAGAAATATCTCTCAAGTGGGTCTTGTTAAAAGACATAGATAATTTTAACACCAGGGAGGTTCACTAGCTGTGGTGCAAGCTCCAAATGATGTCACTATTATGGGGAATGATGTATATAGGTAATGATTTTTGATGAGAATATCAATACCTGTAACCTTGCTGCCAGGGCTTTTGATCGATTCAAATGGGCAGAAAATAGAAGTTGGAGTGGAACAGATACTGTTAGCTGTGACTCCTGCTGTTGCCTCTTAATTATTCTGTCTTTTTAACTTGAACTTTTATCTACCCATATCTGAATTGAAAGACAATAATTGAGCTGTGAATGAATAAGTTGTCATATTTTGCAAGTGTGCTGTGGCTTGCTCAGATGTGTGGCATCTATTGTAATACACTAGTTAGGTAGTCAAATGTCTCAATTTCCTTGAAAAACTAACTGAACTTGACCAAACTCAACATGTAGCAAGATACAGTCTAAACTAAAACTGTATAATTTAGTGTGAAAAGTAGCTTTGGGATCCAAAGTACAGCATGGCTCATCAAGAAAAGTATCCAGTTAGTTACAGAGGCCAAGTACGAAGTTAAATATTGAATAAAAACCCAAGGAATAACTACAGGATGACCAGAGCAGTCTAAAATCTTTCTCAAGTTAAAACCATAGCTTATAAAATATCGCCTAGAGTGCAGCCCTTCGTGATCAAGTTACTGAGCACTTGCTGTTCAGTACAAGCAAGGCGTCTGCAATCGTTCTGAACCAGTGGCGGATCCAGGGGTGGGCCAGGTAGGGCCTGGCCCACCCAAACTAGCCCAGCTAAAATTTTAAAGTTTTAACTATAGTGCAACGCTCTTACCGTTCTGAACAGAGTTCTCACTACTGACTAGCGCGCTCGCTGCGCTGTACAGCCTCCTAGCTGTTACGCATACAACTATCGCGTTTTAGCGTGCCAGAGTCGATTATTACGCCCCTCATGAATATTAATTAGCTAAAATTTTGCGTCGGCGCTGCGCGCCGCACCGCACATTGGCCCACTCAATCGTATTTTCCTGGATCCGCCACTGTTCTGAACTAATCCGGCTGTTCCTGGTTAGCTCTTATCTCTGCAAAGCTAGCTTCTATCTTCTTGTAGCTGAAGTTGACCTGGACCGACGAAAGTGCGAACGCGCTAACAAACCTGCATTCCACTAGCTGCGGCGCGCGCCATGGGTGAAGTACCGTTGCAGTGACTGCTTCAGCGATCTCCGTGTATTTTCCCGTATACGCCCTCGTTGCATGTCCACTTGTACTGTATTATCTATGCCAATGCTGAGAAATTGGCTTATCTTATCGGCTCGCTAAAGGATGGCTCAGCGATGGCAGTTATTGAGGGACTCTCCCAGTCGGGTGACAACTATGATGAAGCTATTCAGTGTCTAACCTCACGTTACAACCGTCCTCGTGTCGTGCATCAGACTCATGTGAAGATGATCGCAGAAGCTCCGTGTCTTAAAGAAGGCTCTGGTCGTGAGATACGCAAATTATATGACAAAGTACAACAACACTTGAGAGCGCTCAAATCCATGGGATGCGAGCCATCTCCACAGTTCATCACTTCTCTCATAGAGCTCAAGCTTGACCCGACAACCATGTTTGAATGGCAAAAGGCGAGTCAGTCTCACACCGATGTTCCTCCCTGTTCAGAGCTACTAGAGTTTTTAGACCTACGTGCCCAAGCGTCTGAAGCACAAGTGGCTGATCATAACAAGAAGCCGACAAAGGATGAATTTAAGAGGTTACATCCACCAAAACATGCCCCTGCTCATGCGCTGACTCTTGATAAGACTTGCGCGGCTTGCAAATCAGCCAATCACCCCTTGTACTCCTGCTCTACCTTCAAGTCGATGTCTCATGACGAAAAGGTATCCATATTGAAATCCAATAATCTTTGTTTCAATTGCCTAAGGCCTGGTCACTAATCAAAGCAATGCACTTCAGTACATCGATGCAGAATGTGTCAAGGTCTTCATCACTCATTTCTGCATCTACCTGCTAAAGAACCCACTCCTTCAAATTTCACTCTCCCTCCTAATGTTAAAGCTCCTTCGCATCTCACCACGAGCATTAAGCCCAACTCTCTCTTGATGACGTGCCGTGTCATGGTGACAAGTCCACGTGGTCTTTCTGCGCAAGCTAGAGGTCTACTTGACTCAGCTTCCTCAGTATCTTTCATTTCAGAACGCCTTGCACAGGGACTTAATCTGCCTCGTACTCATGAGACGCTAAGCTTTTCTGGTGTCGCGGGACTATCACACAAATCTCGTACACAGCAGGTAACCACGTTTACCATCTCCTCCACTTCTCCCGGTGGTGAGATGATCTCTGTTTCTGCAATCATCGTGCCCAAAGTGACGTGTGACTTGCCAACTCAGACTGTAGCGTATGACCCACGATGGGGTCATCTGAAAAGTATCACTCTAGCTGATCCAGAGTTTGGACGACCAGACAAGATTGACCTATTGTTAGGAGTGGATATTTATGCTGAAGTAATGATGCACGGCCGGCGGGTTGGCATGACTGGTTCTCCTACTGCCTTTGAGACGTCATTTGGCTGGGTGCTTGCTGGGAAACCTGGCTGTGATATCATCACCAATCACCACGCTATCACACTCCACACTTCTGTCCTACTTAATGATGACATACTGCAGAAATTCTGGGAAGTAGAAGAAAGAATTACGAACACACCTATCTTGTCTGCTGAAGAGCGATATGTAGTGAAGCATTTTCAGGATAATCACATGCGTGACCCTGATGGAAGGTATGTTGTTCCACTGCCGAAGAAGCTTGACGCTAAACCTCTTGGTGAGAGCAGATCCACTGCAGTTCAGCGCTTTCTCTCTCTAGAACAATCGTTGAGAGCCAGAGAACAGTTCGATCAGTTTAATGAGTGTATCCAAGAATACCTCACGATGGGACACGCTGAAGAAGTTCCTGAATCAGCTTTGAATTCTTGTCTTGAAAAAACATTCTATCTCTCTATGCACGCGGTCCACAAAGAAACAAGTACCACTACGAAACTACGTGTCGTCTTTGATGCGTCAGCCAAGTCTGACACAGGTGTCTCACTCAACGACCAATTATTAGTTGGTCCAACCGTTCATTCGTCTCTGCTAGATGTATTGCTCAGATTTCGTATGCACCGTGTCGCCCTTACAACTGACGTCAGTCGAATGTATCATGCTGTCGTTCTACCAGACTCTGACCGAGACTTACATCGTTTTGTTTGGCGAAGTCAAGTCCATGAACCTCTGAAGGACTACCGTATGACCAGAGTTGCATTTGGTGTATCTGCGTCATCATTCATTGCTAACATGTGTGTCAAACAGAACTCTCTTGATCATGCTGCAGACTATCCCCTAGCTTCTAAAGCTGTTGACGACTCATTTTACGTCGATGATGGACTAACAGGAGCAGACTCCATTGAAAGTGCCATTCGTCTACAAAAACAGCTGCAGTCATTGTTTTCTTGTGCTGGTTTTCTGCTACGAAAGTGGAATTCTAGTGAAGCAACAGTTCTCGAACAGATACCCACAGAGCTGAAAGATCTCCGCCCCACTCAAGAGGTATCAGTGGCCGACACGTACACCAGAACACTGGGTGTCGAGTGGAACGTCACCACCGATCACTTCCGTCTCACTATTGGATCCATGCCACAGCTTCATGTCTTGACCAAACGTGGCCTTGTCTCTGATGTTGCCAAAACCTTCGATGTGTTAGGATGGTTTTCTCCTTCAATCATTCTCATGAAGATTTTACTGCAACAGACTTGGGAAATGAAGATAGGCTGGGATGATCCTGTCTCTGATGAGATACATGCCGTATGGAAGCATTGGAGATCTGAGCTTGAGATGTTGTCAACCAAACACATTCCTCGATGCTACTATCCAAAGGACGCACGAATCGTCTCAACTCAGATACACGGGTTCAGCGACGCATCGGAGGCAGCATACGCAGGTGTCGTTTATCTGAGGATGACTGACTCTGCCGACAACACACACGTGTCCCTTGTGACTTCTAAATCTAGGGTGGCACCTATCAAGCGTGTCACCATCCCACGTCTTGAGCTGTGCGGTGCCCACCTTCTGACAGACCTCGTACATCATGTCAAAGATACCTTGCATATCAGCTCCGCAGATGTATTCTGTTGGACCGACAGCACCATCGTATTAAGCTGGTTGGAGGGAAATCCTCGTCGTTTCAAGACTTATGTCGGCAATCGCGTTTCCTACATCATAGATCTGATTTCTCCAGAGAGATGGAATCATGTTGAAGGTGACAATAACCCTGCTGACTGTGCATCGCGTGGTATCTATCCCTTCGAGCTACTGAATCATGACCTCTGGTGGAAAGGTCCTACATGGCTCTCTTTACCACAGTCTGAATGGCCCAAGGGAACTCCAGAGACAGTAGTTGAAACAAGTGAGTTCTGTAATGTTTGTCTAGCTGTCGATCATCAGTCCATTATCACTCTTGCTGACTACTCTGACTTCAATCACTTGATACGCGTCACCGCATGGGTTCAGCGCTTCACAAAGGCCTGTCGTACCAAAGATAGAGTTACATCCTCTGTAGTGCCTCCATTGTCGGCTGATGAATTATCTGATGCGGAGAGATACTGGATCCTCATCGCTCATCGCGAATTGTTCTCAAAGGAACTTGATTCACTTAAGAAGAAGTGTCCCATATCCAGCAAGAGTTCTCTCTTGTCGTTGCATCCCACTCTAGACTCTCATGGTATCATTCGTGCAGGAGGTCGTGAGCACAACTCTCAACTATTATACTCTCGTAGAAGCCCTATAATTTTGCATGGCAAGCATCTCCTGACGAAGTTAATAATCCGTCTTGAGCATCTGCGATTATTACATGGTGGCACGACTCTTGTCTATTCCTCTCTATCCTATAGATACCACATCATTGGTGGTCGTCGTATCACTCGCTCTATTATTCGTTCGTGTGTTATTTGTCGCCGCCTAGCTGCCAAGCCACGACCTCAGCTTATGGGACAGCTACCACTTGAACGCATCAATCCTGGACCAGTCTTTGACACAGTGGGTGTAGATTACGCTGGACCTCTGATCATCAAATAATTATGGTTACGTACGTAAGCCTGTCCTCGTCAAGGCCTACATCTGCGTGTTTGTATCTATGACAGTGAAAGCTGTTCATTTGGAACCAGTTTCTGATCTTACCTCTGAAGCATTTCTGGCTACCCTCAGACGCTTCACTGCTCGTCGTGGGAACCCTTCGTTACTGTGGAGTGATCATGGATCCAACTTTATTGGCGCAAACAGAGAACTCAAGGAGCTCTATGAATTCCTACTGAAAGACAAGTCACAACAGGATATCACGGATTTCTGCTCATCTCAAGGAATAACGTGGAAGTTCTTACCAGAACACTCACCTCACTTTGGTGGCCTTTGGGAGGCAGCAGTTAAGAGCATGAAAAGTCATCTGAAACGTATAGTTGGTGACGCCAAATTAACCTTTGAAGAGTTGACGACCATAATTATTAGCCCAGGTAGAAGCCTGCCTCAATTCACGACCACTTCTATCCGTGCCGCATGACGACGACGGGGTTGAGATGCTGACTCCTGGACATTTTTTGATAGGACGTCCCATTCAAGCGCTACCTGACTCTCCAGCAGTGTCTCGACCTCTCTCTCTCCTACGCAGATGGAACTTAGGTCAGGCAATTATCAGCCATTTTTGGAAGAGGTAGTCCTCTGAATACCTCATTTCGCTAAGGAAATTTGCAAAATGGCATCGTCCATCTCCAAATTTTGTAATCGACGACATTGTGATCCTTCTTGAGGATGGTTTGCTTCCCACAAAATGGCAACTATAGCTCGAATTCGCGAAGTACATCCTGGCCGTGACGGATTAGTGCGAGTGGTGACCGTAAGAACTCAGAATGGAACATACAAACGCCCTGTGACTAAGATTGCTTTGCTAGTTCCAGCATGTTGAACAAACTGAACATTATTATTTAACCACACATTTGATTAATTTGGTTTGTGTATCACTGTCAGACCAAGTCTTCCATGGCCGGCGGTATGTTGGTCGCTCATTCACTCCATAATTATGAATTCAATTATAATAATCATTACAGTCCAATAATTTTGTTGTGCATGGTTTGGGTGACAATAGAGCAATTTTCTATCCTGCTCCATCGGGGAGAAGACTCAACAACCACCATTCCAGAACACCAGTCAGTTGGTTCTTGGATTTTCGAGATCACTCCTAGAGTCTCCATTCGTTCCAGCTCTTTCTTGACTGCTCCCATGAGTGGTACTGCAACACGTCTCGGGGTTGACAAGGCAAATGGTTTGGCTCCAGGATCCAGCTGAATAGTGTACTCTCCTTCCAGCTTCCCTAGTCCTATGAACAGCTTCGGGAACTCAGTGGTTGGCTCTAGAGTGGGTAGCTCACTGACGGCGGCAACACGAGAGACAAGGTTTAGCTGCTCTATAGCTGGTCGACCTAAGAGTGATTTGGTCTAGCCTCTCACCACGTACACGCTTTCTTGTGCTTGTTGAGTTTGGCTCTCTAGCTTCGCCTTCAACATTCCTTTGACTGAGAGTGAGTGTGTGTCTGGGCACTTCAGGTTTCGGTTGGAGGGAAGTAATCGTGGCTTGCCAATGTCTTTCCATACTCGTTCAGGAATTGCAGTGACATCAGCTCCTGTGTCGATGCAGAATAGAACAGGGTGACTGTTGAGTTGTAGTGTCACGTTCCAGCGATCTCTACTGGTGTCTGTCAGGGCTCCCAGAAAACCATCTTCTTTAGGCTCTTTCTCTTCGACAGTAGCAACTTGTGCAGTAGAACGGCATACAGTCTGGTAGTGTCCTTTCTTCTTACACTTTCTGCAGTTAGCTTCTCTTGCTGGACAGTGCTGTCGATCGTGTTTGGGTGATTTGCCGCACCATGGACACTGTGTGTGTTGACGAGATCCCTTGGAGTCTTTCTGAGACTTGCCCGTAGTGATCTTCTTTTCTCTGGGTAGGTGTTTTCCTTTGTGTACTACTGAGACACTGCATGCTGTCTTTTGTTGCACCTCTCAAAGTAGCTTGCTGCTTTCTAACAGTTTCGTCTTGTCTGGCTTGTGTGACTGCTGAGTCTAGTGTGAGTTTTCGGTCCAGTTGAAGTTTCTCTGATAACTTGGCATTGCTGGCGAGACCCACGACGATTCTGTCACGTACCATCTGATCACGGAGATCTCCATAGTCGCAATACTCGACGAGTGTGTGTAACGCTGTTATGAATTCTTCCACTGGTTCTCCTGGTTCCTGCTTTCTTGAATTGAAGAGAGCACGTTCGTAAATGACGTTTCTTTGAGGAATGACATTGCCAGAAATAATGCACGTATCAATGAAATGCCCCACTCCCCCCCTCCCGGATAGGGTGGGGGATTTGTCAAAATTCGTGTGTCAAAAGCCCCACCCCTGGGGCAGAGTAAATTCGAAGCCTGTCTACAGTTTGCCATAAATGATGATTCACTAGGCAAATTTGTTTTGCGCAACTGTTGCCAGCAACAAACTTGCGTAGTGTGTCATCGTTTAGGCAAACTGTGAACCGGCTTCGTAGTTACACTGCCCGAGGGGTGGGGCTTTTGACACACGAATTTGGACAAATCCCCACCCTACCCCGGGTGGGGGGGAGTGGGGCATTTCATTGATACGCGCATAATTGGACACGGACAATAATTGACCGTATATTTTCCCGTAAATTAACGCGCGGAACCCGAATTACAACCCCTCTCAAGTGAGACATTTCATCTTGCCTCAGCGATCACTGATGATGGTGCTCGCCTCGATATTGGAGCTGATGGATTTTGGGGTAGTTCTTCCCAGAGAACCCTCTTCGATGTGAGAGTATTTAATCCCCTCGCACCTTCAAATAGCCATACCTCCATCAAGTCCTGCTATCGCAAGCATGAACTTGAAAAGAAGAGGGCCTACTCGCAGAGAGTAAGAGAGGTCGAGCATGCTTCTTTCACCCCCCTCGTCCTATCAGCTACTGGTGGGTTTGCAAATGAGGCAAAGACCTTTTACAAGCGGCTGGCTTCAATGCTTGCTGATAAACGGGACCAACGCTACTCCACCACAACCTTCTGGTTAACCCTTTAATTACTAAATTATCCAGCTGAATTTTTAACCTCGTAAATGCTGACTACTTCTCTCGTGAATATCTCGTGTCTTTTGTGCTACTGGTCTCAAATTTGCGTCCTTTTACACCAGTGAGTAGCCGCAATTGCCCACACTCAAGTCGGTCAATATGCCCCTCCCACTTCGAAAGTGAAGCCGATAAAGTGCAACGACCTCGTCAAATTTTGCTCAAAGTTAGTACTTTGGGGCTGGCTGCTGAAAAGTACACAAAAATAGCAGTGGTTTTGGTGAGTGCAAAATGTAGCCCAGATCATAGAGAATGCACAAAAATGTGTTTGCGAGCACCCTGAAGCCATAAAATGTCCCAATTTTCTTGGCAGCCATTTTGTTTTTTCTAAAATGTTGTGAAATTTGCACTGAAGCCATAGAAATGCCGTCGCCATAACGTTTAGCACAGGGGGCGCGCCGAAAACCGGTCAATTTTTGCGGTTATTTGTATTCTTCAATTTGGCTTAATTTTGGGATATTTTTAACACTTTTTGAGAAAGTTATGGTGTCTGAAGTATGTATGTTGCCAAAAGGCAACAATAGGGGTTAAAGGGTTAAGATGCCGTATCAGCTTCTCTTTGCTAAGGTCAGCCATCAGATCTCTAAGGGGGTCGAGATCTTCGAGGGGACATGCCATCAGACCCTCCACTACTTCCACAGATGTCATTGTCTCCGAAGCATGTATTTATAATTAAATTATTTCTCCAAGACACTGTTTTTATCTCTATCTATTAGGTATCTTATCATAATTATTATTTATAATTATATTATTATTATTATTTATATTATTAGTACCGTAGGTGGACTGGAAAAAAAAATTGAGAGGACCAAGAAAACGCCGCGGCATTAGCCAACGAGCAACAGGATTCCTTAGTTCGACGGTGATTCATAGATAACAGTACCTTAGCTAACCTGTCATGGTTGTTTAAAAGCGCTCGCACGTAGTTTCGCCGTTCCAAATCGCGATGCTATTTCTGCACTATTCTCTCCGATTCTCTCAATGGCGTAATACAAAATTTGTTCAAAATGGTGGATTTCAAAATTTTTGATCTTCGATTCGATTGTCGTTCTTCGATTCGATCGTCGATTATCGATTTTTGATCTTCGATTTTTGATGATCGATTGTTGATATTTGATTACCGTTTATTGATATTCGATTGTTGATTATTATGATAAGCACATTTTTATTGCGGATTATCGAGTTTTTATGTTCGATTTGTGATTCTAGATTGTCGTTTGTTTAGTCTATTCGATATTCCGGATCCGGGTGAAGACACGCCCAGTCCATGAGCCATGTGCTTCGTTGACTAGTCTCGGCTCTGTGTATCAATTGCTAGTCCTCAGTCCACTCTACAACTCTCTAAGCTTTCAAGTTCCACTGTGCGCTACTCCGACGAGGAGGTATTGTCTCGTCTGGTCCGCGAGGAGGAGGACTGAGGAGGCATGCAGTGGCATGGATCGCGGACGAAGACTATCAGCAGAGCAGCTCGAAGGAGTGCAAACAACTATCCATTATCTGTCTGGGTTACTTCCATCAAGATGTATGCTATGATTGGTTATAAATTCTATGTTGTGTATATTCTAAATTGTAGCTACAGTCGGCAATGACACGCCCTATCAACCTAGTACAGTGGCAACTGTGGCTGCAACCCAGCCGTCTACATCTGCTGCAGTACTGTCACCATCGTCAAGTGGAGGTATAAACCAATTATTGTTTGTGAATAATAATAATTATTATTAATCTTAATTTCGGTGAACATTTAGATACCTCTGTAGTTGGTAGTGCTGGGGCAGTTTTGCAACGGCTTGGTCAGATCCAATCTGGATTTCGACAGGGAAAAAAGAAGAAGAGAGAGCGGGAGTTAAAAGAACTATTCCCATCTAAGAAGGGAAAGAAACGTGAACACACACCCTGGACACACAAGTTTGTATGCCTTGCTACCCATAACCAAACATCGATTCCAACGACAGCCATTGAAAAAGATGTGCTGATTAGCGCTGGACTCGGGGAGAAAAAGATCGTTTTTGACAACGTAGAATGTGTTGCAGAAGAATTCCGAAAAATTCTTCTCGACACTTTTCCGAAGCTAAAGATGGTGGAGGATATCAGCTTTGTAAATGCAGACCCAATAGTAGGGAGATTGAAATCCTGTCCTCAACAGCTCTTTCTTCTCCAAGGGCACTTCAGTGCTGTGGAGGAAACTCTCGTACATACATTAGGCCTCTACAGAGAGATCTTGATTTGTCACGATGTGACGACAATGACGTAGTAAGTGTGTCAATTGAAGGATAAAAATACTATTATAATTATTATGTTGTTTTTTTTTTCGGATAGCTAGAGAAATGCCTGAATTGTGGATTGATGTTATCACTGGACGAGCTACAAGAGCATCTGGAGCACTGTAATGTGTAAGTATTAATATTATTGACTAGAGCTATAGTCTTTTGTGTAACTTTTGCTCTTAACATAAAGGTTTTCATGCATGTCATATGTCATCCTTATCCCGTTGCGTGGGTGTATCAAAGTTGCCGCCCGTGGTTTAAAACGCACTAAAGTGCCATGTAATTATGTCATGAGGACTATATTATCCTTTGATGTTTGATATGGTACCTCGGTGCAAAGGTCACGGACTGCCGGCAAAAAACTTAGTTTAGAGCACGAAAGCGTATTCAACACAGATCCTACGAGCTAAAGAAATGTTCTTCTAGCTTAGCACACCTAGAACATCGTAGTGTAACGAGTCTCGGCGGCCACACGTAGCATAACTCGCCCCTTGATATCACGATCGAAGCGCTAGACACACACAAAACGACGATAGATAGTTTCTTTCCTGTTTTCCACACTTTGCTTCGCTCTCCTTGCGGTCGCTGTCTCTACACTACACAGCAGATCCTACCATGACCTCGACCTCAGCTACCTCGTGGCCATGCGGTTTTACTGACGTCATTTAGCAACGGTGCGGCCACCGTTAGCAACGGAAATAAATCAGTTATAACACCCCGTATACTCGTGAATTATCCGTTTACAGTCACTCGCACTCGGGCGCTTCGCGCCCTCGTGCTCGTGACTGTAAATCGGATAATTCCCTCGTAGGGGTGTTATAACTATTACTTGATCACTAAAAATTAATATAAAATTTCAGTTTGAAGCCAATGTTGTTACTATTATTTTTTTTCAGGTTATATTTGATCTACTTATAGTGCATTATAATTATTGTTGTTATTCGTATAGATCAGGAGAGATTAAGGAAGAGTCAAATGTAGTGGAAGAGACAGCTGTTGTGGAAGAGCCAGTCATTCTGGAAGAGCCAATTGTCGTGGAAGAAACTTATGATGATTACGATCATTTTGTAGAGCTTCCATCGTTTGACTTATCACAATTCTGTGTTCAAACACCGACTACATCAGTATGTTGCAACTAGTATGGAATAATTACCACTTTGTTTGGTCTTTTATTATTAGGGGTTAACCAGCAATCACATTGATGAACAAGTGCCGGATCAGATGTAAGTTCCCATACATTGCTGCTTCAATCTCATTTTCAAGTTACAGTATAATTATTGCAATGAACATAATTATAACTCAATAACAGTGAATATAGAAGTACAATTTGCAAGTTCTATTATTTATATTAACTAACAATAGGTTGAAATATACACCTACTTCTATCAAGGATGTCTTGGAAGAGCATGGGAAAGCCCTCATGACAGAGGTGTTTCACATTCAGATCCGAAGAGACAGAGTTTTAGATGACCTTTTAAAGGAATCTAGAAAAAGGAGCTTTCATCCTCGCAAACAAATTAGGGTATGGATTTTAGTTTGTAGCCTGAATAACCTGTTCTTTTATAGTCTGAATAACCTGTAAAACAACCTGTTTTTTATTTATTAGGGAGACACGGTAGTGTCTCCCTATGTAGGGTTGAACGAGAAAACAAGATGGCGGCTACATACATGTATTAGCGTTCAAACGCTGATATTTCGCCTGGTAATGAATTTTATACGTCCAAAGACACTTAGATCTGCTCTCTGGCGTTGCCCCATCTTACAGTAGCAAGGAGATTGCTCGAAATTGTTGCTAAAGTGACGAACCTGGAAACGGTGAAAATCGAGTTTCGTCATCTTCGTTTTCTTCTTTCTTCTTTCTTTCTTTCTTCTTTCTTCAACTTGCCTAGCGCCTTTACGCGAGCAGTGCCGAGACCAAAACATCCACGAACATTCGTGAAATTCTCCTGGCAGGTGCCTTTTGAGCATTGTTTTTAGCGAAACGGCGATCTGAATTCCGCGAGTTCTCGATCGTGATCCATTGTGAGCTAAGTGTTAGACGCCATTATTGCGATTGCGCAACACGCACGTGACCAAGCAGTGGCTAGCGCACGTGACCAAGCACTAGCTTGAGTATCACCATATTTGTCTGGAGTCTTCGAATAACGGCAAACTCGTGTAGGATCGCCATTCTGCGCTTGCCAGATAATTATAACCGGCGTTCAAGTCTACAAATAAGTGTGGGCGGGGCTCGTATGCACTGCATGTGCATGCATGAATGCGTAGGCGAGCTGGTATGTACCACATAACAAATATTTTTAGCTACAAGTTTAAAATTGTTAATAATAAAGAAAAGCCATCAGCAACTGGAAAACTAAACCAATGGTGGAAACCATGACAAAGACGACTCAGTACATGCATGATATTGAACTGCACTTCACTGAAAATGAAAAAAGGACACAAACAAGAAAATAAAAAGATTTCTATCGAAATCAAAAGGATGTAGGGTTGTGAAATCTACCACTGGTCCACAATGTAATCTAACAAGGAACATGCATGGAATGGTAACACGATTGACTTGCTAACAGACCATAGATCCCTACATCAGTGGCTGTACATAAGATCAAGAATTATTTTGTCACAAGCTGAATCCAATTCAGCATGTCTGGTGTCAGTCAACAGCAACTAGCTGAATTAGCTATAGCCAACCACAGCAGCCACTGATGTAGGGATCTATGGTCTGTTAGCAAGTCAATCGTGTTACCATTCCATGCATGTTCCTTGTTAGATTACATTGTGGACCAGTGGTAGATTTCACAACCCTACATCCTTTTGATTTCGATAGAAATCTTTTTATTTTCTTTAGACATGGTTCATTGGAGAAGCAGGGCAGGATACTGGAGGTGTAACTAGGGAGCTGTGGAGGCTTTTTGGACATGAAGTGATGCAGCTTTGTGATGGAGCTAATAACACCTTAGTATTTCGCCATGATTCTGATCGTCTTTTGGTGTGTGTAAAATTGCATTTTGAGCTTGAATGCATAATAATTATTTGCAGGCTGGTGACTTCAAACAGATTGGCATTCTTATGGCTGTCTCTCTTGTACAAGGAGGATCAGGTTACCCATTCTTCGCTCCTGCTATATTTGAGTACTTGGCAGGTACTGA
Source organism: Haliclona indistincta (assembly GCA_964017065.1). NCBI lineage: Eukaryota > Metazoa > Porifera > Demospongiae > Haplosclerida > Chalinidae > Haliclona > Haliclona indistincta. The sequence goes on from OZ024790.1 coordinate 6,684,837, forward strand.
CATCTGTGCTATAACACCTTCATTGCAGGATGTGCCAAGTGCTGAATTACAGCAACTAATTTCTGAGGCATGCATAATAATGGTTTATTCAGATCTCAGCAGGTGCCCATAACGTGAAGGAGCGTCCAACCTTGGTACCAATCTATGACAAAACTCCTCAGTAGAAAGTCCATATCCCTATTTACAAGGCCATAGCTACTTGTGGCTTGGCTATTGTAAATTGAATGGGCAGTCAATTGGCCATGCATGTTAACTATAATTATAGGGCATGGTCTGGCTTGCTATATGACTTTCTAGTCATTGGTTGGTCATTTGCATTGGATGCTCCTTGTTGTAATGGGCTCCTGATGGTATGCAATTCACCATGTATCATACATCCAGCTCACCGAGGCTGAAAATGAAGATGTTTTGCGCTCGGTGGCGATGCAAGCTCTTGACACTCTCATTGAGTGTGGAGTGACAAAGCCACTAGCAAAACTTAGTCTCCAGGACGTTGACACAGTTGCACGAACAGTAGCTCTTCATACGACCATCCTAAGAGTGAAGGCAGAGCTAGACCAGTTTGTCTGCGGTCTGAATGAGGCTGGTATATTGGATTCCATTCGTGCATATCCTGAATTCTTCAGACCCATGTTTGTTTATCAGCATGAAGAAATAACTGCAGGTTTGATTTTGCTTTTAACTGCCCTTAAATTTTTATTCTCAAAATTCACCTGTATACAGACACAATTTTGAGCCTTTTCAACACTAAGCTGTTTAGCGAGAGAGGCACTTTGAAGTATTCGAAACAACAGAACACATATGTCTTCTTCACAGATTTGCTTGAAGAGATGCAATGTAAGTAGACAATTGACCCACATTGTGTGTACCTATAAAATTATGTGAACGATAATTTTTCTTAGGTGGCGACTTGGATGTTGGTCTGCAAGATGTATTGATATTTTTCACTGCAGCAGAAAAAATTCCACCATGTGGGTTTGATTGTGAAGGAATTAACACTTGCGTTCAACGATGACATATACCCAACTGCTTCTACGTGTTCCCTGCAACTTACACTGCCCTCTAAGTATGAAACCTATTTAGAGTTCAAGACCAACTTTATATATGCTCTGTGTAACTATGGAGGATTTGGTCTTTGTTAGTCTTGCAAAGTATATAACATGACATTTATCAAAACACACATCAGTTAACATTATTATTATCAATACATCAAAGTATATAACATGACATTTATCAAAAACACATAAGTTAGCATTATTATTACAATAATGATTTATAAATCAGTATCATTATCAATAAAGGATCCAATTAATAACAGCAATTTAATAAGTGACTTGATAGCAAGTACAACAGACAATAGCAATTTAAACATGTTGCTGTTGCATAGTAATCATGTTTACAAAAATAATTATAACAGAGCTTGTGCAACATTTTGAGCAATAACATATTGCTCAACAAGATCACCACCTACACCAGCATCCTCTAATGCTTCTCGGAAAGTGTCAGCTGACACATTAGTGGAAATTTCAGGTACATTAACTGCATTGTCATCATCTGTTGATATTGGTCCACTCCAGTCTATGCCAAAATTTTCCTGTATAAAAAGGAAATCATTGACAGACTTGCTTAAACATCAATTGTATACATGTGCTTTCTTGTATAGTACTCACAATTGATTGATCAGGAAGCAGATCAGAAACAACACGGTCTCTTGGGTGATTGACACTAAACCGGGCATGTCCCGTAATCCACTGTTGCATTGGAGTTCTGTTATGAGCTGTTCTCATCCTGTGATGATTCCATCCTTCCTTGAAAGCATTCAGCCTTCGTTGAATTTCAGGAAGAAACACAACATGAAGAGCAAACAACTGAGCCTCATTGAGGGGATTGAGCTGCTCACAATCTTCAAGTGCATAGAACAATGCATAAAAGTAGGAAGTACAATCTGTAAAAAGATCTCTCCAGAGTCTTTCGATTCTCTGATTATGCACACTGCGTCCTGTAATAATACTACCTCTACCAGGCCCTCTATCAGGGTGTTCCAACATATACCTTGCCACCATCACATTCTCTCCTCCCATATCACTGCGTACTCGAGATGGTAAGCCATATTCCATCACTGCTGTACAAAAACTCCGAAGTACTGTGTCAGCTCGATTATTTGGTGCAACATTTAAGTAAGTAATCAGTCTGCTATATCCATCAATCCCACCGTGTACTACAAATCGCCACCTCACTAGTTTGTGGTTTCCATCAATATGCCATAGGACATTTGATGACACTACATTATACTCTCTCCTATGTAGTGCTCGTATAAGTCTATTTTGTGTCCCTTGCGGGTCAACTCTTCTGAGTGAATTTCTAATACGTTCACGTTGAATAAGTATACCTTGTGATCTAAGCATACCTTCCACTATCCGACAACCTGCTTCACTATGCCTACTATTGATGTCTTGAATTTCTTCATCAAGCTCGTCATCTGTGATTCCACTGTATCTTCCCCTTCGACTAAGCCCCAGTGCATGCATGCGCCTGTACACTGTTCGAGTAGAGCAGTTAAACATATGGGCTATGTCAGCTACAGAGAAATCGTTTTCATACAAATATAGCAGATGATCCTCAGTGATGTTCAATGGTGGACGCCCTCGTGTTCTGGCTCTCATTTCTTGTACCATAGCAACCTCCATAGAGTTTATCAATGCACAAATGGAGTTGACCAACAGCTGCATGTCTATTTGAAGAGTAGCATTATGATCCTCTATTGCAACACAGCAAGAAAGGAGTTGTTCTGTTTCAAAAATAAACTGGTATCTTCTCTCCATTGACGAGAACAAGAAAAGATGCCTGACTTCGGTGACAGTTCTTTCTAAACAGTCAAGCAGCTGAGGAACCATATCTTCCGCCGGACTGGTCGCCATTTTGAAAACTTTTGTCAGGCGTACAAATTTTGTCAACTGTTAAGACTGATAATCAAAAATCGAACAACAAAAAACTCGATAATCTGCAATCGAAATATAATAATCAATAATCGAATATCAATAAACTATTATCAAATATCAACAACCGATAATCAATTCGTAAATCAACAATCGAATATCAATAAATAGCTTCGCCTGGTGCATATTTTATTTCCGGTAGATGAATTTTGGGCGTTCCATTTTTAGCATGAACATTCCATTTTTAGCATGAAAATTACGGATAATTAGATAGAATCATAATACGGTCATTTCTTGAAACAGTTCTTTCGTGGCTGTATTGCTTCAGCGATCAAGTAGTAGGTTGTTAGCAAACTCCTTGTATCTTCTAGTAGTGTAGAATAGTTGATTCAAACGCTATGGAGCGTCTGGAAGCTGAAAGGTGTGTTCCATGGCTTGTTTCTTCGTCCACCATTGCTTGCAATACGTTTATTCCGGTATGCGACGTTGACCGTCTACCTGTGGTAGCAGATGATGTTTTAGAGCACCAATGAAGTTTAATAGCTCCTCCAAGAGCCATAGTAAACAATTTGTAGATTTGTGGTTCGTTTTCGTACGAAAACAGAATATGTCCAAAAAATGTATTACATTTCTGGCAATGAAATATTCATCTAGCTTCTTCTTGACAGTGGCGTAGTCTTCTCTTTCTCCCTCAGCATACTTGAATGACTGGAGGATGTCATCAGCTCTGTCGCCCATACAGTATAAGAGCATGTTTAGTTGCGCGTTGTCTTCCTCCCCGTTCAGTTTGGAAGCAATCCGAAACCTCTCGAACCGTCTTATCCATCTTGACCACTCTTCTGGTTTACTAAATGGAAATGGTTCCGGTGGAGTAACTCCTACTTTTGCTGCCATCGTTCAGTGTAGTAGAGTAACTGTCTTAGTGTAGAGAGGTAGGCCTTCGCCGTCCCGCAGTGGAGGAGTAGAACTTCGGCTTTTCGCAGTGGAGAGAGAGAGAGAGCTTCGCCGTCCCGCAGTAGAGGGGTAGAACTTCGGCGCCGTGGAATATAGATTTGCTTCGGGTGAGCCGAGAGCACCGCTGCCACCATGTAGCGTTCGGGGGTTCGATAGTTAGAAAGACTTTATTAGAAAGGCAGCAATAGAAGAATAGAATAGAATAAAATCGAATAATACAAATGAGTAAGACACAAGTCCTTTTACATTCTCTCATTGAGTTAGTAATAGTGGGACTATAATGCATTTGTTAGCACTTATTAATGTAACCTAACACAACAAAAATTTGGTCCGGTGGACCAAAATCTCTGACAAAGTTATCCAGATATTTTGGTCCGGGCCGCGGACCAAAATCAACGACCTGTTGCGTACTGTGAGACTTGCATAAATAGCAACAAACAAGTAGCTTCTAGAACTTTGTAGACTGTATACTGCAGGTATACAGTCAGTTAATTTGTACCCTGGCACACGCATTATAATTACTGTACATACAGCCGACACGAGAACAACTGAGCGTACGTAGTTCGATTTGAGCCTACAGTCCTACACTAAGTGTACTGACAACTTCCTATGCATTGAACACCAGCATCATATTCGTTTAGAACGACCCTTAGGTAGGGCCGAAGGCCTAGCTGTTTAGAACGACCTCCCGACGATCCTTAGCTAGGCTTACCAAGGGCCGAAGGCCCGGTTTAGGACGCCCCTCCCGACTTTGCGCAGTTAGGAGAAGGTTTTTAGGGTTTTGGGTTTGGGTTTAGTTATCAGTATTCTTCCATAGTTATCACGTGATTGCCATGGCAACGGTTTCAAACCTGGTGAATTGAGTCATTCCGATCCCGTATTACAACACGTGGCCGTCAGTGTGTAGGGTCAGAATGCAGCTTAAAAAACATGCTGCTGTTATCGTCACTAGGACCAAAATCTACGAGTGTGCACTAATTAGAATTTCTCCCGGACCAAAATAACGGTGACAGGGCACGGTCATGCGGCCGGAAATGTCTCCACCTTTTTCAATTCAAAAAGTGGAAATTGTCTTGCGCGACGTCTGAGTGCCGTTTAAGTGGCTAAAAACCACCCAAAGGTTTTCAGATACGCTGATTCCAACTAATTATGAAATTTAAGCGGATAATTCTTGGAAACAATGCTGTTTTGAAATTGCTATGATCAATTAGTGCTAAATCAAAAAAAAACAGCAATTTGGTAATCGAAAAATTATTTTCGGTTTGCAATGTAAGTTAAACTTGGAGAATGCCTCTGACCAGCACTTACAAAGATATTAGTAACAGTTTGGGTAAGTGCAAACGTACTCCAAAGTCGCGCACAGCTGGAGTGTCATGCTAACTGGACTGTTCGCCATGTACTGCAACAGGCAAATAGCTGGTCGAGCGTCCGTTACAGCCATTGTTGTGGATCTGGTTGGTCGTAGTTTGCTTCAATAAGTATGCCGAACAGGTCAGCGTAGCCCAGGCTGTCGTGTCATACTCAAGATTACTGTTTTGCACCTATGCTACGAAGTGCGCAACAGCACCGCTGTAACCAGGAAGCCGGCTTTGTAATTTAAATTAGTGGAAAACAAAATCACACAGTAACCGCCCGCAAGCCCGATGTAGCTCAGCCATTTTAGCACCAATTCTAACGAAATTTAGATTTGGGTGCTGCTAAAGGTTAGCAGAAGCCACCTAAAAAATAGTAATTGATGCAGACAGTTAAAACTTTTTAGCGCACATCGCTATTGTGGCTTCGTCTTTATAAGGGGTTGAAGTCCAAAAACTATTGTTGAACTGCTCATATCCATACCTCAACTGTGAGCCGAGTTGTTTCACGATACAACACAGCGCTGTAGCTGTATCGGTTCGGGATTCACTAAGTTCACCCGTTTTGAAAACGTTGCCATGGCAATCACGTGATAACTATGGACGAATACTGACAACAAAACCCCAAACCCTAAAAACCTTCTCCTAACTGCGCAAAGTCAATAGGGTCATTTTAAACCGGGCCTCCGGCCCTTGGTAAGCCTAAGGATCGTTGGAAGGGCCGTCCTAAACTGGGCCTTCGGCACTAGCTAGAGATCGTCGGGAGGGTCGTCCTAAACAGGGCCTCTGGCCCTCACTAAGGATCATCGACTGTGTTACGATAAGCAAAAAACTTAAGTTTTGTGATTAAAAAAACACACACAAAAGTGTACCGTACAGCTAGATATTTTGGTTGACCACAATGGCCACAATGGCCATTGTGGCCGGCTTCCTGGCCATTATAGTACCACAATGGCCTGGCTGAGATGTGTCCTGTCTTTTTCACTTCTGAGATCATCCATCCTATGCTTCCGAGGACATCGGTCAGCTGTTGGAAGACCTTCAAAAACAACACCACTTCTGCCTGTGGATGTCATTAGAGCTGAGAGCTTGTGGTCTCCTCTGAACTAACAATTTTTTCTCCTAGCTATTTTATCATTCTCTACACTTCCGCTTTATTTCATTTATTGTATTCACCCTGGCCTAAAAATTGTACTATGCTTTATCATTAATTTTATTCAAGCAGACTGTGCTTACCAAATAAATAAAAAGATATTTTGGTTGACTAAAATTTTGGCGAATTTGGCGAATCGTCAAGCATCCGCCAAAATATTAGTCGCCAAAATCTGTTTTTCTATTACAGCAATATGAGAGCCAGGCGCTGGGCGCCAAAATATTAGTCGCCAAACGCAAAATCTGGGACATTCGCCAACATTTTGTCCACCAAAATTTCTACAGTGTTCCACACGAAGAGACAGTCGGATCGCCAATGGACCGGAAGTAAATCAAACGCATACAATTTTATTTGCAACGCGGGATTTGTTTTGATACAGATTACCAGCGCAACTGAATGAGCTCATTATATATTCACATACCTATTTTTCCAGTTTGCTTAATATTTGCTGCTCTCTTTTTTCTCTACAGTTTGGCAGATGCATATTCTTTGTACTCAAGTAGTGAAAGTTTGTAATTCCAAACAAAAACCAAGCCAGACCTTCGTTTATTGACCGAGGTGACGAGTGCGGTGCCTGTACAAAACTCGTCCGAAAAGTATTTTGGGATAATCGATTTTGTCTGTAATTTTTCATAGTGATAGTGCATATGTTCCGCGCTTTTTGGAAACTTGCGCAATTTCGAAACTGCGTTGCGCAATTTGGTGGTTACCAATTTGCCCGGTCAGTTTCGAAACTGCGCATCTCTTGCGCAATTTAGAAACTGCACATACACGATCGCTACCTACTGTATAAACATTGCCTCTATACGTTGTTGTGCATGGTGCGTGCAGCTGCTACTTTGGTGGCTTGTACATTATAGAACGCGAGATGATGTACTGTATACTGCTGTAACAGACTTGCTGACTTGCTTGGTCATTATCATGGACTGAGACTCTCTGACTACACTTATTGTCACACAATACATTATCTGTTACATAGATACATGTCATTGTTAAGCTCTGCTATATATGGGTTGTCTATTTTTCAATAAAGACTGTTGAGAGCTTGACCCAACTGGCTCTGTCAAATACCTGTGTGTTACACTGCTATTCATCAAAGAACAAGTGCACTAGCTGCTTGAGTGAGTCCAGGCTATGAATTATAATAGCGCCCAATAACTTCTTCCTCTTCTTTATTAAGAGGGCAATTATAACAGCCTGCAATTACTGACTTCCATTAACTCTTCTCAGTTCCAGCATGGCCCTTATGCTTGCAGTGCACTTCAGTGATAATGTCAAAGAATCTTCAACAAAAACTAACTACTCTGAGCCAGTTGGCTAATACTGTAAGGTCATCAGTTGAATAAATAAATTAAACTCAGCTGTATTGTGAACTAGTTATAATACCTTTTTGGCTGGCAGGCACAATACATCTCATCACAATACATCTTTTAACTCAAGAGGACTATAACTCATAATCATAAACCCTCTTGTTTACTCAGAATTTAAAAAACTTTGAATAAGTATGTGCTACAGGATCTCCCCAGCTTTAGCACATGGACAATACGAGTTCCCTTTTCGTTCCATGTTGCTTTGCTAGTACTCGGTGTGGCATTTGCTTCAACTCTGTCACCATCAGCGTCACTAGTAGTAGAGCGAAGTGTGTGTTGATGCTGGCATCGGCATGACCTTCGCACGCAAATTTAGTAGTTGTGAAGGTATGTTTGCTGCTTGCAACCATAGCTGCAATACAAATGTAGACGGCCATTTCTAATTTGAGCAGAAATTCTCGTTGCGCAGTTTCGAAATCGCGCACGCAGTTTCGAAACTGGCACGCAAATTGGCAACCACCAATTTGCGCAACGCAGTTTCGAAATTGCGCAAGTTGACAAAAAGCGCGGAACACATACATTGAAGTACATTGTAATCAAAATCTGAAGTTGTCTTGTGTTTTTGACTTCGCATAATATCACTTTATAGTACAATTATTAATGTAATACATGCGTTCATACAGCAGCTGGTGCACTGCCATGCTGTAAGCGTTTTTTCTCCTTGGGTGAACTAAAAACTGGTATGTCATACTAAATTTAAATGATTTAGCAATTATATATAATAGTTACAGTAAATGGAAAGACGGACAAAGCGGCAATTGGAATTTCAACAGTGTTCACTGTACAGTGGACACCACACTCATTCTTCTCTACCAGATCAATGGAAGGATGACCAGGCTCGTACGTACGTACTAGAAATAGTTAGTCCTGGATCACAGATATGTCGTCTGTGTAGAGATGACATTAAAAGGTATTGAATAATTCGACACACACTCCTAGGTGGGAAAGAATCAAAACAAGTAAAAACAGCAACCCACAAAAATGTTATGTGTGCGACTGTGCGGATACTACATTTGTATCTGGCACATTAGGCACAACAGAACAGATGGCAAGTGCATTTGCAAAGACAGGTATAGCATACGAACGCAATATACCCATACCCACACCACTTTGCCAGCATCACTATCACATTTTATATGATGCGATGCATCGCCAGCGAAGGTGTGCCACTTGTGGTACATGGTTGAGATACAGTGGACACCGTCCATGCCCAAAGCCTGAAATTGTACCGGATCCGGAGTACTTAGAGCAATACACTGGCTTTGAAAGTCAGATAGAACCACACGATCGAGTTTGTATGACTTGCTATGAGTCACAATTAGTGATACTTCAAGTATCCAAACCAAAAAGCATGGACAGTGACCTAAGAGAACTGCTAGATGAAATTGCTCTAAAGTGAAGCCAGCTGAGCAAATTTCAAACAATGAAGAGATTGTTAGCTTGGCAATAACAAAAACAATCCTAACAGTTGGCAAGCTACTTCTCGATAAGCAAGCTATTTTACTTAGTACCATTCACAACTTGTATAGTGAATGCGTTATGGAGATAGCTGTCTTCAAAGGCATAGAGAGACCAGAGGATGTTACTTCGAGGTGGATTTTAAGCAAATTGATAGCTGAATTGCAACATCACATAGCATACAAATGCAAGGTGCGCAAATACGGTACCTTAACATACAGAATACCATCGCATCATACCATCTTGTTCCTTTCCTTTTTCAAGCCTAGTTCCTTTACTTTTGCAAACATCATCCCTACACTTTTCATTTTTTCTTTTTTACTTTACTTTTGCAGTTGTTGGCCTGGACTATTTCATACATAGATTAGTTGATGGTGCATTCAATACAACTTATCTTAGCTTTATAGCGCTTTTTGTCTCCACACTATGATTTAGTATTATTTTATGAATTAGGCGAACAGGTAACCGTCCCTTAAAGCAAGCCTGCATGCTTTGTAGAGTCATTATCATTATCTTTAAAGTCATTATCATTGCAAGCAATCAAAAACTGCATTATCGTGAGGCAGCTCAATATAGTCAGGATTGCATTCAGGTACTGTACATAACAATATAATTATGCAGTAACAGTAACTATATCTACTTCATTGATGAGGCTGCATATCTGAGGTTTGTACGGTGGAGTACACAACTTTATCATGAGCTGGTGCAGCCACTGGTCGCATTCCAGGAGCAGTTCCAAGCTCCGCATAAATCAGTTGTTTTTTTGCAGTACTTGATGTGTTTTCCTTCACACATAACAAGAGTATAACAAAATAATCTCTAGATTAATTATACACCTTTGGTTTCATAACCTCTCTTGCATCAGAGTAGATAACCTTCTCAATGGGTGGAGGTATAGCAGGTTTGTTGCCCAATGGCACTGATCCAATATCAGCATAAATGAGCTCACCACGTTTAGCTCTAGCCTGTAAAGGATGGCATCATCTGTTTTCTGTCAATGACTGAGCAAATACCTTATTCACTGGAGGTGGTGGACGGGGAGGAGGTATCAAGTCAGTTGGTGGTGCTAGGTCAGCATAAACTGATGTCTCATTCTGTAAATTGACGTATAGTTGCATAACAATGAATTTTAAAACTAAAAAACGAATAAACTAACCAGCTCAAATCTTTCTGAATAGGTATTGCTAAGAGTATATAACAATTATTGCTGAATGCAACGGCTTAAACATTCGTTACCTGTTGCAAGGAACTTTTTTCTTTATCTTTCCTATTAATCAACAATGAAATCATTATTTTTTCAGCATGTTTTAAGTATATTACCTCTGGTATGATATATCTTAAAACCTATTATTATAGTCGCTAAAACCATCAATACGACTATGATTCCTCCAATTGTGGAAACAGATATAATAACAATACCTATAATAATTATAACAAAATAAGAAAAGAAGAAAAATATATTGTAGTACTAGTGTTGTTACAATAATTATTTTGCATGCCAGACAAAGTAGTAGTGTTTCACCTGTGGTGGTTGGGCTATTTTGAGTAGTGGAGAAAATTATTGTATTAGAAGAACTTGCAATAGAGTGAACTGACTTATTAGTTGATGATGTAGTTGTTGGAAGCTCTGTGAAAATTACTATTATTAGCTATGCATTAATAATGGCCTAGCTATAATACTCACCATTCACTATCATGAAGTATCCATAGATAGGTCCTGGTCCCAGAGCATTGACAGCAAACACTGTAATATAGTAGGTTACTCCTGGTACACCAGTCACTGTGTAATTAGTCATAGAAGAGTTCACTTGTGTGTGTATCAGTGTGCTGTTATCACTGGTATTATAAGACACTACATAGTGAAGGACTGGGAAACCAACTAGAGGCTAAAGCGACAAAAATAAATCATTGTTAATGTCAATGTCATTAATTATTGCAATCATACCTGCCATAGCACATTAATATTTGTTAGTTGTAGCTGTACTGTGAAGCTCACAATATCAGGAACTATGGTAACAGACAGAGTATAATTTTTAAGAATTCATAAATCAGATAGCTCATACCATCATATGTGACTGTGAGTTGATCACTCCATGGTCCATGTTTTCCTGTACTGTCAGTAACAGCCACAGCAAATGAGTAGTTGTGTCCATGAGTCAGCTGGTTTAGGTAAGTATCATCATCCGTTTCAGTATCATTATCAGCAGTCAGTATCAGTGACTCAGTGTTGCTAGTACTGTAGCACGAGCTAGAGCTACTGTAGTTAGTGATATTGATAGTGTAGTTGAAAACACAGTCTGTGGGTCCATTAGAAGGAGCTAGCCATGTTAGTGATACTATCTCGCTGGCAGTACTAATACTTAGCTTAGATGGAGAGTTTGCTGCACCTTTAGTAAAAAATTAATGCATGCATAAAACAGTATTTGCACACCTCTGAAAGCATTTACCTGCTATTGTGATGGTCTCTGAGTGTGTGGTAGATATCTGTGATCTGCATGTGATATTATTGTCATGATCAGATATTTGAACACTGTTAATAGTAGCATTTGACATCACTGTTAATCCCACAACGTGAGATACAAGAGTGTAATAGTCACTGCTAGCAAATTCATCATCGTATATGATGGTATCTCCTCTATACTGCCATTGCAATGGTGGTGGTACCACTTCTGGCATATTGGTTACTCTAACAATAGTACAATTGATAGTGACATCTTGTCCAGGACAGGCTGATATTCCACTAGCTGGTTGAACAGGATGGAGTATGACTGTGTCTTCAACTTGAGCAGCTAAGAGTGTTTATGGATGAAGATAGCATAATAATAATTATTATAACTTAACTAAAGTCTCACCTCCTATGTAGAAGCCAACTGCAAGAACTAACAGAACAATTGCAGTCATGCTTTATAATAATGATCATAATGAAGCGAGCGTCTTGTTTTTATAGCATTAGACGGCTCATTAATAATTCATTGAGTCGGAAGCTTTGAAGTCACGGAGGGTTAGATCTTCATGAATAAATTGATTTTGTAAAAAGACTCTGTGGAAGATCCAGGACGTTTCGAAGAGCTAACCAAGACAAAGAGCAGTTCTTCGCGTTACCTAGAGTGAAAAAACCATGCCACTACGTTCTTCGCGAACTGCAAACGAGCTCCTAGCACGCAAAAATAGCGGCCGTTAAGTCAGTTAGATCACCCAGACTCGGAATCTAACTAATATGAACGTTCCTTGGGCCAATAACGAGCCCTCGGATGGTCTTAAAGTAAGCCCGAGAGCTGTAAAACCATCCTTGGGCTTGTCACCGCTCGTGCATGATTGTCCCGCGGGGCGTTCATGTCACGTCAGTACGGCAGTATACACTACACACGTCAGTGCAGTACGGCAGTATACAGTCACGGAGCGCGGGGTCTTTCGATTTTCCCTCGATCGTTCGTAGACCGCGAACGAGGATCTATCTATCATGGCGTCCATCAGTCTTTTCTGTTTGACGTTTCTTCTTATTCTCTCCTGTTCCATTACTTTGGGTACAGGTACGTATAATTATAAGTAACTGTTGAACCTATCTTGATTCTGCTAAATCGATAATCGATTTTCTGTGTATATATATAACGTTGAGTGAATGTGCAGAATCATTTCATCCATCCTTTATAGCTAGCCTATGTTTTATTACTATAAGTGCCGTACTGCCAATGCCACGGTGGACTGTTACCACCACCAGCAAATGCTATTTTCCAATTATAACCAACACTCTGGCAACAGGCGGAGACATTGCTCATGTGACATAGCCGGGCCGTAATTTAAGTTGATCTTGCCTTAATTGAGCCACACTTGCACTCCATGTTGTGAAAATATATGCCTTGCAGTTTCAGCAGCCACTTTCATCTAAGGTTTGAGTATTTTGTGCTTTTTCATATGGCGAGAGAACATCTTCAGATCATAGTGCCACAAAATTCAGGTTTAAATCGTGTTCATGATTTGCCCCGATATAACATTGCTTGATTTTGATCATAGCTTTTACAATACTGCACAGAGCAGAAGGATTTGTCTATAACGTAGGATATGCCTGTCACTGAGTGAACAATTCCAAGTTTTTACTCGACATAGTCAGATCCACATAGCTTGCCTTATACTTTTTTTATTGCCTACAATGTTCCACACGAAGAGAGGGAATAATTGTGTGTTTGACATTTTGCTTGATTTCTCTAATTTTGTCCTAGAGTTATGATTTATATATCATTTTGATCCTCTATCCTTACTGAATCTTATGCTTCTTGTCAGATGTCAGACTTTACAACTAATATTTACCACTTGAAGGATTGCCCACACTCGTGTATAGATTTGACAACAAAATCATACTTTTTTTAAGAGCTCATATGAACTATAGATCCCTCTAACAATCAGTTGTATTTTTTGTAGTTGACATATTTCAGAGTCAAGATCGCTCTGTGTGTCATGGAATGAATGCTACCGTGACTTGTGTTACTGTTATATCTGGTGGTCTTCTTCGATGGGTCATTAATGGTCAACAAGTGTTTAGTGTTAGCAGTGGACAAACAACTAGTTTCACCCAAACTGTAAATGGCAATGAGTTTGTGTTTGTCAGAGGATCACAATTGTCTGGAGTGAATATTTACACCTACACATCGACTGTCTCATTGAACACCAATCAAGCAATATCTTTAAGTTGTTCTGATGGAATTTTACAACGGACACTTGGTATAGGTTTAGTAGGTAAGCTCTTACATTATTTTTATTCAAAATCTTTGACATACCATTAGTTGAAGATCAACCTTCCGATTCATCAACCGTCAATAATAAAGATGATCTGGATAGTGTTATCATGTCATGGACTCCACCTGCTGATGCTGGAATTTGCTGTGTTCAATATCGTGTGGTGTCATCAAATGGAACTTCTCTAAATACCACTGAAATGAGCTTTACTCTGTCTGGCATTACAACCCATGAAGAACGTAACAGTGCCTCTATTTCAGTTTGTTGTATGGATCAGGTTGGGACAATGGGACCGTTGGTTACTTATCGACCTAATATTGGTATGTTAACTGATTCTATCACTCAGTTTGACTCATTATCATTATTACAGATTTAGAACCTCCTACTGTTTCTGACCCTGTACATGTTGAGTCTGGTGACATGCCTATGTATGAAATTAATTTGAATTTGCCGGTGAGTGTCTAGTACATTCATAGAATAGTGAGGCAAGCTTGAGTAGAGCTGATCTATGAACACCAGTGCTAAGCTGAGTCTGTCAACACAAGAAGCCAGTTTTCACCGTTTTAATCCACGTATCAAGAGTTCAAGCTTTGATTAAATAATAATAGGCATTTTCTATTTCTCTGGAAAATTGAGGCAAAAATCACACCGCGTGACAGATACATGTAGATGTTTTCATGCACGTGGGACGTTTTCACGATCAATGTGGTGCTCGCTCAGGCTCGCCCCAACAGACACTGTTATACATGTTTTTACAGTGCTTTGCTATAATACTTTGTGATTTCAGAACTCAAGTGAAGGTGCTGTTTCTTCAGTAAAAAGCTGTACTGTTACTGTCATGGTTAATGGCAGTGGCACTGTTATACAACCGAACTGTGATGTACAACAAGGGAAAGCCTCCTTTACGATATCTGATCTATCATCTTTTAGAGTCTTGATAACATTTGATTATGGATTAGGATTTGGCTCTACCACTCTTCCTTCACCTATAAATGGGAGCTATTATAGTGAGTACACTATTGTCTTTTAATACTTAAAAAAATTGCTGTATTTTTACTTCCACAGACACAACCACTCTAATGGAGATAACTGATCTTCGAAACAACAATACTGATCTTCGAGACAACAATACTGCTCTTCGAAACAACAATACTGCTCTTCAAAACCAGACTACTGCTCTTCAAAACCAGACTACTGCTCTTCAAAACCTGACTTCTTTTCTTCAAAACCAGACTACTACTCTTCAAAACGACAATACTGCTCTTCAACTACAGGTTTTAATTGTTTGTGTTGCCCTGGGTGGATTTCTGCTATTCGCAATAATCCTTATTATAATACTTGTCATCTATTTTGCCGTCAAATCAAAAGTAAAGGCCTCTAATGTGAGTTACTTTATGTTCAGAATGAATAATAATTATGATTTTTGTATAATAGAAGCCCCAAGGAAAAAACGAAGAAATAAAGCCGCAAAAAAATGAAGAAATAAAGCTGCGTGACAATAGTTCACTTTAGTGTTGAAACCTATTATTATAAACTGTGGTAGCTGTACTTGAACCCCGTTTATAGTTATTATATTGTTCTCTTTGTATGTTGTAATGCACAAGACCTTCTGTCCATAATAATTATATGACCATATTTGGTGATAATTATAATTAGTATAGGCAATGTGGGTTGCTAGTTATTTTTAGCTATATGTTGGGTCTTGAATTTCATTGTGCACGTATGAATAATATTAGGCATCAAGTTATGATAATTGTGATTAATTTTAGGTTGCTATTACTGTACCAGCTTTAATACTACATAATAATATTACTACATATTACTTCCTGTGACACTGATACTAACCTAACATGCTAGTGCCCAAGTCATTATGCATGTCTTTGGATGTGTTTGAAAAGGATGATCAACCCTATCACTAGAGGCAGCTGTCTCACATATACCTGAGACTGCCTCTAGTGATAATGATTATTAGCTGACTACAAATAGACTATTATTTTTAGTATCAGTAGGGGGGCTGTACCTAACCATTTTGAGTCAATGTTTTGTCCATAGTTGAATCACTAAATCATTAGGCACAACAGTCCTTGTAGACAGGAAGCGTGTTTAACAACCTGATGGATATTATGCGTGGTAGATGTTGAAACTAACACACCTACTGTAGTATATGGGGACTGAAAATTCAACAAAATGCTGTCCTTGTAGGTTAGGTGTTGTGCATGCAGGTGGTTGATTGTGAAAGGAATAATGTATTATCAGAATACATTGTATGGTGTCCATCACATCAACACTAGCTGTGTACCTTCACCCACTAGTCGATTACATTAGCGATTCCATTGGTATCCGTCAACATCACCTGATGATAGTCCCGACCAGAGCACAAGTACTATAATAATACACAAGCATTGTACATTTGTACTAGTGGATAATGAAGCACTTACAGCTACAAGCTATATTATTTAGTAGATCTAACTAATGAGTGTTATCATTGTTCTTAATGAATGTTTGCATAATAATGATGTTATAATTAAACTAGCACAGCTGAGCTATTGTTCCGCCATGAGCAGAGGAATGATCAACCAACGAAAGAGAGAGTACACAGTAAACAACTGCTGTATAGTATTAGACAGCTATTTGCTGTGTACTGAGAGACAAATGCAACACGAAGTTATGATTCCGTATGAAGAAGAATGCATCATCAACAGCATAGTGAACAGTAAACAGCTATAGTAATAATAGCTGTGATGAGATGTATACTGACGATATTTAGGAGCAATTTCTGATGCAGTTTTGTTCCACCATGAGCTGTGGAATGGTCAACAGACGAGAGAAAGTAAACAAATCAATATACGTACAACAAAACAAGAAGTACATGCACCTGTAGATATATTAGACAAAATTATATGACAGAAAAATGAAAAGACCCTTTATTGTGCAACATGCACAGGATAATGGTAGTGTGTGCAAGGTGGTGGTATATGAAAGGAAAAGGTAATAAACTGAAGAGGAAGGTATTATAGATTCGATAAGATTATAGTGCATGTGCAGTTATGATTCAGTATTATAAAGGATATAGTGATCAACAACTAAAGTGAAAGACCTGCGGAGGATTACAGGTCTTGAGGAAATGACATGTAGACTGAGGTGAGTGTGCGTAAGCAGGGCGATCTATTCACACTGTTTCATTATAATAATGCACATCACGATCACACAGTACACAAAGTAATACATAAACCAGACACAACCACACTGCATGCAGTATCACTTAAAATGAGGACGTACGTTATATAGCACTTTTGCTTAAGATTCAAATCATATCATATAGCACTTTTGCCTGAGATTCAAATCATAAAAGTACAGCACTAGGCTATAGCTAGGTTTGAAAAGCTCTGTACATATGCATTATTACCATAGCAATCAGACCATCAAAACTATAATATTATTGCTGATGTGTTATCATAGTAATTAGCGATTCTTGCTCTATTGCAGGTGTTGTTGATCTTCATCTTGTAGTATCCTCATTGCATGGTGTCTGTGGTAGCACTAGGTTGTTCATGGTATTGACATGTTCCTGTATGGAGGTGTTGAGTAGGAAGAGATGGTAACAGAAAGGATGAGAGAGTAAACATGACAGCTATTATAGTTATCAACACCTCTGGATAATCATGCAGCACTAATTGCTTATCTGACTTCCTGTGTTTACATTGGTTGTCTAATTACGTGACGTCATATGACGTTTTGGAGTTGCTGGGCAACACGCGGGGTCTATGTGAAGCACGGGGGTTCTAAGCACGGGTTTATACTTAGGCAAGCAACAGTTAGTGCTTCACTGCTGCAACTGCGCTTGGTAAGAATTAGAGCAAGCAGAAATTTCTACAACACAGTCAACACTTACATATCATTCCAGCTTGTGTTGAGCAATACTTTTGCTGATCTAAAGCAAAAAAATAGTACTACATTGTACCGGTTTTATAGTGTAGTGTTGTAGCACAATAATTATTAGTAAGACTGCACTTGCTATAGTGAACCGCTTCAGTAGGAATAGCATAATGCTATGGAGTGAACTGATACAAAATTCTTCTTAATTATTACTGAAACAAATCTTACAGTACCAAGCTCTGAAAGCAAACATTGCTTGCTCAAAAAAAAATTTTTAAGTTCCACAATAAATGTGAGAAATGAAAGGCTTAGATTTTTCAGAATAACAATCCTTGCACTACAGTATCGATCAAGACGATTATTGCAAATGTTATAACTTGCAGTAATATTATGTAGCAAAAAATCATCGACAAAACTAGACTACAGGACTAAGGTCATGGAGAGAGAGATGATTTGTTACAATACAAAATAATTACCATGCAATATCCGTCAACATGTACTTGCAAACAGTTGTATCAACTGACAAAATTGCACCTAATGCTTCATCAGTAACAATTAAACAGGCACATGTCAAGCTCACCATCAAAACCACTATAACCACTGTACTATACCTGCTACCTAAGAACTGTCTGTGCATCAAAAATTCTCACCTGTAAAGTAGTCATGATTTCAAAAAGTTATGCAACAGTACTTCAATGACACAACAATCCGTCCATTAGAAAAATATCCATAGGTTAACAGCAGTCACTGAAAAAGAACACCCAAGCACTATTGCCGGGCATTGTGTGCAGTGCAGTCGATCAGGTAAACTAAAGAAATTTCAACAGTCGACACTTTATAAACATCACCGGATGATCCATCCCAATAATGAGGAGTAAACTATGAGAAGCCCTGTGCAAATTACGGAATTTACGCAACGATAGCCAGACGGATGTACACAGTTGGGTACATCAACAAGATCACATCACTGACTAAGGTGATCACACTACATCACTCGACCTTGACATGATGATACTGACTGACTAAGATACGACACTCCGGACCACTTACGCAACATTCACATGAATAATTCATGAGGCACTGCTGTGCCTTCTAAATATTACCACCTTATAACATGAATCCACTTCTTAGCAATGGTATGAAAAACAAAAAATATTTAGAATTAACTTCAGTTCATCAGTAATTATTTGATAACCGTGACATTAATATTAATGTTCGTGAATAATTGCAATTGAGTGATCACTTGCAGGACATCAAAAAACATCATACCTTGTTGTCTGTGTGTCTAGGTGTGTAGAACACTGAATGGTGGTCGTATTGCTAGTTGTATTGACAGCAAGGACAGGACCAGTAGGTCAGTATCACTAGAGGAGTGCTGTCTACTCAGAAACAGACATGGACTCAAAGATGACCAGTTTATGAAAGCACTAGAGGCACTGCGCAGGTGATAACATGAGCACTTCATGTGATCCTTTAGCACAGACTTGTATGTACATGTAAATTCTGATACTCCTCATAATTATCACGCAGCTGAACAATAGTCGTCACATCTGAGCTGACTTAAGAGGAGGAGGGATTGTACAATGACTGATATTGATAGGAGCTATAGGGGTCACTGTATCTGATCATTATTAATGTCACTTTCTTCCTCCCATGTGTGTGGAACCCACAGCATACTTGTGATAAGCACACGAACAGCGCCCTATACATCTATAAACAGTATAGTTTAATAATACATCATGATGAATAATTATAATTATTCATTTTGCTATAAAGAATTAGTGGCTTCTGTTAACATAGCTGATCACGAAGTGAATTATATATTGTTATTGCTATGATTTTTATTAGCGTGCTATTAATAGTGAGCCGTGTTGCTTTTTTACAAAAGATAGAGAATGAGTCCTCCTAACTGAGTTAAGCAGATCTTGACTAGTTATATATTAATGCAGTATTAGAAATGTATAGTATTATAATGAATGAAGAGCAGCATGGATGAAGCAATAATTTATACTTTCACTGTGCAAAAGCTCTATTATACTGCACTGTATATTGGTTGTATATTTGTGTTTTACACATGATATACACATGTGTATAATTCAAGTGCCCATGGTGCGTATATCCCGTGTATTGGAACATTATACACACCTTGTTATACACTAGGTATACACGCAATATACAGTACTGTATATTGCGTGTATAACAAGCGTATACCATGTGTATTCTATTGCGTATAACAGAATTAACTACCAGGATGTAGGTGGAGCCCGTGTGGTGAACATGCCCTGCCTTTTGTAAAATGGTCCAATTAGACTTCTATTAAAATATTGATTCAATTTGATCCAAAAATTGTTTAAAATTATTTATACAGGTACAAAAATAAATAATAATCAACCAGTCAAAAATGAGTCTCAGAAAGTGCTGCTAAAACTTGAAACTTGCTGTTGACTGAAAAGAAGACTTGACTGAAGACTTGCATGATCCTATAAAGAACATCATTCTGTGATTGAAACAGTATCATCAAACACCATACCGTGAATTGCTCATTAGATTGCCCAGACATTCTCTCTTGTCATGACCATGTAGTTACCTACTGCATTAGGAAGAAACAGAATTATAATATCTTACCTTTGTGTTGAAGACCTAAAACCTGTATAACATTTAGAAAACTGTTTTAAGACAGAACAACAAATAGCTTACTTGGTACATACTGAACAAACACAGTTCACTGCACCAATAACCTGTCTCTGCAAAAACAGCTTAGCAACTTACTTCAGATAGTCCGCTTCAGCTTCCTGGGTAGTTAAAACATTAATTTTATACGCTGACTGATCAGACAAAGCTCTCACCTGTTGTAACAGCACTGTAGGTGGCGGCATAATCACCAGACTCAAACCGTCTACAGGTAAAAATGAAGCACCATGGTGCAGATGCCTCGGTGGAATTGCATGCATACTGCACACTGGACATGAGGCTTTGACCGTCAACACACAGCAACTACATACAGCTAATCCATCAGCAGATGATGATTATAACAGATTTATAAAGTACAATGGTCATACAAGCTGGCAAAAATAACAGAAGCCAATAGTATGCTACCACAGTGTAATAGTTAGCTGGGCGTGCACAAAGCAGCCATGCTTGTTGCAGCTAGCTTTTTTCGGTTTTGCTGAATGTTATTCGGACCCGCCACGCTATCCTGTAGTCCAGATCAAACCTACAATATACTAGCCAGTTAACCATGGACACATTCGACTTCGGAGAAGTCCAGATCGCCAGCAACGGTAAACAAAGTAAGCAAATCACGCCATAACTCACGAACAAAGCTTTAATTCAAAAATCTAAGACCATCAAGTTTGAGCTCATAACGTGTTATGTCGATATTGCAATTACCACCAGCTGATTCTTCGCCGTCTTTCAGAACTTGAGCGGACAGACATACAGACAGACAGACACGCACGATTACTGTATGCCTCGTGGCTCCGCCCACCGAGGCATAACTAGACGAGCTATAGGTATACATGTAACACATACCATGAGTAAGCCCGCGCATACAAGGCGCGGTGGCTGGTTGTGCATTCACCGTTGGTCTGCTCTCTATAGTCGATCTTTCCACATGACCCGACGTTTCACTGGGCAAAAAGAGTGTGAGAATAGCCATTGTAGGGAATAAGTAAAGCTTACTTTATTGTAGGTTGAGTAGTGTGGGCACTGCATACAGTTTTCAGGACTACTGATGACACAGCACGACCATCAATGGCGACTGAGCTGGCAGCTGGAACGGGCTTCACGTGGTGGATCAATTTGGACAAATCAGATTGCAGCCCGCCAACTTGACACCGCCTACTAAAGGTGGAGCTAGGAGAATGGAGGCTAGCGCTAGACCATAGATTTATGGCTATGGCTCAGCTCTCGAGTCAGGTTCTTTTGCCACTATCTTTCTCACAGGCAGCATGGGACAGTTGTATTGCAGTGAATAGCCCAAGGTCGGTCAGCTTGTGAGTAACTGTAGGTGAGTGTACATGTAGACTCACAGCTTGTGAGTAACTTGTGAGTAACTATCAGCTTGTGAGTAACTGTAGGTGAGTGTACATGTAGACTTATAATAGACTGAGTGAAGGCTGTGTGCACACAGCCTTCACTCAGTCTATTATAACACTTAGGTTTTCTAACTTACAGCGCCTAGCTATATAGTTCTATAGTTCCTGTTCGGGAGAAGAGAAGTCAGTATCATGTATTGTCCACTCAGCAGCACCTATTGGTGCTGGTCCTCTGATTGGACTCCCAAACACCCTTAGCTTTCGTGGGTGCTTGGAAGCCTGATAAGATCGCTGATCAAGCTCATCCAGAAGAGCATTGAGTTCGAAGGACCTCCACTCTGGCCTACGCCATTTTAAGGTATTTGCATCTACGCTTTCCTGGTATAGAATTTGAGTGAAAACATAACAAGTTCATATAAGCATTGATACCTCATCTGACATCATGGTTGGATCAATTTCTTGCCACTTCTCCCTCTCATCGCCCTTGACGTACTTTGCCCTCCTGTCCCACACCTATAAGGAAATTGCAGAATTGTATGATAAAATCATTATGTGCAAACTCGTTGTCTAGACCGCTGTAGCCGTTTTTGTATTCTGACTTCTTGGATCTCTTTTTAGAGTATGCCTGTACACACTTAGCACTTCTACAAGTGTGGGAAATCATGCTTGCCATCATAGTTATGCCCCTGTTGTATTGAAACTCACTTCTGATCTGGTCTAGGCTGGCATTCTCAAGCTCTTCTGCGATGGATGATTGCACCTGCATGCCGGTTGTGTGTACTATCAATTCTGTTAAAATCAATGGTATAAACAATAGCATAATAAGTTTTTGTGCACCCTTCGTCCAGTTTTAATTTCTTTTCCTCCGGCAGGGCATTGTAGACTAACCGGACTTGACTCTGTTGTTTTAACAATGAAGCATATCAGGATTATATAATAGTAAGATCTACAATTATGTACCTACATGAATCTGTAAAGGAGTCCGTCTTTTTCTCCCTCTTTTAGTGGGTCTTGTTGGTGTCGTCATCTCCTCTTGTGTCCCAGATGAACTTGCAGTAATAGTTGCTAGTTCTTCCACTGCAGTCACCCTCTCCTCCAAGCTGGCAACTGAGCTTGCTATATCAGCGAGCTGACTTGAGATCGAAGCTTGCATGCTTGATATCATGTCATGTATGTCTGTTTTTAATAACTCCATTTCATGACGAACATCAGTGTGCATGCAGAGGCGTAGCGTCTCTCCTGGTTGCCAGGGAGTGTTCCGACGACCTTGCTCAGCATGTCGAGGATTAAATCTCTGAGTTGTTGTTGAACTGCCACTAGAAGAGTGCTAGAGAGTTTAACAAAGTGGTAGTAGCAAGTACAACTAGCCATAGAAATTGCGAAGCGAGTGTCCATCAGAGTGCATGTTGTATGATAAAATCAAAGGCTACATTAGTCCATGGTTGTTGCACTAGGTGTGATTGTATCAAGTGAACATGCAAAACTCACTAGAACATACCGGTATTATACAAGATATGAATTGACATGCAGGCTAGCTGTTACTTTTAATTAGACTATAATATGCTTTTAGGCACAACTCACTCTTAGACTACTGGTACACTTCCTTCTAACACATTTTTATATATTCTTGTAACATAATAATATCATGCAATTGTTTACTCTTCTTTATGTGGACTTATAAATGTTTTGATAAAAGAATGTTAACTTGAATAAAAGTTAAATAACAATAGTTTAGTCTTAAGTTTTTTTGATGCGTATCACAAGCTTTAGTGATTTGTTTCTTGAGAGTTAGCAGATAAGAGATCTTAGTAACCCTACAGTAAATTATAAAGACAAAAAACTTATTAATTCATACACTAACCTTAATAACAGCCGTCTGTAAACACATGCACATAGTTTGTTACCAACACTGAACAGCACCTGACAAAACCAGGAGAACCTGTGCACTATAAAGAATAGAGACATGAGTTATGACATGTCACATTGACTCACACATATACAAAATCAGTTAACTTCCTGTTTACAACAATGAAGGTTTTATTATTGCTATGTTGCTACTGTTGCGGGTTTTGAACCATTAATAATCACTCTGCTCTAGATAGTTCAGAATCAAACCAAGCACACACACAAACAGACAACAGACACATGCAGATACACATATACACACACAAACAGACGCTCACACACACACAAACAGATACACACGTGCGCACACACACACACACACACACAAAAGCAAAAGCCTCTCGCTGCTTATTACAGGTCACACGTTTCTGGACAAGCCAGGGCACCTGTGCACTAAGCAGGTACGATGTGCCGGTGCTATGAGCACTCCTGGAGCTTGGGCAAGGAACTCGCAGGAGGTACCAACCATGCCTCCCACTGCCAGTGTGGACACCCTGTAGTCCCACCACTACCATTAGTGGTACAATGAGACACAGTCGGTGTGCTTTGCTCCCCCAGTACAAGACCAGGTACCCGTTTTACAGATGGGTGGGCTGGAGTACTTACACACACACACACACACACACACACACACACACACACACACACACACACACACACACGACCCATTCACTTGCTCAAACCTAGGCACACACACTCAACTAATACAAGTGGACTAAATGGACAGCGTCATCTTTTATCAGTAATGATAACCAGAACTCATGGTGCTACTCTGGTTTTAGGCCTAGCACAAAAAACTATCCTCCACCACAGTTGGTCGATGAACTGTGGCGGCATTAACTGCATACAACTCCCTCCATAGGGCCATTGTCACTCTCACAACCATCGATCTTAGCTCTGAGGTCAGGTACCTGTTTTACAGATGGGTGGGTCGTGGGTTTGAGAAAAAAACTATTCCCAGTGCTGGGATTCGATCAGTGTCCTCCTGTCTTGTGAGCCAAAGACTCTACCTGTCTGCCAGCTGAACCACTGGAGCACCTACACACAAAGGAACATAAACATAATACGTACATACGTATGCACGCAAGCAAAAACACATGCATACAAGCACAAAAAGAAAGAAAGAGAGACTGAATCTATAACAATAACATACTGTAGCTACTTGTGCAGCTAGTGAAGAGGGCGAGGCAATAGCCATGCACTGACAAGGGAGGCAGGCTTTGAACACACACATATACACAGCTTCACTAGTCACAGAAAACGCACATACTGCAGGACATACATAATTGTGAAAATGTCTACGTAACTTACAACACCAAGAACTCCCTCAAGCAACGTTTAATACTGCTTTGTAACTAGCCACCTGGACTGCTGGAGACACCAGTACCATATTGCTCGCCATATTGCGCAATACTGGCTCCGCCCACACTGAATTTCATTAAGACAACGTATTATACGCTACTGTATAACGTGGTATAACATGGTATAAGGAATATACAGTAGTGTATATTGCAAAGTAGTATACACACAATATACACATGATATACTGTACTGTATAACTCAGTTATCTTTACTATTGTATAACATATAATATACGCTATTGTAAAACAATGTGTATACTGGACTTATACGCATAGTAGTATATCTGTTGTATAACTCTAAAATACACACTGCAGTATACTAGTGTATAACAAAACTTTTGCACAGTGTTATTTATTGCATAGGTCGTATACTCAGACACACACATGCGGACTATAATGACTACAAGGCATCTTGCCACGGTCTGCATACGTATTGGCTGCTATGGCAAACATTTTTTGCCATTTAAATACTGTAGACCATTCACTCATGACATTACAATAGATGGTGATAAAAGACCTAACACAATTACCTATGACCAGAAGAAGGCTGAGTCACATTCCACTACAGGAACTACTAGCTAGATAGTGATGGAACACAAATAGCATTATAATACAAACACACAAAAAATTTAAATTTTAAATAAAGGTGAAAAATTTTTTCAACTATGAACATACCTATAATTGCTATACTATACAACGGTAGTGCTATACAAAGAATATTGAAATTTCATTCTTGCACGCATGCAGTCTTTGAGCAAGTATAACTGAAAACAAGCATATTAATAATATTTTATTATTGAAAACTACCTAAACTACCTAGGTTATCTGGTCTTGAATTACAGCATAATATTAGATCCGCCAAAATTAACAAATCACTCATTAATCTTATAATGTAGTAAAAATTTTGTGCCGTGAAAAAAATGGTATGAGAACTAATGGTGCACATGAAAAGATCACCTTCATCAACTTGCTCTATCTTGTAGTTTCACTAACCCAAGGTTGATATGGCGGACCTGTACAATATGATGACAACTGCTATTTTACGGCTCATAAATTGTATGTCTTGTAGCTGTAACTCACTAAATTTTAAAAGTCAAAGCTCACAATACATGTAAACAACTTGCTTGTAGTGAAAGTAAAGCGTTCCGAAATCAGCTTTTGGAAAACGTGCTGATACTACTGGTACTAGCTAGTGCTGAATTGAAACTAATTTCATTATCATGCATGCATTGCCAATTGTTATTTAACCATGGCTTCTGTTTAGCCTAACCTTCTTTCTAAAAATAATTTAAGTAGCACCTAAAGTAAGAACCTTTACTGGCTACTACCTACTGTAGCTACTAGATAGTAAAATTAACCTGAGCATTTCAAGCTTTTGTTATTTGTTTTGCAAATAATCATTGGTGACCACAATTACATGTGTGCTGTCAGTGACCAAATCAAATGATACAAAAAAATTATAGACGAAATTTCTATGAATGTCACATGTTCGTTCATTTATAGGTTATCTGGTCTGGTTATTTTAGGTTCTACCATCCAAACACAGTAAAGAATTATTAATAGAAAATTCTAACTACTATGCATTTTAAGGGCAAGCCTGTACATTCAATATTGACTGGAGAAAGACAGATAATGATGTGGTACGCATCTGTGGTGAATAAATTTTGAGGGTGCATGTATTATGCTAAAACCTACATGTAAAGCTACATGCTATGTAGCTTTACATTCACTTAACAACGTATTTCCCTTCTCTGTTTGTGTGCCACAACCTGACATTGGGTCTCTCTCCCTCTAGGCGTTTTCATACGCATCTTTTGCAGTTCGATGGTGAGGGTGGTTGGAGATTAGAGAAACTGGATTCAGCGACTAGACTGACGTACAAGGATATGATGGTCTTTACTTATAATCTTATAACTACTAATAATTATAATACTAATACTTATAATACTTATTATAATTCATCCATGCAGTATTACAGCTATGTAGCTCATGTGAGAAAGGTGAATCAATCATAAAATTAATCTGCTTTTTATTTTTTAACACTATTAATTGTGTCCGTTAAGTTATTTTACTTTAAGTTCAATCTCATCCTTCATTAATGAATTTTAGCAATGAATCAATCAAGTTACTAGGAGATAAAGTGATTGTAGTTTTAGGATCAGCACACACTAGTGCTAAACAGATCTATTTGTAGGAGGATAACCTATAATAGTCTGGGAACATGTTGGCTCACTAAGAATCCCCTTCACAAGAGACAATGTATATCAAGCAAGCTCACAGCACTCAAAAAATGCATGAGACTTCCCCAATTATTTCAAGAAAATAGATTTCAAGTTTGAGCGGCTAATACAGGTGCGTATGAACAATATTAATTTTCCTAGTGATGATTCCTGTAGCTTTCATGTACAGTTAATTATACGCATCAATTCTAAAATAATGAAAATCATTCATCGTCATGCACAGCTATAGCGAATCTATAGTAAAACAATCACACAATTATTATGCAAAACTAAAATTGGAAACCTATCTACACAGCGAAGCTAACACGTTCATTCGTATGATAATGTATTATACATAATCATACATGTAGAAGTAGTTTGGTACCACTTTTTAGTAGTAAATAATTCCTATTCTTTTTTAACTGTCACAAAATTTTTGGTCGTGAAACTTAGAAAGCTATAGTATGATCAAAGCAAGCTCGTTGATTGTACATGGAAGTTCAAGGTTAAAGAAACTTACAGTTAAAATAACAACTAACAATTCATCGATCAATTTGTCCCATTTGAGAATTGTCTTTGTGCAGTACAATTTTAAAAGTAATGGTTGACACTATGTAAGTTCTTTCTATTGAAACAACCTGTTATAATACTGTTTTGTCTAAAGTCTGAGTCCCCTGAGGTTACTGTAATGACAAAGTTCGAGAAAATTTGAATCACCTGTGCCCAGCAGATTTGGGGAAAAAAATCAGCAAGGTGAGATACAGACCTTTGCAAGTTGCTTGCAGCAGAGATTGTGAAATCCAATCTATAGTTTGCTTTATATACACTA
This sequence comes from Haliclona indistincta, assembly GCA_964017065.1. Taxonomy (NCBI): domain Eukaryota; kingdom Metazoa; phylum Porifera; class Demospongiae; order Haplosclerida; family Chalinidae; genus Haliclona; species Haliclona indistincta. The sequence goes on from OZ024790.1 coordinate 6,713,018, forward strand.
AAATAGTTGCTTACATGTATGCTCTAAAAGTTTTCTAGAGGTAAAGTATATAGGGTGCGTGTACTTTGCGTCCAATCGATTTTCAATAATTTGAAGTATTAAAAATTGCGATTTTTGCCCCTTTTTGCTTCTGTTCGTAGCGACGAAAACGTAAATTCTCGCGATGAACTTATTGGAAATTGAATTCAGCTTTTGGGGTGTATAAAGCGGCCAATCTAAATTCAACCAATGGAGGAATTGAAACGATGAAACCGCTGGAGTAGAATCATTTTTTTGATTTTTGAAAATTCAAAATCGATTGTCAAATTCAATTTTCAATTTTTCGCTGCACCTGATATTCTTGACTACAGTCATCTCGCTGTGTGATACGCGATCACTGACTGATCTGGCGATGGTATTGTGCTGTGGGCGGAACTAATAGAGGTGCGGTCTCGACAAAATGGCGGCAGCGGTGTGAAGGCTGCTAGCTCTCAGCTCTTGGTCAAGGTTTTGGTAATGAAGAAGTCGGTTCAAACAAGACTAGGAAAATGTAATTCGCAATAAAAGAAGTGAATTAAGACACAGGTAAGAATAATTTCCGAGCTCTAGTATCAATAAGCTAGTGGTGTCTCGAAATAAGGGTCACTATAATTATAGTTTATAAATATACTTAACGTTTGGTGAACCACATTGTATTGTATTACAAGCTTTACCGTACAGGTGGGAGTTAAATAATTTATTTGTACTAAATTTTCATTGTACAAATTTGCCAATGATGCATATAAAACAGATTGTATAATAGTTCGGATACTACACAAGCTTCCATCATGATATTTTTCTCTTAGGTGCACATTGACCAAAATGAAAAACTCGTCATGTTCGGTGTGACTCATGTTTGTGCCGTAGATGGATACAGTGGTAAAATTGTCGGGTTTGTCACCATGGCAAAAAAGAACAATGCAATAATCTATCAGCATCTGTACAGGTAACAACAATTCTGAGTATTAGTTTGGACTCATGTACCTTGCATTGAAGGAAAATGGTCCTAGAGTATGGGCTTTGGGACCAAATTAGGGTGGACCATGGTCGTGAATGGTACCTGATGCTTCATATGAACCAAACTATTGCTCATCTGAGAGGAAATACTACAAAGGATGCATATCGGCAGACTTCATCGACCAAGGTAGTACATAATTCTAATTTTTTTCTTGATGTTTCCTGTTTCATTTACTATAGAACCATACAATTGAACGTTTGTGGGTAGAGGTTAACACTAGAGCCAACTATCCCATAAAAGCAGTACTTGTAGAGATGGTAGAGAGAGAGGAGATCAATATGGAAGACGAGGCTACTAAGTTCTGTATTTCTTGGTTTACAATGAAGGTAATCAATGTAGCCATCACTATGTTTGTAACATCATGGAACTCGCATCCTATTCCTGGTAAGTTCTTTTGTCATTGCTTTAATCTTATTACTTCATTTTTACATGTTTGTAGCTAGAAGAAGAGGCATTCCAAGAGGGGTACCTAATCGCCTGATGCAGCAAGATAATAGGGCCAGGCCTATCACACCATCACTGCTACCACCTACAGATCGAGCCATACAATTGTATGAAAGCAGTGGAGGGAGACTAACCGATCCAACCCCTTTTGGAACTGACCCCCTTCAAGGTGACCGAAGAGAAATGAGAGAGCAAGCTTTCAATCGAAGATATCCTTCAATTGATTCCATTTTTCATCGCCTTGTAAACGGAGACAATCTTCTTTTCAAGCAGGCTCTATTATTTTTAATAGATGTAACGAGAAGACTGAGTGTATGAATGACGTTATGAATTACACCATCAATGTTAAAGTTCGGTGAAACTCATTAGTGTCAATGAGAACTGGAAGCACGGCGTTTCATAATCGTAAATATTACCTCGGTTACATGTACATGGGGTGGAAGCCATTTAGGTGACCTGTGTGCATATTATGATTGTTCAGTAGTCAACTCTAGGTTACCAAACGGCATATACTATAGCCTCATTATAATAAATTACGATACGCCGTGAAAACCCACTATAGATCCAGTAGATCCTTGAGGGACCCACAACCAGGCTAAACCAGAGGCCATATCAGTCGGTTAGGTCAGGGTGCTGGTTCAGCAGTCGATCAGAATATCCAAACACTTGTTTGTGCTGCTCTATGAAGTGAAGAGCCTAGCCACATGATGGTAATTGCGTGACTAACATCGATCCTCCAAGTCAGTGCCATTGAGAGATACTGTACTTTATTAGTGTACTATGTGGGCAATGGTTCCATTGATGCCATGCTAGGCTAGCTGATGACAGTGCTCTTAAATACGTTCTTAGGTAGCTGAAATTCTTGCGCGTACAGACGCCTACTAAGTTGTTAGGCGCACCGCTGGTGGCTGGACTGAACTGTTCACTATGCATGCAACTTGATAACTTTTTCATTTGAATAACCTACTAAGTTACTAACCCACACACATTGTGCATGAGAGGGCGGGGCTCGTTTAAAGTTCAGCAGACCAGGTGTTTAGTTACTTTATTACCACCGTTATTTAATGGTGCTAGACAACCTCTGGTCCAACATGCGAACGTTGTGTACTCGAGCAACCCGCGGGCATGACGTCGACGGGACAGCTAGGTCACATGCAGATGCGTGGCCCTGGGTCATGGGCAATCTGAATCATAATAATCAATGTTGTCTAATATTAGGAATCTTTCAAAATAATGTGTACAGTCGGATTTCCTCATGAGCACAACTTTAGCTTGTCCAACAGTCCAAGAGTGATTTCGAGCTGAGAGCTAGCAGCCTTCACACCGCTGCCGCCATTTTGTCGAGACCGCACCTCTATTAGTTCCGCCCACAGCACAATACCATCGCCAGATCAGTCAGTGATCGCGTATCACACAGCGAGATGACTGTAGTCAAGAATATCAGGTGCAGCGAAAAATTGAAAATTGAATTTGATAATCGATTTTGAATTTTCAAAAATCAAAAAATGATTCTACTCCAGCGGTTTCATCGTTTCAATTCCTCCATTGGTTGAATTTAGATTGGCCGCTTTATACACCCCAAAAGCTGAATTCAATTTCCAATAAGTTCATCGCGAGAATTTACGTTTTCGTCGCTACGAACAGAAGCAAAAAAAGGGCAAAAATCGCAATTTTTAATACTTCAAATTATTGAAAATCGATTGGACGCAAAGTACACGCACCATATAGCTAGCTATCATGCACGCATGCAGTTTATATGTATGCAGATCAAGTTTAATTGTGTAACAGAATTCAGTTATTTTAAGTTATTCTGGATTAATCCTCAACTGGGATTTCAAATTCGGTTCCAGAGATCCATTTTTATAAAAAGGTTTCATTCTAGAGATGGTTTTATTTGAATTACTGTGAGGTTTTCAATGCAGTTGAAAAATACTCACTTTAAGTGCAAAAAGTATTGTTGAAACTGCTCAACAGAACGGTCATGATTAGCATCTCAATCAATCTTGTAGTGATAACAGAATTGTTTAGGAAAAGGTATAGTATGCATTAATGAGGCAGGTTTGAGCTGATGTTTTAATTTACGATGGATAGAACAAGTTCTGTTACTGTACAGTTCCGCCAGTGATATGCTCTCATCTTTTCTAGCTTTTACACAATTTGTGAAGACATACTAAAAACCGTCAGTTATCAAATTTTATACACGGCATGATTGCTTGTTATTACATTGTATGAGTGGTTACTTTTTGCATTTCATATATACATGCTTGGAACTCATGAGCAATGGTCCAGTTCAGTAGTCATGGTGAAGTAGGGGTCGTGCATATTCTCAGAGAACTCAGACCATGGACCTAAACTATTTATTTTCCTTTGGAAATGCTCACCCAAGCACCCACTGTGCTGTGTTTGGTACATCAACATTCTTTTTTTTTTGTGTTGTTTATGAAAAAATAACATGATTCATTTTACTATCCACTGAGTTTAGTTCTGTGCGTACAACACATCAGCAATATTATAGCTTTTCATTCTGTAGGTATTAAACCAACCACGTATCTCTACAGCAATGTAATACCATAGACAAATTGCTACTGCAACAAACTAATGAGAAGAAAAGATCAATAATTATCATGTTATACTGGGTGTTGTGGTGAATGCACATGTACCTGTAAGCTTGCAATAGTAATAGTGACTGCAGCAATAACAGTGAACATGTTGTTGAAGAATGACTCCAAATGAGACACACAACCCTATAGTAACAGATAATGAGTTAGTGACAAGATGGACCGCACACTGCAGGCACTGACTTCAGAGTATATTAGACCAGTTTGGTTGATCATCTGCTGAGAATTCCTCACAATATCAGGACATTCACTGGCTAGTGGATTAGTGGTGTTACAGCATGACACAGGTACAGAGAAATTACTAAACACTGTTTCATAATCAGTGAAGTGATCCACTCCACAACACTCCATCTGCATTATAAAGTAATTTCTATGCTATCACACAATCACCAACTGTACATTTTCTTGTAACTCATTCCAAGTGTTTTGAACTGTCTGATCATCAAGATATTGATGTAATGTACTGCTTAGGTCCAGATTGGTCTATTATAATGAGGCCACAACTTGAAAAGATCATTTATTCAAGTTATACTCACCGATCCATTCATACCAGCTGCTACACTACCAACAACAAGTGCTAGTATGATCAATGGTAGAACACACAGAATGATGAACCACTACAGTATGTGAATAATACAATGATAGGCCCATAATGCTTGTATGCACATGAAATAGAAGACACACTTAGCTACTTATCATTCATGTGTAATACAGCAATATTCTGATGGCATAATAAATCACTTACAAATTCACCACAAAGTGTTTCGTTTTGATACAACTTCCACGTCACCACTATCTGACAAATACCGACACCAATCATGAGTCCACCAGCAATGATGAGCAGAACTGATATTATCATCACACTAGTATTAGCTGGTGCAGTGATAGGATAATAATATAACACATCTTGTACCTGTGAATGAATTTTGTGTTAGAGTGCGAGCTATTACATGATGAAAATTTTATGTGTATGTGCAATGAGTTTGTTTAGTGTAACACATTTTCTTACCAATGCCCACACTGCAACTGTAATATAGATAACACCAAACATCTGCACATTATAACATGTCAATTATATAACGAGGTGTTTCTAACTCACTAAAATAATTCCAACAGTAGGTGAAAAATACTTCATAATCTCAAAGTCGTCAGGGTCGGGCTCGGCGTATAAACTTAAAGCTTCATGTGCAAGTATAAAATATGTAATCACATAATAAGCATGTAAAAGCTCAGTTACCGAAAACTGAAGAAATTACATACAATCCCAGAACAATCTGTATAACAAATTAATTATTAACAATAAAATCAACTTTGCTGTCGGTTGTTTGCTGTACACTTTATTATACCGGTATTGCTCCTGCCATGATACTAACTCCAGCAACAACACTGTGAATATAATGAAAGTAAGACACTAACAGAGGAACACAGCCCTGCAGTAAGATAAGTTGATACTATGACACTGCAATGATGCAGTACCTCAGTGTATATTAGCTCAGTGGTCACGTTAGTGTCCATGACAATATCTGGACATGTTGTCTCATTGGCCAGTGGGTTGGTGGTGTCACAGCAAGAGACTGGTACAGAGAAGTTGTTGAAAACTTGTTCATAATCACTGAAATTCACTGCTCCACAACATTCTAGCTATGAAAAGTATATATTTAACATACAGCTCCACGTGTGACATTGAATTTGCACACATGAACAGAATTGTTGAGTTGATAAAAATAGACCACAAAGGCAAATTGAGTGTTTTATATTACTCTTAGCTATCTCGTTGCTGCACTCATTATCTCCCAGTAGACACTAAGCTGTTGGCTATGCAGACACTACTGCCCTGTGCTCTATAAAATTTATTCATGGTGGCCGCCTAGATATACCCATGTGCGTAATAATATCTAATTTTTTCCACTTGTGGTTCCTTTGAAGTATCAGAAGTATATATTAATAACCAAACAGGGGCAGATAGTCACAATTGCATTTGCATAAAATATAATTGATTTACAAAAATTGGGTTAACTGTTAGGCTTAATTTTAACCTCGTACCCAGCCGTTAGTGTAAATAGTAATAGTTTGACAATATTCTTATAAAATTCATTTAAACGATCATAGTGACACAATATTATTTGTAGCACAAGTGTACTTGCATGCCGAAGTCAATCCACTCACTGTGTTTTGAGCAGCATCCCAAGCACCCCTGATTCCTTGAGAGTCGTGGACGGTGATTATTGAAATATTAGCACTAGTTCCAATACTCTCTGACAGCTATTGTAATACAATGGTTACAAACACAGTATATGATGTCAATTGTCATCACTCACACTAGGGATCAGAGCACCTGCTGCAATACCAAGAGATAGTAATACCACATCAAGAACGAATAGAATAGTTATAGGCTATATGCGAAGCAAGAAATTTTCATGTCTGCACATAACAAATTAATTATTATACCATTGCAATTTTTAAGAAGTACATGTAACTATCTAGCCACCCGGAGTTTGCTCTCTCATAGTGCACACTAAGTACAAACCCAACAACAGCAGCAATCATGAGCACACCCACGATGATGACCAGGACTGATATTATGATCACAGAGATGCTGGCTTGAGTTGTGATGGGAAAGAACATCACGCACTGGACCTTTGTGCATCAAACAGAGTAAATGAATTACAAGTGTAGGGACCTTATTTAGTTAACTTATGCAAAATTTAACCATGTCACTGGAACTGCATTTGAAGCTGTATGCTGACCGTGCTATTCTCTCATGAGTATTGCTGTTATATTTAAACTAGCATCATTTTCTCCTGAGGCTAGCTAGTTAGCTGCATTTGAAGCTTGCCGACGACTCCTAATCTGAAGCTTGCCCAAGTCAACGAGGATGTCCTTACCACTGAAAAAAAAATGTCATTATAAAATGCAGTATAACCTCGTCAGTTTTGATTCTTCTGGGCTGGCTGGTGAAAACACATACATTTGTACAAAGGGTAGTGGTTTATACAATCGTTCGCTCAGATAATGCTTGGAAACACACGAATTTCGGAATGCTTTTTACGGGCATCTTTAACCCATAATAATTATTATAATCTTAATTTTCTTGGCTGCTTATTTTCAAAAATATTACTGGATTTTGTGTTACTATCAAGTTTTATTTCGGCATATTTTAAAACCACTGTCAGTATACACAGTACATGCACTATAGGCAATGCAAGCACTTAAAGGGTTAAGCTCAAACAGAGTATAACTACAATTAAAAGGTGACTGATTGTCAGATAAAAGATTAGACAGTACTGGTCAGCAGTCACCAATGTTATTCTCGTATAGCTTGAGGTGCATCCAAGTTCAAGCAGTGTTTACAGCATGTGTATATACTGAGAGAGAGAGAGAGAGAGAGAGTGTGTGTGTGCGTGTGCGTGTGTGTGTGTGTGTGCGTGTGTGTGTGTGTGTGTGTGTGTGTGTGTGTGTGTGTGTGTGTGTGTGTGTGTGTGTGTGTGTGTGTGTGTGTGTGTGTGTGTGTGTGGGTGGGTGGGTGCCCTGGTGGTTCAACTGGTAGAGTCCTGGGTTTATGACCCAGACGGCACTAGAGGACACTGGTTCGAATCCCAGGGCAGGAGGAAAAAAAGAACAACAAAAAATATCACAAGTACTCCAGCTCACCAGCCCACCCATCTGTAAAACGGGTACCTGGTCTTGTACTGGGGGAGCAAAGCACACCGACTGGGACTACAGGGTGCCCACACCGGCAGTGGGAGGCATGGTTGGTACCTCCTGCGAGTTCCTTGCCCGGGCTCCAGGAGTGCTCATAGCACCAGCACATCGTACCTGCTTAGTGCACAGGTGCCCTGGCTTGTCCAGGAACGCGTGACCTGTAATAGGCAGCGAGAGGCTTTGCTTTTTTTGCTTTTTTGCTTGTGTGTGTGTGTGTGTGTGAGTGTGTGTGTGTGTGTGTGTGTGTGTGTGTGTGTGTGTGTGTGTGTGTGTGTGTGTGTGTGTGTGTGTGTGTGTGTGTGTGTGTGTGTCAGTGTACAGTATCTTACTAATGCCCATATCCCAGTTATTATCACTGGTAGACCAGGTAGTGCTGCCTGTATAGAAAGAAATTCCTTCATGCACCATTATTAGTCTGAAAACGGCTTACCAACACAACCGAGAGTATGTAAATTGTCATGAAAACGGAATCACTATCATAAAAGTATCCACGTAGTGTATTGTGTCTTTCATAATCTGAAAAGTAAGATGAGCAACATACACCAATACTAGCTAGATTAAGCCCACTATTTTGCGGCGTATTATAACATCCCCAGGTCGCTAAGGGCACGCAGTCTTGCTATGCGATCTACACTGAACGATGCTTGCAGCCTCTATATTATGCGTGTGTGCATGGATGTAAGTGAGTACTTACCTTTTTCTGCGGGTGAATTATCTTTCATTCGAGGAACTTCCATCACTGAACGAAAGTATGTGGAGGGCGAACCACGCGTGGGAGCACGAAGAAACCACCTAGTACTAGTAGCTAGCAGAATGTACCTGAAGCGCATGTGGGTGTTGCCCGAGTAAGCGAATGACGTCATCGTACACTTAGCGATTATTATTAACAGGTTAGTAATAATAATAATTTATTATACCATACTTCAATGTTTCTGACCAATCAGATTGCTCAAAACGAGGTGATTTATTTCACTTATTACACCTCCCAGTTCACTTATTACACCTCCAATTTCACTTATCACACCGCAGAATGGACCCGTTGTGAACAAAACAATTATACTGTCGTAGCTTGGAAAAAGATTTGATTCACGCACTTACACTTCGTAGTTAGCTTCTCCATGCTTAAGCGCTTCTAGTGAGACCCAAAGTAGCGCTTCTACACGGCTGGAAGATAGTAAACTGAAGCGTCGTCACTAACTTATGAATTCAAACGACGCGCTCTTACACGATCGTCGCTCGATGATGGAAACGGCGACACTACTGGCTTCTCGCAACAGCAAAGGGCTTGTTTCAGTGCTTGGTAGTCTTGGGAAGCTTACCTGAGAGCGCAGTATGGTATAAATACCTTATACCATGAAACAGTCGGGCAATAGACGTTATCCGTAATGAGTGCGCGGTTAATTTTAATGTTATTCATCTAATGTTGCACGTGACTAATAACTGTAGAAATAACTGAGTGGCAAAAGGCGAATAAGCAATGGCGAATTCCATGGCGAACGACGTTGTTGCAGAGTCGGTTTTCGTTAAACCGCTAGATGACACTGGAGGAAAGAGGTACAGACAAAAGTTGGACCAACTGGGCTTGAGCGAAGACCCGTATGTGATGACTATTAACGGCTTTGAAACGGACAAGAGTCTGTCAATAGTCTCCTTATAGCAGCAATCCATCGCTTTCTTCTTTCAGGATTAGTTAGAATACGATAGAATTTTATAATTGAATCTTTAGAATAACGATTGGTGCACCCAATAGCGCAGCAGGTCTTGCCATGGTTTACTTCTTGCCACTCGTTACTCGCAGCCGGTCCGCCACTCACACGCGCGCGCACGCCGATTGGTTATATTTTATGTAGTTTGCGTCACTAGTGACGCAATCGCGCGCGGAATTAATGAATAACGTCTATACGGGATTAAAATCACCTTGGAAACCGAAATAGACGCCCTCGCGCTTCGCGCTCGGTCGTCTATACTATCGGTTTCCGCGGTGATTTAAATCCCGTATTGCCCTCCTTTTCATGGTATAACCTATATTTATTGTCACAGAAGAATAGTAAATGCAGTACTATAATAATAATAATAATATGATACAGTAAAAGAACTGAGGATTTGGTCGAGACATCAGCCAATTCACAACATCAATGAACAAATAAACAAAAGAATCGGCCGACAATGAGAAAATGACTTGAGACACAAACAATGATCACAAATAACTAACACTACCCGTTTTCTTTTTTATTTTAATGTTCGAAGATCGTTCTAAAGTGCTTGAACGACGTGCTCTTGTACTGACTTTCATGTGAGTTTCCGGAGAAGGGGAGACTGCTCGCTTGAGCAGAGGAGACGTGTGAGGCGACGTGCGCTGTTTGGGGAAGAGTTCACTGATGCTCATTGACTTGCGAGTAGAGAGAAGATTCGATTCGGCGAACATACTGTGACGTTCAGGTCTGGTTGTGATGATGGGAGGCGAGTTAGGGGGTGTGGCTTGCTGTGTGAGGTTCTGGGTGGAGCCAGGCGGACTGCACGTTGGTGTGATCATGGTGGTTAGAGCGATAGGTGATGTGCTCCGGGCGAGAGGGGACACAGGCGCTTGCTTACGTTTGGTTGAAGAGCTAGTCCCTTTCTTCCCCCTTGATCGCTGTAGCTTATCTTTCATGGACTCTGATCGGCGAGGAGAGGGCGTCCCACTCGAGCTGGAGTAACTGCCAATATCCATGCTTTTGGTACCACTCCTCATACGACGGAACAATGAGGGTTTCTTCTTCACACGATTACTACTTGATCTCTTACGAAGCAGTTTACCTATCCTTCGTTCTAGCCAGGGCACTCTCTTGCGGCCATCCGGTCTAATACTGGTCTGGTCCAGTGGTATAGTGTTCATGATGAGGTAAGCTTTTTTCTTGTCTTTTGCTGTTTTTGCTATTAAACTGACTACTTGTACATGCTGTAGACCAGTGATTGCCTGATGGAGGAGAAAAACATCAGTTACTGCGTCTCCCTCCCTGCTTAGGCTCTTACCTCTCCGTTCATATGGGTCACTAGTACATCGGATCTCAGCCCTGCCTTCCAAGCTGGGCCGTTCTTCTCCACGGACTATAAAGAAAAAACAAAGCCATCAATCTCAGATTCTCTGTATTTAATTGTAAAACAGATTATTTCGTACAGATTGTTTCTACACAAAATGCATTTTCAGTAGTTTTTTTAATGGTACAAACAGTGTCTGTATGCTTGTCTGTACCTGGACGATATGGTAGATACGATAGTTGTTGCTGTCCCCAATGTAGACTCTGATGGGCTTAAGAATAAATCCAAAACCCTTTGAGTTTCTCTCGATCACAACTTACATGAGTGACCTTCATCAAGTTGTGAGGACTTTCGGGAGCACACTCGGGTGAGGCTGGAGATGAGAGAGAAGAGTAATGGGAGGAACAAGAGAGAGAGAGAGAGAGAAATAAGAATACCTGAAGCTGATGATATTCGGATGTTAGCTAGCTGTGAGGCTGCTCTTGAAACAATGTCCTCCATATCTTCGTTCAAGGCGTGCTTTCGGCGAGATCTTATCCACAGGCGATGTGGGACATCCTTCGACGGTGGTTACTAAAACATGGGTATTATTACTTTCACATCATCCCATGACCCCTATCACGTGATAAGTAGTTTTAACCCTTTTGCACATCATTAAAACGCATGGTCCATCTGTTCGTTTCACGCGAGTTTCTAAGTGTGTTCCATATTCCACTACTTCCGCTGCTGTCACAACCTTCGTACAACACGCGTTAGGAGTTCTATGTTATCTGAAGCTGCCAGATGATTCTTCAGCGCCTAATTCTAGGTTCGTAATTACAATGATGCAAGCAAACTCGCTCGTGTCTTTAGTCATTGTCAAGATTTACAAAACTTCTGTCATTATAGACTCCTGGCCAGTGAGAAGAGGAAGAGTTTGACACACTGTACCAGTGTCACTATCTACTACACAGTCATAGTGAGTGTTAGTGTGATACAGCAACTCCATTTGTGTAGGTACACGCACTTCTGTGACAAATTCATCCACTAGGTATGGATATGTCAGATTAGCCTCTGTTGGTAGGATGATGTGCCACCTGTACTCCCCAGTTATCAATCTTTGCAGATAGTACACTGGAATTTTTAGATAAGTAGCAGTAACTTCGATTTCAACATGGGTTCCCCATTCATATGGCATGAGCATCTTGCGAATGTGTTCATCTATAGTTCTGTTGAATACTTTGTTCTTGAACACCTCTTTGTTCAAGTTAATGAACCGTACCAGCATGTTGCGAATCTCGCCATGATGCTCCTCAGTACCTGTCAGCTGGTAGGACACTGCTCTGAATAAGCAATTTCCATTGCCTTTAATACGATAGATTGTTCTGGAACTTGCACTCAACAATTCTTCCAGACTTGTTTCTGGCTTGTTGCAACTCTAAAAGTAATACATTCATTGTGATGAACCACATAATTTTATATCATAATTATTTTCTTTACCTTGTAAACCATCGACTGTGAATTAGTAGAATCAATTTCTGTAAAGTTACATAATTGTATGGTACATCACATGATCATACTACATTCAGGCTTGAAGCCAGCACCAATTTTACCTGTTGTTAAGGCAATTGTTGCTTCTGAGTAACGATGACTTGTGTTACTTTGTAGACAGCGACGTTGAGTGCAGCATTGCTTCTTGCGTCCTGTACCACCAAATTGCTTTAGGTCTTTGCAGTTAGGGCACTTCCCACAATTTTCACTTTTACAGCCATCACATTCACCACACCTCTTCCTTTTTGTTCCTTATCAAGTGGTGCAACACAATGTTATTTTGTACACAATAATTCTTGGTTTACCTGGTCTTGTTTGTTGTGCACTGATTCTCATGTTCCTGTACTTCTTCAGTGTTTTCTGTGCAGCCTATACCATACAGATAATATGTATGTCCTACATGCATCAGTCTTTACCTCTCGTAATGTCTGAGCTTTTTTTTCCTACTCTGTTACTGTAAGCAGCTTTTTTCCTTCCTCGCCTAATCTGCAGTGGTAGTTCTTGAGTATGTTGCAATTTATGACTGTTCTTCTTTTGTCTTGCTAACTTTAGCTCTTTTCTCAACTGTGGTCTGAGGAGTAGACCTTCATGTTTAGGTAATTTTGAATTAAAGCTTTTCGTGATCTGTAGCAAGTGCTGATGTAGATCTTGTAGATCTTCAATATTGTCTTCTGTACTAGAGTAGGTCAAGGTTGTCAGTGTTTTCAGTGTTACTCGAATTTCTTGAGCTATCTTTTCTGCTGACTTTTTGTCCTACATGTTGTATAGAATCAACAATAATAATGTAATTGTTTGTGTGTGTGTACCTTTTGTGGAATTTCTTGAAATTGGGTCTCGTTCTGTTCTCCATCAGTTTGTCCTCTACTATCCATACCAGCTGTGTCCACTTCTTGTTGTGCTGTGTTGACATACTGTTCTACAGCTGCTGTGTCCAAGGTCAAATATGGAGAATTCAAGTACTCTGTTGGGAGACGACCCCAAGACCAGTCTGGATGGAGTCTAAAGATGGCAAAGAAATGCTTGCAAGGTATTTTGTGATTTAGCCAGTCCTTGCATGAGCAGGATGGTTCTCCAGAAATAACACCAAAATCAGTTGTGTGTACAATCGACCCCTTTCCCTTTACACTGAATCTGCCTTCGTCTTCCAAGCTGCTGACATCAGCATCTGCAGTTGCATTGCTTTTAGCCTGTCGGTGCAAACAATGCAGTATTGTTGCCTTAGGACGTCCTTGAAGGTAGTCAGGTACAATAGCAGGGTTGTACGTACGGTACATGCCGGACTGTTTGAAGTTCTGATAAATGTATTTGTTGTGCAGAGCAGGAAGGAACTCCTCGATGATGGTAGTCATGATGTCCGAAAGTGTCATGTGTTTTCTTCTCGGCAAGTACTTGTACTTCAGTACACGATTTAAAGCCTCTGCACCATTGTTTGTCTCAACTGCACCATGATACGAGGTGTCTCTGTATGCTCTTGCCCATCTCTAGGAAATAACAATGCAACATAATCATTATCAAGTATGATTTTGTAGTTATACCTTTGATACACTCAGCCAAGTGTTAGTCACCCACTGTCTTACATTCTCGTTACTCTTCCACAGGTTTGATTGTTTCAGTATTGTCACTGCTTGCTGGAAGTGATGGTCAACAGGCATGTGTTCGTCAGAAGAGGATGGAGCCCATGCACAATCCATGCTTCTTCTCTCTGACCCAACTTTCCCATGCCTGCTCACGATGGAAATCACACAAATATACTGTAGTACCTGGGAAGGTTGCTTCTAGTGTTGCTATCTCAGCTTCTGAGTAGTCTGTCATAAAATACGTGGGTTGCCAACTTGGATTCCCTTTCTTGATGACGTCAAGAGCCTCTGTCACATGTTCAGTTGATTCCGATTGAACTGCGAGCTTGTTTTTGTGATGTGGTTGGTGTTATTGACGTTATGCTGTAATCGGGATACAAAGTTAACTCTGTGATTTCAATGTGTGCTTTACACCCCTTCTTCTTGCTCCCTTGTAGGCGTGTTCTGGTGCTCTTTGGTGGTGACGGTTTCTTGTAGAGCTGACCATACTGGCAATCAAGGAGTCTTTTGGAGGCTACACTAAATGGTGCACCAAACTGAAGTTTATGAGCTCCAAAAGAGTGTGTCCAGTACAGCCGCTATCATGAGATTGCATGTTATGTTATTGTTATTATAATAAATTATTGATCTGCTTGACATCCGTATCCGAGTTATCTTGGGTGCTGCAACTACGGCTGCTCCTTGTACCGAAAATAGAGACCGTATCACGCTTGTGTGCCTCAAGAACACTGTTCAAGTCACTGCTGTCTACATTCCCCTCTAAGTATAACCCTCTTTGGTGAGTCCCGTCCCGTCCCGGGTTTTAGTAACCACCACTGCACCTCATCAATGTTAGTAATTGCACTCTCTTCTTCTTCATCTTCAGCAGTACTAAGATGGAGAGACAGAGCACACAAGCACAGAGATAGTACGGACAGAGAGACAACAGAGAGAGAAAGAGAGAGAGAGATCTATTTGGAGGAAAATAACCTATAATAATCTGGGAACATGTAGGTTCACTAAGAATCCCCCTCACAAGAGACAATGTATATCAAGCAAGCTCACAGCACTCAACACAAAATGCATGAGACTTGCCCAATTTTTCAAAAAATAGATTTCAAGTTTGAGCAGCTAGTACAAGTGCATATGAACAGTATTGATTTTACTAGTGATGATTCCTCTAGCTCTCATGTACAGTTAATTATACGCATCAATTCTAAAATAATGAAATCATTCATAGTCATGCACAGCTATAGAGAATCTATAGTAAAACAATCACACAATTATTACGCAAAACTAAAATTGGAAACCTATTTACGCAGCAAAGCTATGTTCATTTGCACTTCATTTGTATGATAATGTATTATACATGTAGAAGTAGTTTGGTACCACTTTTTATAGTATAGTACAATAATTTCCATTATTTTTTAACAGACACAATTTTTTGTGTGAAACTTAGAATATTAGAAAGCTATAGTATGATCAAAGCAAGCTCGTTAATTGTACATGTAAGTTCAAGGTTAATAAAGATACTTACAGTTAAAATACCAACTAACAATTCATCGAACAATTTGTCCCATTTGAATTCTCACAGAATCGTCTTTGTGCAGTACAAGTTTTAAAGTAATGGTTGACACTATGTAAGTTCTGTCTATTGAAACAAGCTGTTATAATACTGTTTTGTCAAAAGTCTGAGTCCCCTGAAGTTACTGTAATGACAAAATTAGAGAATGAGTCAAAACATTTGAATCATCTATACCCAGCAGATTTGGGAAAAAATCGGCGTAGTGAATCCTCAACTTGGATTTCAAATTTGGTTCCAGACATCCATTTTATGTAAAAAATGGTTTTATTAGAGATGGTTTTATTTAAAAAAAGTACAGTAAGGTTTTCAATGCAGTTGAAAAAGGCTCACTTTCAGTGCAAAAAGTATTGTAAAAACTGCTCAGTAGAACGGTCATGGTTAGTCTCTCAATCAATCTTTTAATTCTAAGTAGTGATAACAGAATTGTTAAGTGAGGCAGGTTTGAGCTGATCATGACTTGATGCATGACTGACTGCTATTTTCCAGCCACATAGCTCAGTCCATGCAGTGCTTATTAAACACACTGATCATGAGTGCATGCAGTGGTGAGAAATCATTTTATCTCTAGCTCTGCTCATGAGTATGATGATCATTCTAGGGTGCTTGCCAGTTTATCAACAATAATGCTTTAATTTACGATGGATAGGACAAGTTCCGCTACTGTACGTTCTGCCAGTGATATGCTCTTATCCTCTAATAATAGCTTTCACACAATTTTGTGCAGACATACTAAAAACCGTCAGTTTATATACGGCATGGTGGCTTGGCATTACATTGCATGAGTGGTTACATTTTGCATTTCGTACATGCTTGGAACTCATGAGCACTGGTACCAGTTCAGTAGTCATGGTGAAGTAGTGGTCGTGCATATTCTCAGAGAACTCAGACCATGTTAAACTATTGATTTTGCTATGGAAATGCTCACTCAAGCACCCACTGTGCTTGGTGCATCAGCATTATTATTTGTGTTGTCTATCAAAATTAACATCATTCATTTTCTGAGTCTAGTTCTGTGTACAACATTATGTATTACAATATTAGCTACTAGTGTTGACCAAGACAATACTAAAGCATATAATTATAAATAATAAATCACATGTAATCATAGCTGTACATGCTGTTAGTCTATTGATCAATGTAACTCTACAGCAATCCAATACCATAGACAAATTGCTACTGCAACAAACTAATGAGAAGAAAAGATCAAATAGTGACTGCAGCAATAACAGTGAACATGTTGTTGAAGAATGACTCCAAATGAGACACACAACCAGATAATGAGTTAGTGACAAGATGGACCGCACACTGCAGGCACTGACTTCAGAGTATATTAGACCAGTTTTGTTGATCATCTGCTGAGAATTCCTCACAATATCAGGACATTCACTGGCTAGTGGATTAGTGGTGTTACAGCATGACACTGGTACAGAGAAATTACTAAACACTGTTTCATAATCAGTGAAGTGATCCACTCCACAACACTCCATCTGCATTATAAAGTAATTTCTATGCTATCACACAATCACCGGGCCAACTGTACATTTTCTTGTAACTCATTCCAGGTATCTTGAACTGTTTGATCATCAAGATATTGATGTAATGTACTGCTTAGCTCCAGATTGCTCTATTATAATGAGGCCACAACTTGAAAAGATCATTTATTCAAGTTATACTCACCGATCCACTCATACCAGCTGCTACACTACCAACAACAAGTGCTAGTATGATCAATGGTAGAACACACAGAATGATGAACCACTGCAGTATGCGAAATACAGAGTGATAGGTTATAATGATAATAACTAGAAAAATCATGCTTGCATCATAGAAAATCATGCTAGCATGAATTGGAATACACATATAACATGTGAATTGCAGCATCATTATTAATTACTTGGAGGTATATATTTCTGTCAACTTACTAATTCACCACAATAATATGAAACACTGTATTTGTTTTGATACATCTTCCTTGTTATCACTATCTGACAAATACCGACACCAATCATGAGTCCGCCAGCAATGATGAGCAGAACTGATATTATTATCACACTAGTATTAGCTGGTGCAGTGATAGGATAATAATATAACACATCTTGTACCTGAAGAGCGAGGTATGGAAAATGTATGTGTATGTGCAATGAGTGTCATGAATTTGCTTACCAATGCCCAAACTGCAACTATAATATAGATAACACCAAACATCTGCACATTATAACATGTCAATTATATAACGTGGTGTTTCTAACTCACTAAAATAATTCCAACAGTAGTTGAAAAAAACTTCATAATCTCAACATCAGGCCGGGCAATAAGACAGAAAGCTTCATGTGCAGGTATATAAAATGTAATCACATAATAAGGATGGAAAAGCTCAGTTACCGGAAAAAGAAATTACATACAATCCCAGAAGAATCTGCATAACATTAACAATCAAATCAATTTTGCTGTACACTTTACTATACCGGTATTCCTGCTACAATGATACTAACTCCAGCAACAACACTGTGAATATAATGAAAGTAAGACACTAACTGAGGAACACAGCCCTGCAGTATATAAGATAAGAGGAGGTGGATATTGTTATAACACTGCAATGATGCAGTACCTCAGTGTATATTAGCTCAGTGGTCACGTTAGTGTCCATGACAATATCTGGACATGTTGTCTCATTGGCCAGTGGGTTGGTGGTGTTACAGCAAGAGACTGGTACAGAGAAGTTGTTGAAAACTTGTTCATAATCACTGAAATTCACTGCTCCACAACATTCTAGCTATGGAAAAGTATACCGTATAACGGGTTATTTTGGCGGGAGGAAACTTTAGCGAATTTGGCGAATCATCAAGCATTCGCCAAAATCTGCTTTTTCTATTGCAGTAATACGTGAGCCAGGTACTTGACGCCAAAACGCAAAATCTAGGTCATTCGCCAAAATTTTGACCCCAAAATTACCCGCTATACGGAATAATATTTAACGTACGGCTCTACGTGTGACATTGAATTTGCACACATGAACTTTTTTGTTGAGTTGATAAAAATAGACAACAAAGGCAAATCAAGTGTTTTATGTTACTCTCTACTAGTGTTAGCTATCTCGTTGCTGCACACATTATCTCACTAAAATGTTGGCTACACAGACTGTCTGTGTACTGTTTGTCCACTCTATAGTCATGTTTTATTTTATCATTGAACAGTTCAAGATTCAAAAATGAATGTATTTTCATGATTGTATTGCAATGCATAGTTTGAAAAACAGAAATACCATCAATTTTTAAATTTATTTGTATCTCGTAGCAAAAAACATTGCTTATTATGGACTCCAAAAGATCAGTAGACCACACCCTCTTTAGAATGCAGGGCTGAAATAGAAGGTGTGGTCTGAGAGATAGAGCTCTTGAGCTTATTTATGAAGAGCCTGAGAAGCATTTTTTAATTAACTGGTTGATTGGTTCGGACTGACAACCATGTAATCACGTAAAACTCGGGTCGATGAGGCAGCATGCAGTTATTAAGTCCAATTAAACGGATTCTTCACCTTGGGTTAATTTGTCTACATTGGAGATCCAGAACAAGTAACTACCAGGACCATGCATATCCAATTTTTTCTTGCTGCATTACGCACTTTGAAGATGGCTGTTGACACTAAAGAAATTTAAGTATCCATCCCATCACCGTAGCATGTCTTATGTGCATGGACTGATAAAATCCTCCCTTGGCTATATATAATTATTATCTGTGTCACACATTATGTGCAAGTACTCTTCCTCCTCCTCTTTCTTCCTGGTACTCACACTCCTCCTATTACTCTGTACGTGTGCTTCCACCTCACCTATTCTGGTCCTGTACATGTACCAGAGACCAATTAGTCGACTGACATAACCGGCTGTGTCTCACGCATGATCATCATCTACTAATGTTGGTACTCCTGCAAGTTCCTCAGGAGGTTCAAGGTTGCGTAGTATCTGTTTACTACAGGTACCCTGGCTCGCACATGTGGCCCTTGTGGATTGCTTTGCTACATGTATGTGTTGTGCACTGTATACATGTATGTGTGCATGCATGCATTTAAGTTCTATAATGGCCGCAGGAGGCGTGTGTGCACATAATTATTATATTTATTAGCGTTAACTTGCTTGTAGGATACTACACCTACACACACAAACACACACACATAGGCAAACACATCACTTGATTTACTTCCTGTAAAGTGTTGTACAGGCCACACCCATACACTTAGTATTTTTCCAAATTTGAGTTAAAAATCGAGTACCAGGAATAAGATAAACCTAAGAAAGCATTACAATAATTTTACATTCTGAGACTCGACTCAAAAATGAAATATTGGTGGACAAACAGTACCGTACACAGGGATTTTAGCTGGTAATAGTATGATTGTTTATTCTGCTTAGAACGGGACAAAATTTAGAAAATAGGCTGCAATTTCTATTTTTCAAACTGAGTGTTAAAATACAAAACATGAAAAATAGCTAAAATTTCCTTTTTGAACTACCAGTTTTGAGGCGAAAATTGAGTGGACCAACAGTACACAGACCAATATAGCTAGGCCCATACAATTTACAGGTAATATTGCAATTATATACAAAAATTGGGTTTATTATCATAAACTGGAAATTTTCTTTGTTAATTTTTCTTCCTCACCATTCACTGTAGAGTATCCATTGATAGGTCCTGGTCCCAGAGCATTGACAGCAAACACTGTAATGTAGTAGATTACTCCTGGTACACCAGACACTGTGTAGCTAGTCATGGAAGAGTTCACTTGTGTGTGTATCAGTGTGCGGTTATCACTGGTATTATAAGACACTACATAGTGACGGACTGGGAAACCATCTAGAGGCTGAAACAACAAAATGAACAATTGTTCATGTCAATTGCAATAATTATCATTAATTATTGTAATCATACCTGCCATAGCACATTAATAATAATTATTTGTTAGTTGTAACTGGTCTGTGTACTGTTTGTCCACTCAATTTTCGTTTCGAAACTGGCAGTTCAAAAATCAAATTTTAACCATTCTTCATGTTTTGTATTTTAACACTCAGTTTGAAAAATGGACATTTTAGCCTATTTTCTCAATTCTGTACCTTACTAAGCTGGATAAACTATCATACTATCACCAGCTAAAATCTCTGTGCATGGTACTGTTTGTCCACCAATATTTCATGTTTGAAATGAGTATCGGAATATAGAATATTGTAATGTTTATCTTATTCCTAGTACTTGATTTTTAATACAGATAAGAGAAAGACCAAGTGTATGGGGTGTGGCCAGCATAACACTTTACAGCAAGTAAAACAAGTGACATGTTCTCTTATGCATGTGTGGTGTGCGTGTGTGTGTGTGTGTGCGCGCGCGCACGCATGTGTAGGAGGGTGTGTGTGTGTGTGTGTGTATGTGTGTGTGTAGGAGGATGTGTGTATCCTACAAGCTGTCTATTATCATAACTAGTACATTCATGGAATGGCAGGGGCGAGCCTGAGCATTGATATAATTTAGCCTTGTTAGTGTATAACATAAAAAATTATAATTGTTATTTGCACCAGGTTATGTGGTGAGTCCAGATTATTTTTAGTAGATAAGTCTGTATTATGTGAACACCAGTTTCACCACAGATTTCTGTGCTATAATGTTAATATTATTTTAACAGCGCTAATGGGTTTGTTGATGGTGAATAGAATCAGTGCAGATATGGTGCAGTTTCTCCAATTATCTCTTGCTGAGTGTATTCCTTGCCTAGGCGTCATGGGAACAATTTTGTCAAATGAGTGACTTCCTCGGTCTCCTCACTCACTGCAGGCTCTACTGCTATCACACACGAGCTCATTAGACGTACCTAAGTTACTGTTTACTCTGTTGCAGCTACTGCTTTCCGCCGGCGCCTCCGGTAGGCCCTTTGATATTCTTTTTGTCGCTTCACGTCCGCTTTCACGTTCATCGGGTGACTTTCTGGTAGCGGCCTTGTCGTGTAAAGTTGTTGCTTTTCAGGTGTCTCTGATCTCTGTTGTTGTCGTCCCTGAGTCATCTGCGTCATTGCCAGAATGCCAGGTAATATCAGCTTGTTTGAAACCAAGCGCCAATTATAATGTGCGCACGTGCTAAAGAGGGCGTTTCCTAGTTCTCGGGAACATTGAAAAGGACAAACGCTACCCCGTGACAGATAGCCAGCCAGATACATTCCCCGCCGCGTGGGCCATTGTGCCAATCAATGTGGGGCTCGCTCAGGCTCGCCCCAATTATGTGCACATTGCTCCCGCATTTAAAACTTAATTGCACACACACACACACATGCATGTGTACAGTGCACAACACATACATGTAGCAAAGCAATCCACAAGCTACCACAAGGCTGCATGTGCAAAGCCAGGGTACCTGTAGTAGATAGGCATGAGCCTATTATTCTTTTAATTTTTCCTATTATTCTTTTTAGAATTTCTCAAATTTTAACCTATTATTCTCACAAAATTGACCGATTATTCCAACATTATTCTCAAAAATTCCGCCAAATAAAGGTTTCCTTCGCTTAATCACATTATTGCTCATTAAATTTATGCATTTATAAAGTATCTACAATAAAGATGATTGCTATAAGAAAGATGATTTAAAGATACATGCATGTATTTCACAAGCACTGGTAAGTACCATTTTTGTTCATGCCGGCATGCACCGAAATTCCTAAAGTAGCCTGTAGGTATCCATTAATCTAGGCTTTGATAGGCGTCTACACACCCTCAGAGCGCTGTCCTGCAGTTTACATGAAATCTACAAGTACGCCGCTATTGCTGCCAGAGAAGTGTAAGATGGCCGTCAAGGTGAGCAAGCCATAACTCAAGAACGAAAGCACTTTAGCAAATCCGCGAGTCACATTGCAAGCCATTGTCGTGCTTAGCCTCACGGTTCATACCTTAGACAGAATGAACGTCGTTTACTGCTTCCATCGGCTTCCACTCATCGTCCTGATGATGCACACGTGACCATGGGTGATCGAATTTGACCGATTATTCTCGAATATTCTCAAATTCTTTCAGTTACCTATTATTCTAAAAATTATTCCGGCATAATAGGCGCATGCCTAGTAGTAGACAGGCACTTTGCACAGTACTACGCAACCTTGAACCTCCTGAGGAACTCGCAGAAGGTTACTGTAGGTGTCAGTGCCACCTTAATTAACATTAGAGCATGAGACACAGCCAGTCAGTGCAAGGGTGAGGTGGAAGCACACAGAGTAATAGAAGGAGTGGAGTACACATTAATGTATGACAGGAGGAGGAGTACGTGAGAGTACACAAAATGTGTGACACAACCAGGACACAGGTAATAATTTTGGACTTGCATGTTTGGACTTGATCGGACTTGCAAGCTGCCGCATTGACCTCAGCTCTATGTGATTACATGGTTGTTGGTCTGAACTAACCAATTAATTGACATAACCACATGGAACTTCTCAGGCTCTTCGTTAATAAGCTCAAGAACCCTATGGTGTGTGTGCTACGCAGCCACGCAACATTTCAATCTATCTCTCAGACCACACCTTCCATTTCAGCCTTGCATTCTAAAGAGGGTGTGGTTTAGTGATCGTTTGGAGGTCATAATAAGCAAACTTCTTTGCTATGAGATACAAAATTTGGTGGTACTTTCTGTTCTTTCAAACTATGCATTGTAATACTATCATGAAAATAAGCTTTGTATTCTTAATTTTTGAATCTTGCACAGTCCAATAATAAATAAAACAAGAGTATGGAGTGGACAAACAGTACAAGGTCTTAGCTGATAGTTTATTCTGCTTAGAAAGGTACAGAATTTGGATAATAGACTGAAATTTCTGTTTTTCAAACTGAGCGTTAAAATACAAAACATGAAAAATGGCTAAAATTTGATTTTTGAACTTGCCAGTCCTGGAGCAAAAATTGAGTGGACAAACAGTACACAGACCGGTAACTGTACTATGAAGCTCACAATATCAGGAACTATGGTAGCAGACAGAGTACAATTTTCAAGAATTCATAAATTAGATAGTTCATACCATCATATGTGACTGTGAGTTGATCACTCCATGGTCCATGTTGTCCTGTACTGTCAGTAACAGCCACAGCAAATGAGTAGTTGTGTCCACGAGTGATCAGGTCATCAGTCATGCTCAGTATCAGTGACTCAGTGTTGCTAGTACTGTAGCACGAGCTAGAGCTACTGTAGTTAGTAATATTGATAGTGTAGTTGAAGACACAGTCTGTGGGTCCATGAGGAGCTAGCCATGTTAGTGATATTACTGGTGGCTCGATGGCGGTGATACTCAGATCTGATGGAGGGCTAGCTGCACCTAAATTATTATAATTATTGCAACCTATAATTTTTAATGCTGACTTCATTACCTGCTATTGTAATGGTCTCTGACTGTGTAGTAGCTATCAGTGATCGACATGTGATATTATTGTCATGATCAGATATTTGAACACTATTAATAGTAGCATTTGACATCACTGTTAATCCCACAACATGAGATACAACAGTATAGTAGACTGGTATGTGATGGATCATCGTATACTATCACATCTCATCTATACTGCCATTGCAATGGAGGTGGTTCAGCATTTGAGATATTAGTCATTCTAACAATAGTGCAGTTGATAGTGACATCTTGTCCAGGACAGGCTGATAGCCCACTAGCTGGTTGAACAGGATGGAGTATGACTGTGTCTTCAAGTACAGGTTGACTAGCAGCTGATATGTACATTTAGTATTATGAACATGTAGTTATTGTGGGAACTTTGAATCATGGCCCTCACCTGGTGTGTAGAAGCAAACTGTTTGAAGAAGAGCAACAAGCATTCATACTTGTAGTACTCAAGTTAACGAGTCAGTAATAAAATTCATCCGTAGAGTCATTGTATTTATAGGGCATCGCCGGGGGCGCGGCGCGGGCATTATGCTTCCGGCCCCTAGGCTCCTAAGACAAACTGATTACTGGTAATGGCGTCGTTAATTCTCTTCTGTTTGACGTTTCTTGTTCTCTCCTGTTCCATTACTCTGTGTACTGGTGAGTACAACAGTTTTTTGAAGCTGTAATTGTTGTTTGATTCTATGGAATCGGTGATGAGAATTCCTTGTCGCTGTTGGTATGATATATATTATTATGGGTGTGGTTATACATGTAAGTATAATTCATCCAGTTGTTCAAGACTTTAATGGCTTACTATAAGCACCATAAATTTATTACAATTACCAGTGCTGCTAGCCTGCTACTTATTGTTTTGTCTTACTGTCATCTCCAACACATTTGTAGTCGTCATCTAAGCTAATGTCAACCCTAGCCTCGTGTCCATGCGCTAGAAGAGGGTGGAGTGAAGGGAGAAAGAAGCACCCGGTTATATACTGCATACCCATGCGCGACTAGCGGTGACTGTATTCTAGCTTGAAACTCTAGCACAGGAGCAGAAGTACAATTTAACAATAATTGTGTGTTACCGGTAACGGAAACGAGCAACATCGATTAACATGAGCGGCATAAAGTGAAGCGATTAAGCTGACTATCGCGTAGGCAGACTCACCACTAAGTTATTTTATTATTAATTGAATCCAGAGCTGGAGCTAACGAACGAGCTGCTTCTCAGCCAGTTGTTTATATACTTAATAACTGAGGTGTGGTTTGAATAACTCCTTCCACGTATAATCGGAATAATTATTTTACAGTAAAAATTAATTAATAAACGGATGTTAGCACATGTGCGTGCAGTAGATACCAGACGCTTATTTCTTTTTCTATTATACTATCACCTGGGTACGACGCTAGTGTCAACCTGTGTCTTTATGTTCATAATCTTAATTTTCCCAAATCTGGTTGATTGTTCCTGCACGTTCGGTGTTTATGATGGTTTGATCATAGGCTGCTAGTGTGTTGGTGAAGTCAATTTTAGACCCCAGAGCTTGATTCTTATGATTTTCTCCTTGAAGATTGATTGTTATAGATAAACATTGTAACGACAAAATTATTGTCTATATTCTAAATAGTTAAAGCTATGTGCTCGCTATGGATGCAACTACTAACTCTTTCTGTTGTATTTACCACGCTTGATTCTTATTATTTTCTCCCTTGAATATTGACTATAGATAAACATTGTAATGACAAAATTATTGCCCATATTCTGGCTTTTACTATGTACTATAAATAATATAACTAGTACATTCATGGAATGGCAGGGGCGAGCCTGAGCATTGATATAATTTAGCCTCGTTAGTGTATAGTTGTCTATATACATTTAATTATTATTTGCACCAGGTCATGTGGTGAGTAGATAAGTAGACTAGATAAGTCTGTATTATGTTTAGACCTGCTTCACCACAGATATTTGTGCTATAATGTTAACATTAATTTTTTTTGTTGATGGTGAATAGAATCAATAGTTTGGTTATGTTCAGATAATTAAGGTGAACTTTCTCAACTATCTCTTGCTGGATGAGTGTGTTCCTTGTCTATAGGCGTCATGGGAACGATGTACCTGGAAGATGTGATGAGTAGGGTTCCTCGGTCTCCTCACTCACTGCAGGTATCACACACGAGCTCATTAGACATACCTGTTTGCTCTGTTGCAGCTACTACTCTCCGCCGGCGTCTCCGGTAGGCCCTTTGATATTCCTTTTGTCGCTCCAGTCGTCCGCTTCCACGTTGATCGGGTGACTCTGCCTCTCGTCTTCGCTTTCTGGTAGCGGCCTTGTCGTGTAAAAGTTGTTGCTTTTTAAGTGTCTCTGATCTCTGTTGTTGTCGTACCTGAGTCATCTCATCATTGCCAGAATGCCAGGTTTTGAAACCAAGCGCCAATTATAATGTGCGCACGTGCTAAAAAGGGCGTTTCCTACTTCTCGGGAACATTGAAAACGACAAACGCTACCCCGTGACAGATTGATAGATACATTCCCCGCCGCGTGGGCCATTGTGCCAATCAATGTGGGGCTCGCTCAGGTTCACCCCAATTACTAACTTCTTCTGTTGTACCTTTTCTATGTAGTTGACATATTTCAGAGTCAAGATCGTTCTACCTGTTATGGAATGAAGGCTAATGTGACTTGTGTTACTGTTGTAGCTGATGGTCGCCTTCGATGGAGCATTGACGGCAACATAGTATTGGATGTTGGCAGTGGACAAACTACCAGTTTCAACCAAACTGTCAATGGTAGTACATTTGTGTTTGTCAGAGGATCTCAATTGCCTGGGTCGAATGTTTACACCTATACATCAACTGTCTCATTGGACACTAGTAAAGCTACATCTATAAGTTGTTCTGATGGAATCGTAACAGAGACTTTGGAAATTGATTTTTTAGGTAACCTTGTGACATTATTTTTATTCAAATCTTTTTTACTATACCATTATAGTTGAAGATCAACCTGCTGATTCATCAACCAGTAATAATGAAGATGATCTACACACTAGTGTTATCATATCATGGAATGCTCCTGTCAATGCAGGAATTTGCTGTGTCAGATATCATGTAGTTTCATCTAATGGAACTACCATGAATACCACTCAAAGGAATTTTACTCTGTACAACATTAAAACACTACAAGAACGTGACAATGCTTTTATTTCAGTTCGTTGTATGGATCAGGTTGGGACAATGGGACCAGAAGCTATTTATCGACCTGATATTGGTATGTTAAGTTACTGATTCTATCATATGGTTTGGCTCATTGTTATTATTATTACAGTATTAGAATTTGTTACTGTTTCTAATCCTGAACATGTTGGGTTTAGTGGTAACATGTCTATGTATGAAGTCAGTTTCAATGTGCCGGTGAGTGTTTATGATTACATGTGTAAGTTTTACAGTACTAGCCACTTTGTAATTTCAGAATTTAAGTGGAGTTGCTGGTTCTTCAGTGAAAAGCTGCTCTGTTGCTGTCATAGTATCTGGCAGTGGTAGTGTTTATCGAAAGTTCTGTGATCTACTACGAAGCAGAGCCTCATTTACGATATCTGATCTATCACCTTTTAGTGTCTTGATAACATTTGGTTATGGATTAGGATGTGGCTTTGCCACTCTTTTTTCACCTATAAATAGGGACGATTATGGTGAGTATGCTTGTTTCATTTAACACTAATAATTTGTACCTCCACAGACACAAGTACTCTAGTGGATGCCCGTAAGTAAAGCACTAATTTCACTTAGTCTGGTAGAGAATAACTATAATTATGTTACTTTTTTGTTAGGTGAGTCAGGAGATAGAGCACAAAGGATAACTGCTCTTGAAGGACGGAATACTGGTCTTGAAGGACTGATTATAATTATTGGTGTTGTCCTGGGTGTCACAGTACTTCTACTAATCGCGATAATCATTATTATAGCGCTAATCTTAATCTTTGTCTTCAAACTAAAGAAAGACCACTCTAAAGTAAGTATTATCAGCTAACTTGAATTTGTGTTTATTTCGTGTATAATAGAATTCAACACAAGAGAGCGAGGAACTAACACCGAACCGGGATAGTATTAAGATGTAATGTTGAAACCTTCTATTATAAACTCTATAGTACTGTGGTAGCTGTACTTGAACCCCGTTTATAGTTATTATATTGTTCTCTTTGTATGTTGTAATGTCTATCCATAATAAAATTATGACCTTATTTGGTGATAATTACCCGTGCGCAGTATGCGCCAGGGTAATATTGCACTTTTGCCTGAGATTCAAATCATCTTCGAGCATAGCACTACACGGGCTATAGCTAGGTTTGAAAAGCTCTGTACATATGCATTTCTACCATAGCAATCAGACCATCAAAACTATCAAGTATTGCTGATGTGTTATCATAGCAATTAGCGATTCTTGCTCTATTGCAGGTGTTGTTGATCTTCATCTTGTAGTATCCTCATTGCATGGTGTCTGTGGTAGCACTAGCTTGTTCATGGTATTAACATGTTCCTGTATGGAGGTGTTGTGTAGGAAGAGGGTGGTAACAGAAAGGATGAGAGAGTAAACATGACAGCTATTATTGCTACCAACACCTCTGGATAATCATGCAGCACTAATTGCTATCTGACTTCCTGTGTTTACATTGGTTGTCTAATTACGTGACATCATATGACGTTTGGAGTTGCTCGGCAACACGCGGGGTCTATGTGACGCACGGGGGTTCTATGCACGGGTTTATACCAGTAACAGTTAGTGCTTCACTGCTGCAACTGTGCTTGCTAAGCATTAGAGCAAGCAATAATTTCTACAACACTTACATAACATTCCAGCTTGTGTTGAGCAATACTTTTGCATATCTAAAGCAAAAAATAGAGCTACATTGTACCGGTTTTATTGTGTAGTGTTGTAGCACAATAATTATTGGTAAGACTGTAGTGAACCACTTCAGTAGTAATAGCATGATGCTATGGTGTGAACTGATACAAAATTCTTCTTAATTATTACTGAAATAAATCTTACAGTACCAAGCTCTGAAAGCAAACATAGCTTGCTCAAAAACATTTTTTAAGTTCCACAATAAATGTGAGAAAGAACAGACTTCACAAAACCCTCGGCGTGTTGCACATTGTAGAGTTAGCTCCTTAGTTATAGTTTGCAGAAGGAGCTTTGCAGCTAAAGCCAACCTGTTTGCTATTGAAACTGCACTGCTAAACAGAAGACAGCAAAGTGTTGACCATAAGGACAACTGAGGTGTGTCAAGTGGGCGTGACCGTGAACACTGACTAGCCCGGACTAGCCATTGCTCTTGGCTTTTTCTTGAGATGTCTACGCACCCCCAGAGCTGTCCTGCAGTTTAGATGGAATCTACAAGTACCTAGGTAGTCAACTATGGGCGCTTTTGTCATCAGAGAGGTCAAAGACGGCCGTCAAGGTGAGCCAGCTATAACTCGAGAACGAAAGCACTTTAGCAAAATCCACGAGTCAATTGCAAGCCATTGTCATGCTAAGCCTGTTCATACCTTGACCGAGTTTCAGAAGTGAGCGATGGTCTCTGCAGCTCATTGGACAGAATGAATGAACGAATGAACAGATTTCACGAAACCCTCGGCGTGTTGCACATTGTAGAGTTAGTTCCTTAGTTATGGTTTGCAGAAGGAGCTTTGCAGCTAAAGCCAACCTGCTTGCTATTGAAACTGCACTGCTAGCCAGAAGACAGCAAAGTGCCGACCACAACCGAGACAAGGTGTGTCAAGTGGGCGTGACCGTGAACACTGAGTAGGTAGCCATTGCTCTTGGCTTTGATAGGCTTTTTCTTGATATGTCTACGCACCCCCAGAGCTGTCCTGCTGTTTAGATGGAATCTACAAGTACCTAGATAGTCAACTATGGGCGCGTTTGTAGTCAGAGAGGTCCAAGACGGCCGTCAAGGTGAGCCAGCCATACATAACTCTAGAACTAAAGCACTTTAGCAAAATCCACGAGTCACATTGCAAGCCATTGTCGTGCTAAGCCTGTTCATACCTTTACCGAGTTTCAGAAGTGAGCGATGGTGTCTGCAGCTCGATGGACAGAATGAATGACAAACTGAGTACCGTAACCCTCGCGCATGCGCCGAGGGTTAATGACAAACCAAGTAAGCATTCTATTATTGTCCCAAGTAAGCATTCTATTCATTCATCTGGAAGCATTCTATTATTGTCCCAATTCCTAAATCTTCCCCACCCTCTGACTCTCCTACCAACTATCGGCCTATCTCTCTTTTATCTATAGTCTCCAAACTTCTTGAAAAACATGTCGCTGATATTCTTCTTGACCACTTTCTTACTAATTCCCTTATTTCACCTAATCAATTTGGCTTCATGCCCTCTCGTTCCACCTCTGATGCCATGATCTCAGTTTGCCACACTATTCTCTCAGATTTGGATCGCTCCACACCAATCTGTGGCATCTTTCTTGATTTAAAGAAGGCTTTTGACTCTGTCAGTCACTCTTCTCTCCTGAGTCAGCTATTCTCTATCAATCTTCCCAACCACATCTGTCATTGGCTTGCTTCCTATCTCTCTGGTCGTACCCAATCTGTGAGAGTTGGCAAGAGTGTTTCCTCTCCTCAGCCAGTTTTGTCTGGTGTCCCTCAGGGGTCCATACTAGGTCCTCTGCTTTTCATTTTTTACATCAATGACATTGTCACTCTTAACCCACACTTCTCTTTAAACTTGTTTCTCTATGCTGATGATATGCTTCTTCTTCATCCATTGAATCATACTGCTGATATTGCCACTATCAATTCATTGCTTTCTGATATTCACTGCTGGCTCTCCTCTAGATCACTTAACATCAACTTACAAAAATCAAAATTCATGATTTTTTCACTTCGTCCACAGTCATTTTTTGACTCACTACCCCCTGTGCAAATCAGCAATATCCCTCTTGACAGAGTTTACTCCTACAAATACCTTGGGCTAACCTTTCAGCCCAATTTGTCATGGTCTTCTCACATTCATAATATAAGAATGAAAGCAAGGAAACGCCTTGGGCTAATCTACAGGCATTTTTACCACCACTGCCCCTCATCTACTCTACTTACTCTGTACAAAATGTTGGTTCGCCCAATCTTGGAGTACGGTGCTGCTATCTGGGATCCACCTTCACTAACTGCAAGCTCATCTATTGAATCTGTTCAACATTTTGCTTTAAAAATGGCATCTAAATCGTGGGCTTCCAGCTACCCATCTCTTCTTTCCCAATTTGCTATAAAGCCTCTTGAACAGAGAAGAAAAATTTGCAAAGCTTCCTCTCTGTTCAAACTCAAATTTGGTTTTTCTCATTCAATCAATTGTCCTCTCATATCACCTTCCCCGCCTCTGCATTTCTCCCGCAATTATAATAGACATGATTTTGCCCCCATGCATCTTCTGCAAATCAGCTACTTATATGAATTCTTTTTACCCCACCTCTATCAAGCTCTGGAACTCTCTTCCCTCTTGTATCAAATCTACTGATTCTTTTTCTCTATTTAAGTCCAGGCTATTTACTAATAGGTTAGACGACGGATCGAGGCAACTACGGGATTTAGAGTGCCGCGGGAACCGATGTATAGACGTTCCGAGCGCGTAGCGCGAGGGCGTCTATTTCGGTTGCCAAGGCGCTCTAATTCCCGTAGTTGCCGATGATTCGTCGTCTAAGGTATTTATACTACAGCTACATGGCAACAATAAACCGACGCAGATATTTTTTGATAAACAATGGTTGATGACAGTCCCAAAGCTGCTGAGTTCCTGCAGCATGAGCGTTTCTTCTTGCTCGAAAACACGTGCTGTGACCCGGCTGCCACACCCACAAACGCCGCTTTGCGTTACACGAGGCAATGGCTGAACTTGGACTCCAACGAACGGTTAGAATGATGGTTACTAGAGTCCATCAGTCTTTTGTACTTGCTGTGTGCGTTTATTGGGCAATCTTTAAGCTGTCAACATAGCAAAACGTGGTAAGTTACTTGCTTTCTTACGTTTTCCATGCACGACAAGTCAGCATCGATCGTAGCCAAGTACTCGGGTCTATAGATGCTGTGCTGCCCATGCCAGAAGCGAACACAACACATACTGGCCCAGTAACTACCAAAGCTAGTACCTGTACAAAAGAAACTCATGACCGCTCATGACAGAGGAAAACATGATCATGAGTTCCAGCGGAAAAATATGAGTTCCAGCGGAAAAATACGAGTTCCCGCGGAAGAATACGTGATTTATTTTCCTCCAACTGACCAATCAGATTCTAGAATTACATTGAACTGTAGTATAATATCTTTTAGATCACTAAAACCTTCATTCATTAGCATTATTGCTATTTCACATTTCTTCTGAAATGAAAAAAAAAAAAAAAAAAAAAAAAAAAGTACCGTAACCCTCGCGCATGCGCCGAGGGTTAAAAAGGCTTAGATTTTGCAGAATAACAATCCTTGCACTACAGTATCGATCATGATGATTATTGCTAACTTGCAGTAATAATTATTATGTAGCAAAAAATTTATTGTCGACAAAACTAGACTACAGGACTAAGGTCATGGAGAGAGAGATGATTTGTTACAATACAAAATAATTACCATGCAATATCCGTCAACATGTACTTACAAACAGTTGTATCAACTGACAAAATTGCACCTATTGCTTCATCAGTAACACTTAAACAGGCACGTGTCAAGCTCACCATCAAAACCATTATAACCACTGTGTTATACCTGCTACCTAAGAACTGTCCGTGCATCAAAAATTCTCACCTGTAAAGTAGTCGTGATTTCAAAAAGTTATGCAACAGTACT
The DNA here is from genome assembly GCA_964017065.1 of Haliclona indistincta. Lineage (NCBI taxonomy): Eukaryota > Metazoa > Porifera > Demospongiae > Haplosclerida > Chalinidae > Haliclona > Haliclona indistincta. The sequence goes on from OZ024790.1 coordinate 6,745,743, forward strand.
TCAATGACACAGCAATCCGTCCGTTAGAAAATATATATAGGTTAACAGCAGTCACTGAAAAAGAGCACCCATGCACTATTGCCGAGCATTGTATGCAGTGCGATCGATCAGGTAAACTAAAGAAATTTCAACAGTCGACACTTTATAAACATCACCGGATGATCCATCCCAATAATGAGGAGTAAACTATGAGAAGCCCTGTGCAAATTAAGGAATTTACGCAACGATAGCCAGACGGATGTACACAGTTGGGTACATCAACAAGATCACATCACTGACTAAGGTGATCACACTACATCACTCAATCTTGACATGATGATACTGACTGACTAAGGCACGACACTCCGGATCACTTACGCAACATTTACATGAATAATTCATGAGGCACTGCTGTGCCTTCTAAATATTACCACCTTATAACATGAATCCACTTCCTAGCAATGGTATGAAAAACAAAAAATAATTAACTTCATTTCATCAATAATTATTTTGATAACCGTGACATTAATATTAATGTTTTTTCATGAATAATTGCAATTGAGTGATCACTTGCAGGACAGCACAAACCTTATACCTTGTTCTCTGTGTGTCTTGGTGTGTAGAACACTGAATGGTGGTCGTATTGCTAGTTGTATTGATGGCAAGGACAGGACCAGTATGTCAGTTTCACTAGAGGAGTGTTGTCTACTCAGAAACAGACATAGACTCAAGGATGACCAGTTCATGAAGGCACTGGAGGCACTGCGCAGGTGATAACATGATCACTTCATGTAATCCTTTTGCACAGACTTATATGCTCATGTAAATTCTGATATCTCTCATAATTATCGTGCAGCTGAACAATAGTCGTCACATCTGAGCTGACTTAAGAGGAGAGAGATTGTACAATGACTGATATTGATAGGACCTAGGGGTCACTGTATCTGATCATTATTAATCAATGTCACTTTCTTCCTCCCATGTGTGTGGAACCCACAACATACTTGTGATAAGCACACGAACAGCGTCCTGTACATCTATAAACAGTATAGTTTAATAATACATCATGATGAATAATTATATTCATTTTGCTATAAAGAATCAGTGGCTTCTGTTAACATAGCTGACCATGAAGTGAATTATATATTGCATAGGTCATATACTCAGACACACACATGCGGACTATAATGACTACAAGGCATCCTGTCTGCATACGTATTGGCTGCTATGGCAAACATTTCTTGCCATTTAAATACTGTAGACCATTCACTCATGACATAACAATAGATGGTGATAATAGACCTAGCACAATTACCTATGACCAGAAGAAGGCTGAGTCACATTCCACTAAAGGAACTACTAGCTAGATAGTGATGGAACACAAATAGCATTATAATACAAACACACAAAAAATTTAAATTTTAAATAAAGGTGAAAAATTTTTTTTCAACTATGAACATACCTATAATTGCTATACTATACAACGGTAGTGCTATACAAAGAATATTGAAATTTCATTCTTGCACGCATGCAGTCTTTGAGCAAGTATAACTGAAAACAAGCATAATAATAATAATTTATTATTGAAAACTACCTAAACTACCTAGGTTATCTGGTCTTGAATTACAGCATAATATTAGATCCGCCAAAATTAACTCATTAATCTTATAATGTAGTATAAATTTTGTGCTGTGAAAAAATGGTATGAGAACTAATGTGTGCACATGAAAAGATCACCTTCATCAACTTGCTCTATCTTCTAGTTTCACTAACCCAAGGCGGACCTGTACAATATGATGACAACTGCTATTTTGCGGCTCATAATTTGTATGTCTTGTAGCTGTAACTCACTAAATTTTAAAAGTCCAAGCTCACAATACATGTAAACAACTTGCTTGTAGTGAAAGTAAAGCATTCCGAAATCAGCTTTTGGAGAACGTGCTGATACTACTGGTACTTGTGCTGAATTGAAACTAATTTCATTATCATGCGTGCATTGCCATTTGTTATTTAACCATGGCTTCTGTTTAGCCTAACCTTCTTTCTAGAAATAATTTAAGTAGCACCTAAAGTAAGAACCTTTACTGGCTACTACCTACTGTAGCTACTAGGTAGTAAAATTAACCTGAGCATTTCAAGCCTTTGTTATTTGTTTTGCAAATAATCATTGGTGACCACAATTACATGTGTGCTGTCAGTGACCAAATCAAATGATACAAAAATTTTATAGACGAAATTTCTATGAATGTCACATGTTCATTCATTCATAGGTTATCTGGTCTGGTTATTTTAGGTTCTACCATCCAAACACAGTAAAGAATTATTAATAGAAAATTCTAACTACTATGCATTTTAAGGGCAAGCCTGTACATTCAATATATTGACTGGAAAAAGACAGATAATGATGTGGTATGCATCTGTGGTGAATAAATTTTGAGGGTGCATGTATTATGCTAAAACCTACATGTAAAGCTACATGCTATGTAGCTTTACATTCACTTAACAACGCATTTCCCTTCTCTGTTTGTGTGCCACAACCTGACATTGGGTCTCTCTCCCTCTAGGCGTTTTCATACGCATCTTCTGCAGTTTCGATGGTGAGGGTGGTTGGAGATTAGAGAAACTGGATTCAGCGACTAGACTGACGTACAAGGATATGATGGTCTGTACTTATAATCCATGTATAGTATTATAATTCATCCATACAGTATTACAGCTATGTAGCTCATGTGAGAAAGGTGAATCAATCATAAAATTAATCTGCTTTTTATTTTTTAACACTGTTCATTGTGTCCGTTAAGTTAATTTACTTTAAGTTCAATCTCTTCTTTCATTAATGAATTTTAGCAATGAATCAATCAAGTTACTAGGAGATAAAGTGATTGTAGTTTTAGGATCAGCACACACTAGTGCTAAACAGATCTATTTGTAGGAGGATAACCTATCCTGGGAACATGTTGGCTCACTAAGAATCCCCCTCACAAGAGACAATGTATATCAAGCAAGCTCACAGCACTCAACAAAATGCATGAGACTTCCCCAATTTTTTCAAGAAAATAGATTTCAAGTTTGAGCGGCTAGTACAGGCGCGTATGAACAATAATTATTAATTTTGCTAGACAAGTGATGATTCCTCTAGCTCTCATGTACAGTTCCATCTATACGCATCAGCTGTAGTGCAATGAAATTATTCACAGACATGCATAGCTATAGAGAATCTATGATGAACAATCACACAATTATTACGCAAAACTAAAATTGGAAACCTATCTACACAGCGAAGCTAACACGTTCATTCGTATGATAATGTATTATACATAATCATACATGTAGAAGTAATTTGGTACCACTTTTTAGTAGTAAATAATTCCTATTCTTTTTTTAACTGTCACAAAATTTTTGGTCGTGAAACTTAGAAAGCTATAGTATGATCAAAGCAAGCTCGTTGATTGTACATGTATAAGTTCAAGGTTAAAGATACTTACAGTTAAAATACCAACTAACAATTCATCGATCAATTTGTCCCATTTGAGAATTGTCTTTGTGCAGTACAATTTTAAAAGTAATGGTTGACACTATGTAAGTTCTTTCTATTGAAGCAAGCTGTTATAATACTGTTTTGTCTAAAGTCTGAGTTCCCTGAAGTTACTGTAATGACAAAGTTAGAGAAAATTTTGAATCACCTATGCCCAGCAGATTTGGGGAAAAAATCAGCACGGTGAGATACAGACCTTTGCAAGTTGCTTGCAGCAGAGATTGTGAAATGGGCATTGCCCCATAACATAGTTAGCCTAGTAGCCAACGCCCATTTTACAATTTTCTGCTGTTAAGCACCATTCAAAGGCCTGTAGTAACAATAACTGATAGTAGTTCACATTGAAGGAATCCAATCTATAGTTTGCTTTATATACACCAAAAATAGCTGCTTACATGTATGCTCTAAAATATTTCTAGAGGTAAAGTATAGCTATCATGCACACATGAAGTTTTTATGTACTCAGATCAAGTTTAATTGCGTAACAGAATTCAGTTATTTAATTTATTCTGAATTAATCCTCAACTTGGATTTCAAATTTGGTTCCAGAGATCCATTTATGTAAAAAGGTTTTATTCTAGAGATGGTTTTATTTACGCTAGACAGCACTAAACCAAACTCCGAAAAGGTGCAACTCTCGCTTCTGTCTATACCTGTATGACTATTTCTTTCACTCTGACCAGTCGAGCTACTGTGAGGTTTTCAATGCAGTTGAAAAAGGCTCATTTTCAGTGCAAAAGTATTGTAGAAACTGCTCAGTAGAACGGTGATGGTTAGCATCTCAATCAATCTTGTAGTGATGACAGAATTGTTAGGAAGGTATAGTATGCATTAATGAGGCAGGTTTGAGCTGATCATGACTTTGATGCATGACTGTCTGCTACTTTTGCAGCACAGCTCAACCCATGCAGTGGTTAGTAAACACACTGATCATGAGTGCATGTACATGTATAGTGGTACTTAATGAGAATACTAGACATTTCATCTCTAGCTCTGTGATTCTGCTCATGAGTATGACAATCATTCTAGGGTGCTTGCCAGTTAATCAACAATAATGTTTTAATTTACGATGGATAGAACAAGTTCCACTACTGTATGAACCAATGATATTATGCTCTCATCACAATTAATTTGTGAAGACATACTAAAAACCGTCAGTCATCAAATTTTATACACGTCATGATGGCTTGGCATTACATTGCATGAGTGGTTACTTCTTGCATTTCGTACATGCTTAGAACTCATGAGCACTGGTCCAGTTCAGTAGTCATGGTGAAGTAGAAGTCGTGCATATTCTCAGAGAACTCAGACCATGGATCTAATAAACTATTGATTTTGCTATGGAAATGCTCACCCAAGCACCCACTGTGCTTGGTCCATCAACATTATTATTTGTGTTGTCTATCAAATTAATTTTCTGAGTTTAGTTCCGTGTACAACATTATTAATTACAATATTAGCTACTAGTGTTGACCTACAATACTAAAGCATATAATTATAAATAATAAATCACATGTAATCATAGCTGTACATGCTGTTAGTCTATTGATCAATGTAACTCTACAGCAATCCAATACCATAGACAAATTCCTACTGCAACAAACTAATGAGAAGAAAAGATCAGTGATTATCATATAGGTGTTGTGGTGAATGCACATGTACCTGTATGCTTGCAATAGTAATAGTGACTGCAGCAATAACAGTGAACATGTTGTTGAAGAATGACTCCAAATGAGACACACAACCCTATAGTAACAGATAATGAGTTAGTGACAAGATGGACCGCACACAAGATGCACTGATGCAAGATGGCACTGACTTCAGAGTATATTAGACCGGTTTGGTTGATCATCTGCTGAGAATTCCTCTCAATATCAGGACATTCACTGGCTAGTGGATTAGTGGTGTTACAGCATGACACTGGTACAGAGAAATTACTAAACACTGTTTCATAATCAGTGAAGCTATCCACTCCACAACACTCCATCTGCATTATAAAGTAATTTCTATGCTATCACACAATCACCGGGCCAACTGTACATTTTCTTGTAACTCATTCCAGGTATCTTGAACTGTCTGATCATCAAGATATTGATGTAATGTACTGCTTAGCTCCAGATTGGTCTATTATAATGAGGCCACAACTTGAAAAGATCATTTATTCAAGTTATACTCACCGATCCACTCATACCAGCTGCTACACTACCAACAACAAGTGCTAGTATGATCAATGGTAGAACACACAGAATGATGAACCACTGCAGTATGTGAAATACTGAGTGGTAGGTTATATTGATAATAACTAGAAAAATCATGCTTGCATCATGGAAAATCATGCTTGCATGAATTGGAATACACACATACCATGTGAATTGCAGCATCATTATTAATTACTTGGAGGTATATATTTCTGTCAACTTACTAATTCACCACAATAATATGAAACACTGTATTTGTTTTGATACAACTTCCTTGTCATCGCTATCTGGCAAATACCAACACCAATCATGAGTCCACCAGCAATGATGAGCAGAACTGATACTATCAACACATTAGTATTAGCTGGTGCAGTGATAGGATAATAATATAACACATCTTGTACCTGAATGTGTTAGAGGGCGAGGTATGAAAATTTTTATGTATATGTGCAATGAGTGTCATGAATTTGCTTACCAATGCCCACACTGCAACTATAATATAGATAACACCAAACATCTGCACATTATAACATGTCAATTGTATAACGTGGTGTTTCTAACTCACTAAAATAATTCCAACAGTAGTTGAAAAAAACTTCATAATCTCAACATCAGGCCGGGCAATAAGACAGAAAGCTTCATGTGCAGGTATATAAAATGTAATCACATAATAAGGATGGAAAAGCTCAGTTACCGGAAAAAGAAATTACATACAATCCCAGAAGAATCTGCATAATATTAACAATCAAATCAATTTTGCTGTACACTTTACTATACCGGTATTCCTGCTACAATGATACTAACTCCAGCAACAACACTGTGAATATAATGAAAGTAAGACACTAACTGAGGAACACAGCCCTGCAGTAAGATAAGAGGAGGTGGATATTGTTATAACACTGCAATGATGCAGTACCTCAGTGTATATTAGCTCAGTGGTCACGTTAGTGTCCATGACAATATCTGGACATGTTGTCTCATTGGCCAGTGGGTTGGTGGTGTTACAGCAAGAGACTGGTACAGAGAAGTTGTTGAAAACTTGTTCATAATCACTGAAATTCACTGCTCCACAACATTCTAGCTATGGAAAAGTATACCGTATAGTGGGTTATTTTTGCGGGAGGAAACTTTGGCAAATTTGGCGAATCATCAAGCATTCGGCAAAATAAAATTCGCCAAAATCTGCTTTTTCTATTGCAGTAATATGTGAGCCAGGCACTTGACGCCAAAACGCAAAATCTGGGTCATTCGCCAAAATTTTGATCCCAAAATTACCCGCTATACGGAATAATATTTAACGTACGGCTCTACGTGTGACATTGAATTTGCACACATGAACTTTTTTGTTGAGTTGATAAAAATAGACAACAAAGGTGAATCAAGTGTTTTATGTTACTCTCTACTAGTGTTAGCTATCTCGTTGCTGCACACATTATCTCACTAAGCTGTTGGCTACACAGACACTACTGACCTGTGCTCTATGAAATTAATTCATGGTGGCCGCCTAGATCTGCCCATGAGTGTAATAATATCTAATTTTTTCCACCTGTGGTTCCTTTGAAGTATCAGAAGTATAATTATAATTATTAATAATCAAACAGGAGCAGATAGTCACAATTGCATGTGCATAAAATTTAATTGATTTACAAAAATTGGGTTAACTGTTATACTTAATTTTAACCTAGTCCCCATGTGCTGGTGAGGAGAGAAGAATTTAGTGCGAATAGTAATAGTTTGACCGGCAATATTCTTGTAATGATAGTGACACTATATCATTTAAGCACAAATGTAATGCATGCCAAAGTCAACCCACTCACTGTGTTATGAGCAGCATCCAAAGCATCCCTAATTCCTTGAGAGTCGTGGACGGTGAATAATGAAATGTTCGCACCAGTTCCAATACTCTCTGACAGCTATTATAATACAATGGTTACAAAAAGAGTATGATGTCATCACTCACACTAGGGATCAGAGCACCTGCTGCAATACCAAGAGATAGTAATACCACATCAAGAACGAATAGAATAGTTATAGGCTATATGAGAAACAAGAAATGTTCATATGCACTTAACATAAATTATTCTACCATTGTCACTTTTAAAAGGAAACAATTGTCCACACTTAGCCACCTGGAGGTTGCTCTTTCATAGTGCACCGCAAGTACAAACCCAACAACAGCAGCAATCATGAGCACACCCACGATGATTACCAGGACTGATATTATGATCACAGAGATGCTGGCTTGAGTTGTGATGGGAAAGAACATCATACACTGGACCTTTGTGCATCAAACAGAGTAAGTGGATTAGAAGTGTAGGGACCTTATTTAACCTTATGTTAACTTATGTAAAATTTAGCCATGTCACTGGAACTGCATTTGAAGCTGTATTTAATTTTTTGCTAGAATTTACTTTGTAGATGCTGACAGTGCAATTCTCCCACAAGTATCGCCATTGCATTTAAACTAGCATCATTTTTCCCTGAGGCTATAGCTAATTAGCTGCAATTGAAGCTTGCCGACGACTCCTAATCTGTAGCTTGCCCAAGTTGACGAGGATATATATCCTTACCACTGAAAGAGTGAAGTCACTGATTAAAATCCAGTATAATCTCGTTAATTTGGGCTGGCTGCTGAAAGCAATGGTCTTACATCATGCATGAAAACACATGAATTTCGAAATGCGTCTTATGGGCGTAGCAAGCTCCACCCAATGACGAAAAATTGTATTTCTTTCATATAAGCATGCCATACCCACACAAAATGTCAGACAAGAATTTTGGTACACAAGGAAGAAGAAACGTATGCATCGGATTTTGCACAAAGGTCTCGGTCTATAAGTTACAGAGGGGCGAATATTTAAATGAGAAGACACGATTTCGGCAAAAATTTCCTACCAGCAAGAGCGATAAATTTCCTTCTTCCAGACAGCCAAAAACGCCATCTCTGCCCAATCCCGCCTGCCCCGCAACCCACCCACCCCTATGCGGCTCTCGGTGATTGCAGAGTACGAAATCATTTTTGTTCCAAATACGGTAAGTGCTATTGGACTGTGGCTACACCCATTTTCCATGTAAAACAGGCAAGTAATAGCCAGGACACTGCAGTTTATTTTGTGAAAAGGGCAGCAATAAAAAATAGTTCGGCTAGTGCACCCTTAAGCTCAAACAGAGTAGTTCTACAATAACTGATTGTCGCATAAAAGATTATACAGTACTGGTCAACGGTCAACAATGTTATTCTCGTATAGCTAAGCATGAGATGTATCCAAGTTCAAGCAGTGTTTACAGCATGTGTAACAGTATACTGAGAGTGTGTGTGTGTGTGTGTACAGTATCTTACTAATGCCCATATCCCAGTTATTATCACTGGTAGACTAGGTAGTGTTGCCTGTATAGATAGAAATTCCATCATGCAGCAATATTAGTCTGAAAACGACTTACCAACACAACCGAGAGTGTGTAAATTATCATTAAAATTACATCATAATAAATGCTTCCACGTAGTGTATTGTATCTTTCATATTCTGTAAAGTAAGATGAGCAACATACATCAATACTAGCTAGATTAAGCCCACTATTTTGTGGCGTATTATAACATCTCCAGGTCGCTGAGGGGGTTAAGGGCACGCAGTCTTGCTATGGGATCTGCACTGAACGATGCTTGCAGCCTCTATATTATGCGTGTGAGCATGCATGTAAGTGAGTATTTACCTCTTTCTTCGCGTGAAGTATCATTTATTCGAGGAACTGCCATCACTGAACGAAAGTATGTGGAGGGCAAACGGCCGCACGCGGGTGTTGGTAAAACAAGAAACGAAACGAAATAAAGAAACGAAACAAAGAAACGAAACAAAACCATACGTTTCTAAACCCAAGACATAGTAAGGTAGTACCTTCGCCTAACGACGCCCAGTATTCGCCTAACGGCGTCCAGTATGTACATGTACTAGGTTAGTATGGTTTCGTTTCGTTTCTTGTTTCAACAACACCCGAGGGGAAACCACCCGTGGGTGGTTAATTAAAGGTACACAAAATAATTAGCATTATAATTCAACTTATTGTATTCATTTTGGGAACTTTCACTCCCATTGTTAAAACTAGCAACAAGCATGAAGAAACCACCTAGTAGCTCGCAGAATGTAGCTGAAGCGCACATGGGTGTTGCCCGAGCAAGCGAAATCACGTCATGATCAAACGCACAACTTGTATGCCGCACTCAGAATGAGAAACGATTATTAATTTTATTAACAGGTTAGTAATAATAATAATTTATTATTGTCACAGAAGAATAGTAAATGCAGTACTAGAATAATAATAATATGATACAGTAAAAGAACTGAGGATTTGGTCGAGACATCAGCCAATTCACAACATCAATGAACAAATAAACAAAAGAATCGGCCGACAATGAGAAAATGACTTGAGACACAAACAATGATCACAAATAACTAACGCTACCCGTTTTCTTTTTTATTTTAATGTTCGAAGATCGTTCTAAAGTGCTTGAACGACGTGCTCGTATACTGACTTTCATGTGTGTTTCCGGAGAAGGGGAGACTGCTCGCTTGAGTAGAGGAGAAGTGTGAGGTGACGTGCGCTGTTTGGGGAATAGTTCACTGATGCTCATTGACTTGCGAGTAGAGAGAAGATTCGATTCGGCAAACATGCTATGACGTTCAGGTCTGGTTGTGATGATGGGAGGCGAGTTAGGAGGTGTGGCTTGCTGTGTGAGGTTCTGGGTGGAGCCAGGCGGACTGCACGTTGGTGTGATCATGGTGGTTAGAGCGATAGGTGATGTGCTCCGGGCGAGAGGGGACACAGGCGCTTGCTTACGCTTGGTTGAAGAGCTAGTCCCTTTCTTCCCCCATGATCGCTGTAGCTTATCTTTCATGGACTCTGATCTGCGAGGAGAGGGCGTTCCACTCGAGCTGGAGTAACTACCAGTATCCATGCTTTTGGTACCACTCCTCATACGACGGAACAAAGAGGGTTTCTTCTTAACACGATTACTACTCGATCTCTTACGAAGCAGTTTACCGATCCTTCGTCCTAGCCAGGGCACTCTCTTGCGTCCATCCGGTCTAATACTGGTCTGGTCCAGTGGTATAGTGTTCATGATGAGATAAGCTTTTTTCTTGTCTTTTGCTGATTTTGCTATTAAACTGACTACTTGTACATGCTGTAGACCAGTGATTGCCTGATGGAGGAGAAAAACATCAGTTACAGCGACTCCCTACCCCTCACTGCTTAGGCTCTTACCTCTCCATTCATATGGGTCACTAGTACATCAGGTCTCAGCCCTGCCTTCCAAGCTGGGCCGTTCTTCTCCACGGACTATAAACAAAAAACAAACCATCATTTAATTGTAAAACAGACCATTTCACAAAGATTGTTTTTACACTAAAATGTATTTTCAGTAGTTTTTTTTAATGGTACGAACAGTGTCTGTATGTTTGTCTGTACCTGGACGATATGGTGGATACGATAGTTGTTGCTGTCCCCAATGTAGACTCTGATGGGCTTAAGAATAAATCCAAAACCTTTCGAGTTTCTCTCAATCACGACATGAGTGACCTTCATTGAGTTGTGAGGACTCTCGGGAGCACACTCGGGTGAGGCTGGAGAGGAGAGAGAAGAGTAATGGGAGGAACAAGAGAGAGAGAGAGAGAGAGAGAGAGAGAGAGAGAGAGAGAGAGAGAGAGAGAGAGAGAGAGAGAGAGAGAGAGAGAGAGAGAGAGAGAGAGAGAGAGAGAGAGAGAGAGAGTAGCCATACCTGAAGCTGATGATAACCTGATGTTAGCTAGCTGTGAGGCTGCTCTTGTAACAATGTCCTCCATATTTTGGTTCGAGGCGTGCTTTCGGCGAGATCTATCCAAAGGCGATGTGGGACGTCTTTCGACTGGAGTAGAAGGAGGAGTTGGTAGTGATGCATCGCCACATTGAGTTGACTCCTCATCAGAGCTGACCTAAGAGAAGGAGAGAGAGAGATGACACAATGGTCGCCGATATGATGGAGTCGCTGTACCTCATCAATGTTAGTAATTGCACTCTCTTCCTCTTCCTCTTCATCTTCAGCAGTACTAAGATGGAGAGACAGATCACACAAGAACAGAGAGAGAGAGAGAGAGAGAGAGAGAGAGGGAGGGAGGGAGGGAGGGAGGGAGGGAGGGAGGGAGGGAGGGAGGGAGGGAGGGAGTGAGAGAGGGAGAGAGGGAGAAAGAGAGAGAGAGGGAGGGAGAGAGAGAGCAGGAGCACTCACATTAGTGGTATTTCATCGTTCTTCTCTTCTTCATCATCGTCTTCTCCCAGTATTGTTTTGACCGGGGTCGGCTCCAGTATGGTCACTGGCTCACTCTCCACGATCCCGGAGTCTCTGTCCTTCTTGGACTCAGCCCCGCTGCCGCTACTGTCCTCCTCGAGTTGGAGCCGAAGAGATTCGCCAAGATACGAGGACATACGAGGTGTTGTAGTGGTGAAGTTTTCAAATGGTTGCTCTAGAGTTTCATAGTCACCGTCTTCCTCATCACTGACGAATTCATGACTGTAGCGCTCCGTACGGCCTGAGAGAGAGAGAGTGAGAGAGAGCGAGTTCAATGACTGTAGGAAATGAGCCCAGGATATAGGATATGAAATACATTCTTCAAAAGCAATGATCAAATCTCTTCCTATGGAAGAATGTCAACTTTGTACCACAGCTAGCTACTAGCTAGGTCCACACAGTAACCGGACCCACAGTGCTCTATACCATACTCACTATCAAAGTAGCTCGTATCCTCGTCGCCTTGGAGATGAGGTATAAACTCTGCCTTCTGACGCAGTAAGTTGTTCCAGTCAAGGTCCTCAAAAAACGGGTGGTCCTTCACTCTATTCACGCCCCCTTGAGCAGCGCTGCCGAGACGCTCCATTGGATCGTGAATCAGGAGATCAGCTACAAAACCCTTAGCTTCCTCTGTGACATCATCATCCTCGTCTGACGGCCAGTCAATAACAAGGTCCTCTACAAGGAGGTAGCAGTGAGTGAATGAGTGAGTGAGTGACTAGTATACAGTATGGTAGGTGACATAGTGCTTCCTTACCACTTACGATCTCTTCAAACAGGTCTTGTACAGTGACGCTGTGGAACGGAGTTACACCTAGTAACAGCTCGTACAAGATGACACCCATTGCCCACCAATCCACTGGGAAACCTATACACAAAAGAGAGATATTTAAACCACTATGCATCAAATATTCACTCACTCACTCACTCACTCACTCACTCACTCACTCACTCACTCACTCACTCACCATAAGGTCGTCCCAGGATCACTTCAGGAGCAATATAATCTGGAGTACCATAAACCTCTGTATCTACAAACTGGTTGTCCTTAGACCAAGCATCCTCAATCACGTGAGCAGCATAGTTGACAAACCCAATCTTTGAGAGACCAAAATCAGTCAACTTAATGTGTCCTTCAGAAGTAACTAGTAGACTGAAGAGAAAAGAGAGAGAGTGAGTGAGTGAGTGTGTGAGTGAGTATGTGAGAGAGTGAGGGAGTGAGTGAGTATGTGAGTGAGTGAGTGAGAGTGTATGTGAGTGTGTGTGTGAGGGAGCTTACTTGTCTGGTTTTAGATCGCGATGGATGATACCATAGCTATGGATATATTCGAGTGCTAGGACAGTTTCAGCAAAATACGTTCGAGCCATCTCCAAGGGGAGTGCACCAACGTTCTTGAGCAGTGTAGCTACGTCACCACCTTCAACATACTCCATCACCATGTACAGGTGATGCTGGAGAGAGAAAGAGAGAGAGAGAGAGAGAGAGAGAGAGGGGGGGGAGAGAGAGAGGTAGAGAGAGAGTGAGAGAGAGAGGTAGAGAGAGAGAGGTAGAGAGAGAGAGAGAGAGAGAGAGAGAGAGAGAGAGAGAGAGAGAGAGAGAGAGAGAGAGAGAGAGAGAGAGAGAGAGAGAGAATGAGTGAGTGAGTGAGTGAGTGAGTGAGTGGGTTGGTGAGTGAGTGAGTGAGTGAGTGAGTGAGTGAGTGAGTGATCAAGCTTACTCTAGTCTGGAAGGTGCAGCACAAAGCGACTACGAAGGGATTCTCTGAAAACGTTAAAATGTCCCTCTCAGTGAAGACTTGTTGAACCTTAAAAAAGAGAGAGAGAGCAGTAATGGTTGCTGGAGTCCATGCTGTGCTGCTGTCGTACCTGTTTCTTCATGATCATTCTCTTCTTGCTGACCTTCTCCATCGCAAATCTCTTCCGTGTCTGCTTGTGCCTCACCAGATACACACTAGTGTGCAGATAATCTCTGTTGCTGGTTGATGAATCAGAAGGTTGATGGTAATAAGATTATAGTAAAACAGTTATTAATGTGTCACAAGGTGTACCTATAAAATCAACATCAAAAGTCCTTGGTACAATTCCATCAGAACAACTTATAGATGTAGCTTGCGTGGTGTCCAATAAGACAGTTGATGTATAGGTGTAAATATCCTCCCCAGGCAATTGAGATCCACAAATGTACTACCGTTTACAGTTTGGTTGAAACTGGCAGTTTGTCCACTGCCAACAGGCAATACTGTTTTGCCGGCAATGCTCCATCGAAGGAGACCACCAGCTACAACAGTAACACAAGTCAAATTAGCCTTCATTCCATAACAAGTAGAACGATCCTGACTCTGAAATATGTCAACCACAATGAAAAGGTTGTGGTAAATACAACAGAAGAAGTTAGTAGTTATATAAATTTCATAGCGAGCACATAGTTAAAGCTTTGACTATTTAGAATAATAATTATTACGGACATTAATATTTTTGTCGTTACAATGTTTATCTATAATCAATCTTCAAGGAGAATATCATAAGAATCAAGCTTTGAGGTATAAAATTGACTTCACCAACACACTAGCAACCAATGATCAAACCATCTAGCGTCATACCCAGGCGCTAGTGAGGAGAAGAAATAAGCGCCTAGTATCTACTGCACGCACATGCACTAAACACCTGTTTATTAATTTTATTGTAAAATATTCCGATTTAGTCTTGTTCCCAGACCACACCTCTTCTGCTATGCTCCCCAGAGGGTCTGGCAACTTGCTCGACTTTTCTCGGTCTTGGTGACGTTTCATTCTCAAAAATAGAAACGACCAATCAGATCGCCTTATTTTCAAAATTCTCTTGACAAACGCGCTGTTGAGCACATGATCAATATGGTGGTAGTACAGTGGGTTCAGATTCATCGATGACAGAGAGCATCTAGGGTAACCTTTGTTGACTGGTAAGTACTACGAGGCAGCCAGCCACTTCTTAGCTGGCTCAAATGAGCGATTTCGCCACCAACAGGTGTGGAAAAATAATTTGCGATTTATTGTTGTTGCCATTACATTTGTGAGCGCTGCCATCTTCGAGCGTCACCAAGGAACACAGCATAGTACCTGTCGTGTCTTCCTGACCTGATCTATAACTATTGTCGAGTGCTGTAGTTTATGTGACCACAGACATTAGTATACAGACAATTTGTCCGCATATTGCATCCGTGTAGCTATTGAACGCGTAACAATGACATTACCAAGACCGAGAAAAGTTGAGCAAGTTGCCAGACCCTCTGGGAAGCATAGCGGAAGAGGTGTGGTCTGGGAACGAGTATGTCATGAAAATGTGGTAGCGGTTATTCAGACCACGCCTCAGCTTATAAACAACTGGCTGAGAAGCAGCTCGATCGTCAGGTCTAGCTCTGGATTCAATAAATAACTTTGTGGTGAGCATGTCTACGTGATAGTCAGCTTAATCGTGTCACTTTATGCCGCTCATGTTAATCGATGTTGCTCGTTTCCAGTACCAGTAACATCAGGAGAATTGTTAAATTGTACTTCTGCTCCTGTGCTAGAGCTTCAAGAACTGATGCTAGAATATAGTCATGACAGTAGATTGCAAACAGGAGAGCTTCATAAACTCCAAAAAACTGATGAATAATCAATGATAACCAGCGGCGATGCAATTCCACCGTTAGTCCCGCGTGCGTATGCAGTATAATACCAGGAGCTTCTTTCTGCCTTTCGCTCCACCCCCTTCTAGCGCCTGGGTATGAGGCTAGGGTTGACACTAGCTTAGGTGATGACTAACCTTGTGTTGGCCAGTACACAAACAACAGCTTACTGGAACTTCATCTACAGTGTTCCACACGAAGACGCTTGAAAACACTTTTTTGAACACTTGGCTCATTTTCTCCAAACTCAGTGATCCCATGCACATATACAAATACCATCATGATGTTCTATCCTTTGTGAGTCTATTGCACCATATGGCTTCTTGTCACATGCTAGTCATGTGCTACACAATGGCGGTATAGTCAACCATATAGAATACAACGTTGGGCACAGGATCTCTGTAATGGCTAGTAGTTAAGAGCTGCCAAAGCTACAATGGAACACTCACCTCGGATGTGAATCTACGAGCGGCGTGAGAAGTCGCTGTCAGCTATACTTTGGTAATAGGAAGCGAAAAATAGCGTTAATGACATGCCCCAACGTTAGGCACAGGATCTCCAGAGTCTCTGTTAGTTAAGATACAATACTTGCTTACTGCAAAGGTTAAGCATAGTGCTTCAAGAGCGTTCACGCTTGGTGCGTCTCTCTATCAGTACAGCAACAAACGAAACGCTGTCTCGTGAGAGAGCTGCTTTTTGACGGCCATCTTGCTGTTTGAACAATTCCCTGAATACATAAGCAGAGCCTAGCTTCGGCCTTGCCTCAGTTACATCAACTCTTTGTTGTTTTCCTTCAAATCTGCTTCCTTCGATGATCGCTTCTTGTTAGGTTTAAAAAGTGGATGTCAATGGCTTCTGAAACTTCCACCTAAGTGTATATAAATAAATGTGCTAAAGAGTGAAAAACATGAACTTACATTCTTTGAGAATGATTGATTCCAAACACACGGCAAGTCGGTACATGTGTGAGTGGCAATCTTTAGTCGAATACAAGCCTCGATCTTGAAAAGCACAGCTGCAACATGTGAGCAGACTTCACCATACCTACAAAGTAATTATCTTGAATTATAACTACACAATCATGTAGTAGTTAGAAAACTCACCCTGCCATGCACGTACAGTGGCCAGTAATTACTGTACCTGTTGCCTTGATAACACCAACCCAGGCCTGGTGATGTGCTGACATCCGCTGAGAAGCCTTCACATTAGCTTTCAAGATACAGTTTGATTTCAGATCAGAGTACAATACTGTTTGAACCCAACCACTACAACATGTTTTGAAGAAAATAGTTAGATTTCTGATTTAAAACCAAAAAAATACATACCTGATATAATAATTGAAGGCATCTAATTTAAAATTTTATAAGCTTTCATCTTCTCCCTGGTGAACGTTCCTGGGGTGTCGATTAGGTAAGTGTAGATCTCTCCGAATTCAACAGGAAGCCAGAGAGCCATGTCATCCTTCCAGTGAGAGCCTTCTATCTCGTACGGGTCAACTAATATCTTCGCATCTTTACTCTCGTACAGGACCTCTAGTTTTCGTGCGTATCTCTCCCTCTCAGCCACAGGTAAGGCACTGCTGTAAGTTGAGTTCGCCATGCTATACCCATCCCATACCCATACGGCGTCTGCGCAATAGTGGGCGTGTCGTACGCCTGAGTTGACCCAGAGATTATTAATACTACGTAACCGGGATAAGAAACTGTCAATCAAAATGTATTGCGCGGAGTGTACGAGTCCCGTTATGGGAAGACATCCGGTCGGGGTCAAAGGTCGAAATTTAACCTGTTTTGCACGGATTTTAACTTAAATCTTTTTTGCTAGAGTAGGTGCTCAACGTTGCCCGAGTTGTTGCCGTTTCTCACTATGCAGACAGCAGCTGGAGTGATTGTCACTAGTGTGCAAAAGCAAGCTGAGTTCATTTGGCTTGGGAGAGGACCTTGGAAGGCGGAAGAACACGAAGAATCAGACTGGTTGTGCTTTGAGTATAGTACGTATAACTGGACTAGAGTAGCAGTGCCTCAGAATCTGCTGTATTTCAATAACTAGTGTTGGTAAGTAATATAGAATTCTTGGCTGTAATATAATACTGCATGGCATCCAGCTGTAGGATAAGGTGTGGGCTTGATCACTGAATGAGTAATGGCTGCAGTGACTTGTTAAAGAGTGGAATTGAGAGTAGCAACATACTGTGATATCCAGTGAGAATGGTGGGTTCTCCAGCAGTGTCAGTATGAGCCTGGAGTCTAGTGAGCTTAAATACCGTACCATACCTTGATGTCTATAATGTAGAAACAGACTACCAGCCGCTCAGTGCGGTGTCATTCATGTACATGTACTATTGTATGAGGGGTCAATGAGAGCGGCCTTCATCCAATCTGTGCAAGTCTTTACCACAAGGTACTTGTGTAGTTATGTCAATACACGTATACTAGCAGTACTTTATGGTGAAGAGGTGTGCTGTTTGAGTGAGTTGGGTACACAATAATTATGCTGGTTAGTGACTTTTCCTGCCCTGTAGTAACAATAAACTAACTAACCAATATCTCTCTCTCCCTACCAACTGACTGACTAACAGAAGAATCAAGCCCAATGGTGCTATTTGTTTGAACACTAAAACATTGATCCTTGCCGGGATCAAGTCCAATGGTGCCGCAGTCTCTCACACAGAAATTCCTCTGTTACCATTGATGGTAAGTGCTTGTGCAATTTACCAGTCGATCCACATGTACATGTCTCTGTACCATCATAGAATGGTACCACCAGAACACAGGATTCCTATTAATTTACATCGAGGATGCTCTAACCATGTGCTTGTAGTCCAGTCTATTCTCTCAGCAAAAAAAAACAATTGTATGACTGTATTTTCATATAAAACTTTCATGTTCATAACTCCAATTATTAGTATTCATGTGCATTCATCCTCATTATCATCTGATCAGTATGTGTTGCTTAATTTCTGGTTTTGCTTACCTGAGAAATTTACTGAGTCACTGGTACCTCCATCACTTGCATGTATAAGAATTTCTTTGTAATTCTCAGTAATTGGTAACACATCACACTAGCTGAAGAGGTCAAGAAGATTCACTGCATGCTATTAACAAGCTACGATATGACTCAGCACTCCATTACACTGTCGATGATACAATATTTGCTCGATGTTTTTCTTCACAGAGGTGTTTGCATCTAATTTGCATGAGAAGTTTATCATAATACTATTATAATAATCAGTTTGTGTGCATTGTAGTAGTACCAATCTGGCGGCTAAGATTGCAAGAATGGAAGCTTTCAGTGTTACATTATTCAAATGCGACTACGTGTATTAGCAGGTGGAGCAAGCCTTCCAATGTATGCAAAATATTATGTTTCAGTGGTGTATATATACAGTTGCTACTGTCAATTCAATTCTACCACTCTTAGCAGACACTACTGATTCACTGATCACTCATGCTATCATTGTCCAGCAGCACTTACTGAAGCCAGTGACATCGATCATTACCTTACACTGGGCTATATGCCCTGACTACAGCCAGATTCTAATACTCACCATGGCCAACAGCTAAATATATGTATTGACAGACCATAGCAGACTGTGGAGCACGGCTATACTCGAGATCAAGGGACGTAACTATACAGCTCGTCATGAAGGACAACCTGACTAGTCTTTTCTTCTTCAAGGTCCCGATGATAGGTCTCCCAAGCTCATCCTTATGTATTATACTGAGCTATCCTTTGCACACTGGCGACTGCCACAGTGCCACTACAGCAGCTGTCTGCATAGTGAGCCTGGAATAGGCAACAACTCGGGTAGCACAAAGATGAAGCTAAAATTCCGTGCAAAACAGGTTAAATTTCGACCTTTGACCCCGACCGGATGTCTTCCCATAACGGGACTCGAGTGTACCGTACCCATAGGCCATGCGCGTTTCGCGTTTCGACCATGGTTTCGAAAATGACGCAAAGAACTTACGTAATAGAGTGTGCAGCTACTGACAGTTTTTCCACTCTTACACTCATAGTTCTTTCCTTTTGTAACGAAAGGAGGCGTTTCTGCGTAGCTTTACCAAGTAACTCTAAAGTCGCCACGTTCTTCGTCTGCAGTATGGTCAAGGGTGGATCTCAGACAAGGTAAACGGCCGAGTATGATGTAAAAACAGCTTGTAAACACATCCATGGCTTTGTGAGATGTGTTCTACTAGTTTTGTCTAGTGTACTATAAAGTTCTGGTAGTAGGTCATGTAAATATCATAATTTTGTGTCTGAATATTGCTTTTTGTGTTAGTTAGAGGCGTAGCAAGCTGTTTTTGGTACTGTTTTTGTGAACACATCCATGCAAAGTCTACGTATTTGGTACAAGTTTTAATAGTTTTTTATGCTACTTGGACTGTTAGTGTGTGTAAATGTCATAGTTGTAATCTTCTACTTTTATGGTTTGCATGAGTAACGGCTAGCCTCACCGAGTGCTCTATCACGCGAGCATATTACATTCTGTACAGTGCGAAGGGCGAACGCCTGAAAAGAACAGGTAAAGGAAGACGAAGTACCTTCTCCGCACTCAAAACCACATTTTCGACTACTTTAGTTTTCTTTTTCAATTCTTGCATCGTTATAATCTCTCTCAGGATAGTAGAAGCAGCCATGGTACTTGTCCCGTCGGCGGAGAGCACGTTGTAGTTACCATAACAACTGTAAGGTATATAAACAAATTACGTCATTACAAGCGAAACGCGCATAGTGACACAAAATTGTCACAGTTTCTTATCCCGGTTACGTAGTATTAATAATCTCTGGTTGACCCATGGTTGACCACGTACGTACGTAGTAACCACGGTACGGGTGGTGAACTCGATAAGGGGTTGTCATCCGCCTCCTCGCACAGGCCGGAAATACCTCCTCGCACAGGCCGGAAATAGTCAGACCTTGTCATCCGCCTACTCCTCGCACAGGCCGGAAATCTCAATCACAGGCCGGAAGCTTCTATAAAGCTCCACCAAAGGTAGCACTATCTGGAGATTGCTTCAGTGCTTGGAAGATAATTATAGCTGATGCTCCTGTTGCTGGCGCTGCTGTTTAGCCGTCTTCACGTGTAAGTTATTACCGTACGTACATGTACCTAGTCTCGATTACCCTGCACTGTCTGCTATTCCCCACTGATCAGTCAACACACACCAACAGTGTGCTAAAATTCTAAATATAATTATACATACTAATGTGTAGTGTATGTTGTGTGTATGCCTCGGTGTATGTTGTGTGTGTACGTGCCTGCATAGATATTTCAGACGTCCCCAATGTCAAAATGCAATGTGTGCATGTACTAATCTATGTAAATCATGATTCTACATAGAGCAAGGTTGATTCAATGTGAATAGATGCCTAGTAGTCGATGTGTAGGCATTAGAGGCTTAAGCATTTTGTTGTGTAGGTCAATATGTGTGTCGTCAATAGCATGACTGTCTATTATCCCTGTCTCCTCTCTCTCTCTCTCTCTCTCTCTCTCTCTCTCTCTCTCTCTCTCTCTCTCTCTCTCTTCTCCTCAATAACCAGTTGCCATAGCATCTTTGTGTGTTGCAAGGATGCTGCTCCCTATTGGTCTTGCATTCTATGCTTGCAGTGCTATGTTGGTGTAATTGTAATACCCAATAGCTAAACCTCAAACCAGCAACAAAGTCACTACGTAGTCTGGACAGCAGTTGAGTAAAATGAATTGATGGCTACTGCACGCTAGACACTACCATGCATGCATGAACTTAATTATGTGATTGGTGGCCCGAACTGTTCCCAGTAGCAGATGGCTTCACCTATAGCTGAACCTTGATCTGTTTACTTGAGTCACTTGACATGGGCTGTCAGCTAGGGTGGCATGGATAGTGGTTAGAGTACTTGTCATCATAGAATCCGTAGAATCCGTAGTCATCAAAGAGTTAAATTATCGCTCTCCCTCTCCTCTCTCGCCTCTCTCTCTCTCGTTGTCTTTGTTTTAGTCCCTCTCAATGTTTCTATCTCTGTATTTTCATGTCTCATACTCTATAGCTCTCTCCAAATCTGTCTACCATTCATCTCTTTCACTCTCTATCTTACACACATTATAAGCAAAAGCAATAATCTCAGGGTGTATGCATGAGTGTGTGTGTGTGTGTGCGTGTGCATGAGTGTGTGTGTGTGTGTGTGTGTGTGTGTGTGTGTGTGTGTGTGTGTGTGTGTGTGTGTGTGTGTGTGTGTGTGTGAGTGTGTGTGTGTGTGTGTGTGTGTGTAAAAATTCACCTCCTAAATTTTTACAAATAAAACAAGTTCTACTAGAAAAACAAAAATATGAGATGATGGAATAGTTATAAATGAGCTTCTGCTGATTGAAGGTCAATTGTGAAACCTGAATGAAAGTCAGGTTTCGTAATGCGTGCAAGTTTTCCTGCACGCACATTCTCAATCACTTACATAATATGTGCTCATACTCTCTCTCACACACTAGTCTTCATCTCTCAAACTATGTCTGATTGACTGCACTGATGAGATCCGATAGATCGAAACAGTCTGATAACTCATGTTGTCGACTGTCTGCAGTTTCAGATTCTATGTTTCTGTTCTCTCTTTTCAATTATTATTTTGTTCAGCAAAAATCAATGTGTTCACATTGTTAAAATGTAGATCTAATGATACGATTGTATCAGCTGTGTTCTATCAATAATGTATTTCACATGTACTATACTAGCCTCGTCCCCAGGCCACACCCTCCTTCCTCGTTCATTCCCTCAGCAGGGGGAGTGGCCTGGAGGCGAGGCTAGTACTATACATGAGATAAATGTAGTACAGATGTATCACATTATTATCGCATGTGAGACATTGCTTTGAGTTTGACAAACTTGAATCAAACGACTTGTATGTGACCTCTGTGATGCAGTATAATGAGTTTCGTACTGTGTAGCTGGTCAGCTTTGAGTTAGTGCATAGTGCAATGAATATTCCTGTCTCTAGACAATAAGGTTGGAGAATCAGTCTATGGTAAGGTAAGCATATCAAGAAGCCAATTGAACACCACTTTATTGTAGTCATTATTCATGTTATAAATTACTAGAAAGATGTAAATAAATTATTAATTTCTGTTACTAGAAATGCAGTATGAAACATAACTATCTAGACTGCTGTGATTCAATTTTGCACTGCAGCAGTGCATCAGCTAGTACAACAGCAGTGAGGCAGCTAGTACAACAGCAGTGAGGCAGCTAGTACAATAGCAGTGAGGCAGCTAGTACAACAGCAGTGAGGCAGCTAGTACAACAGCAGTGAGGCAGCTAGTACAATAGCAGTGCATCAGCTAGTACAACAGCAGTGAGGCAGCTAGTACAACAGCAGTGAGGCAGCTAGTACAATAGCAGTGCATCAGCTAGTACAACAGCAGTGAGGCAGCTAGTACAATAGCAGTGCAGCAGCTAGTACATCAGCAGTGAGGCAGCTAGTACAACAGCAGTGAGGCAGCTAGTACAATAGCAGTGAGGCAGCTAGTACAACAGCAGTGAGGCAGCTAGTACAATAGCAGTGCAGCAGCTAGTACAACAGCAGTGAGGCAGCTAGTACAACAGCAGTGAGGCAGCTAGTACAACAGCAGTGCATCAGCTAGTACAACAGCAGTGAGGCAGCTAGTACAATAGCAGTGCAGCAGCTAGTACAACAGCAGTGAGGCAGCTAGTACAATAGCAGTGCATCAGCTAGTACAACAGCAGTGAGGCAGCTAGTACAATAGCAGTGCAGCAGCTAGTACAACAGCAGTGAGGCAGCTAGTACAACAGCAGTGAGGCAGCTAGTACAATAGCAGTGAGGCAGCTAGTACAACAGCAGTGAGGCAGCTAGTACAATAGCAGTGCAGCAGCTAGTACAACAGCAGTGAGGCAGCTAGTACAATAGCAGTGCAGCAGCTAGTACAACAGCAGTGAGGCAGCTAGTACAACAGCAGTGAGGCAGCTAGTACAATAGCAGTGCATCAGCTAGTACAACAGCAGTGAGGCAGCTAGTACAATAGCAGTGCATCAGCTAGTACAACAGCAGTGAGGCAGCTAGTACAATAGCAGTGCAGCAGCTAGTACAACAGCAGTGAGGCAGCTAGTACAACAGCAGTGAGGCAGCTAGTACAATAGCAGTGAGGCAGCTAGTACAACAGCAGTGCATCAGCTAGTACAACAGCTTTGAGGCAGCTAGTACAACAGCAGTGAGGCAGCTAGTACAACAGCAGTGAGGCAGCTAGTACAACAGCAGTGAGGCAGCTAGTACAACAGCAGTGCATCAGCTAGTACAACAGCAGTGAGGCAGCTAGTACAACAGCAGTGAGGCAGCTAGTACAACAGCAGTGAGGCAGCTAGTACAACAGCAGTGAGGCAGCTAGTACAACAGTAGTGCAGCAGTGCAACAGCGGCTAGTATTGTCTGGGGACGCCAGCAATGTTCATTTCTTGATATTAGGATTTTTTATCCAAACGTGCAGAGCTATCGTCAATCCAGTATTTCAAACCTGTATCGTTGTCATGAACTAGCAAAGAAAAGAGAATATGTTGACAGAGTCAAGCAAGTCAAATATTGGTCTTTTACTCCTCTTGTTTTCTCCACTACTGGTGGCATGGGAAGAGACTCAGTGAGGCAACACAATTTTATCAACATTAATTTTAGCAGATCAAATATCCATGAAAGAGAATTCTCACTACAGTACTACCCTGGCTTGGTTAAGATGCTCATTATCCTTCTCGATCTCTCCTACATTCAGCCATGACTTGTATTCGTGGCAGCCGTGCAACATGTCATCATGTCTCTGGCAGACCACTTGGAATTGCAGAATGCTGCCATTCCCAGGCTGGCTAATTTAACATTCGTTCTGTTTTAGTTATTCTTTTCTAGCTATTATTTCACCCTTATTATAAGTATTCACTAACCATTGCTCTCTTGTATTGTGTATGTTCTAAAAAAATTTGTGATGGATTGAGTTCAGTTCTTTTCCCTTGTATTGTTATTGTTCACGAAACAGAATTAAACAAGAATAATAACTATATGAAAAGTTAGCTGTAAACATTACACAGAAATTGTTAATGCTATCAATCCCAAAGAGAACTTAGCGCTAGATAGATGTGACCGAACGCAACTAAAGCTAGGAAATGGAAATAACTGGAACAAAAGCTGTGGTAAAGGATAGAGGCATGATCGAGTGATCATACTAGACCAGATGAACCTGTATTGATGGAAACATTTATTTCTGATCTGGGACTTAAATCATAGCCTAATCACACACACCACAGGAACATACGAAAAGGGCCTTCTCCTGCGGTAATAATATGGATGCTAATTTCAGTCTAATTGGTGTAGTGCAAAACATCACTGAACTACCTACCATACCACTGCAGCACTATAGTAGCACGTAGACTAGTGATGGTATGTTTAGTGAGACATAGATACTTAGTGATACTCCTTGTGTTGCTATCAGTCACCAAATCACTGTGACTACTACTAATGATTTGCATGCTGCATCTTAGATGTATTAACTTTAGTAATAAATTTAAGCGCTGAGTTTTATGGTAAAACTATCCGAACCAATGCTGGAATACATAGTTGTGAGCATGTAACAGATGTTCAGTATTATTATGTTCAGTGCTGCTTTACTCTCAGATGTAGCTTGGTGAATTGTTTATTCTACTTGAAAATTGTATTGTTGATAAGACAAGCGAAAAAGTTATGCATGCACATACATAAGTTTGTTAAGCCGCGGTAATTCAAAAATACCGCCGGTGATTCGGAAGTATTAACCTTAGCTATACTGCAAAACTACAGATCGCCTGGATAAACTATTTCGCCATGAGGTAGGTGCATCTGTTGGGTCTATCGTGATCACTCTCTTGATTACATTCTAGTTACCTGGTGAAACTTTGCTGTCTACTAGGAACGCTGGCATCTCCTGAAGTTAGACAAAATGATCAAAGCGTGTGACTGGAGCATGGAATCTACAACAGCGATTTGATGGAATTCTGACAGACAAGCAGCTAAAAATAATACCCTCTGCAAATGTACAACATCCCAGCAACTACTCTACACAGGCACGTACAATATGGAGAAATATAGGACAGAAACAAAAGCAACAATTTATGAAATAGTAATGGTGTTCAATTGGCTTCTTGATATGCTTACCTTACCATAGACTGATTCTCCAACTTTATTGTCTTGAGACAGGAATATTCATTGCACTATGCACTAACTCAAAGCTGACCAGCTATACAATACGAAACTCATTATACTGCATCACAGAGGTCACATACAAGTCGTTTGATTCAAGTTTGTCAAACTCAAAGCAATGTCTCACATGCGATAATAATGTGATACATCTGTACTACATTTATCTCATGTATAGTACTAGCCTCGCCTCCAGGCCACTCCCCCTGCTGAGGGAATGAACGAGGAAGGAGGGTGTGGCCTGGGGACGAGGCTAGTATAGTACATGTGAAATACATTATTGATAGAACACAGCTGATACAATCGTATCATTAGATCTACATTTTAACAATGTGAACACATTGATTTTTGCTGAACAAAATAATAATTGAAAAGAGAGAACAGAAACATAGAATCTGAAACTGCAGACAGTCGACAACATGAGTTATCAGACTGTTTCGATCTATCGGATCTCATCAGTGCAGTCAATCAGACATAGTTTGAGAGATGAAGACTAGTGTGTGAGAGAGAGTATGAGCACATATTATGTAAGTGATTGAGAATGTGCGTGCAGGAAAACTTGCACGCATTACGAAACCTGACTTTCATTCAGGTTTCACAATTGACCTTCGATCAGCAGAAGCTCATTTATAACTATTCCATCATCTCATATTTTTGTTTTTCTAGTAGAACTTGTTTTATTTGTAAAAATTTAGGAGGTGAATTTTTACACACACACACACACACACACTCACTCACACACACACACACACACACACACACACACACACACACACACACACACACACACACACACACACACACACACACACACACTCATGCACACGCACACACACACACACACTCATGCATACACCCTGAGATTATTGCTTTTGCTTATAATGTGTGTAAGATAGAGAGTGAAAGAGATGAATGGTAGACAGATTTGGAGAGAGCTATAGAGTATGAGACATGAAAATACAGAGATAGAAACATTGAGAGGGACTAAAACAAAGACAACGAGAGAGAGAGAGGCGAGAGAGGAGAGGGAGAGCGATAATTTAACTCTTTGATGACTACGGATTCTACGGATTCTATGATGACAAGTACTCTAACCACTATCCATGCCACCCTAGCTGACAGCCCATGTCAAGTGACTCAAGTAAACAGATCAAGGTTCAGCTATAGGTGAAGCCATCTGCTACTGGGAACAGTTCGGGCCACCAATCACATAATTAAGTTCATGCATGCATGGTAGTGTCTAGCGTGCAGTAGCCATCAATTCATTTTACTCAACTGCTGTCCAGACTACGTAGTGACTTTGTTGCTGGTTT
The DNA here is from genome assembly GCA_964017065.1 of Haliclona indistincta. Classification (NCBI taxonomy): domain Eukaryota; kingdom Metazoa; phylum Porifera; class Demospongiae; order Haplosclerida; family Chalinidae; genus Haliclona; species Haliclona indistincta. Next base: position 6,772,929 of record OZ024790.1, read on the forward strand.
GAGGTTTAGCTATTGGGTATTACAATTACACCAACATAGCACTGCAAGCATAGAATGCAAGACCAATAGGGAGCAGCATCCTTGCGACACACAAAGATGCTATGGCAACTGGTTATTGAGGAGAAAGAGAGAGAGAGAGAGAGAGAGAGAGAGAGAGAGAGAGAGAGAGAGAGAGAGAGAGAGAGAGAGAGAGAGAGAGAGAGAGAGAGAGAGAGAGAGAGAGAGAGACAGGGATAATAGACAGTCATGCTATTGACGACACACATATTGACCTACACAACAAAATGCTTAAGCCTCTAATGCCTACACATCGACTACTAGGCATCTATTCACATTGAATCAACCTTGCTCTATGTAGAATCATGATGTACATAGATTAGTACATGCACACATTGCATTTTGATATTGGGGACGTCTGAAATATCTATGCAGGCACGTACACACACAACATACACCGAGGCATACACACAACATACACTACACATTAGTATGTATAATTATATTTAGAATTTTAGCACACTGTTGGTGTGTGTTGACTGATCAGTGGGGAATAGCAGACAGTGCAGGGTAATCGAGACTAGGTACATGTACGTACGGTAATAACTTACACGTGAAGACGGCTAAACAGCAGCGCCAGCAACAGGAGCATCAGCTATAATTATCTTCCAAGCACTGAAGCAATCTCCAGATAGTGCTACCTTTGGTGGAGCTTTATAGAAGCTTCCGGCCTGTGATTGAGATTTCCGGCCTGTGCGAGGAGTAGGCGGATGACAAGGTCTGACTATTTCCGGCCTGTGCGAGGAGGTATTTCCGGCCTGTGCGAGGAGGCGGATGACAAGTCCATATGGTGAACTCGGTTGACCACGATTTAATTGACGTCGTGATTTACGACCTGTTAGCGCCGAAGGGGATCTATACTTATTTACTGGCCAGATCGAAGAATGACTGCATTCCTTCTCTTTGCTCTTGCCCAAACAGTTTGCTTCTGCATAGGAGGTGAGATATTTATTTTAGTCACTTAACTGACTGATGACCTGATCACTTGTGGACACAATTAACTACTCATTTGCTGACGGTAGCTGTTACTGACCGTAGTACAGGACAACATGGACCATGGAGTGATCAACTCACAGTCATATATAATGGTATGGATGTATTTATCTGTTTCATTTTATAAACTGCATGCTTCTAACTGTAGTTCCTGGTAGTGTAGGCTTCATGGCTCAGGTACAACTAACAAGCATTACTGTGACATGGCAGGTATAAATACTGAATACAAAATTCATTGCAATATTAATTTTATTTTATTCCAGCCTCCTCCACTGATAGATGGTTTCCCAGTCCTTCACTATGTAGTGTCTTATAATACCAGTGATAACAGCACACTGATACACACACAAGTGAACTCTTCTACGACTAGCTACACAGTGTCTGGTGTACCAGGAGTAACCTACTATATTACAGTGTTTGCTGTCAATGCTCTGGGACCATGGACCTATCAGTTTATACACTATAGTGAACGGTTAGATAAATACATTTTCATGTGCATGTTTGTCGTGACTGAAAAAAATTCTCAAAGTACTTCTTTAGCGCATACCTAAGAAAATTGGTTAAAACGACCAAACTAGTGCCTATAAAATCCGTGCCTAAATTTAGGCGTTTTTGCCTAAATTGATGCAATTTAAATGTACCACATAATTATTATTAAGCAAATAAAAAATATAAATTGTGACAGCGTGCCTAAATTTAGGCATGCTTATCTAAACTGTCAGAGGTTTTAGTGGACTTTAAAAATCAAGCATGCCTATGAAATTAATTTTGGCAGCTCATAATTATTTCAGTTTTGAACTAATATTAGGTCATTTTATAGCAAAGATGTCTAAATTAAGGCAACTATCGCGGCGAGTCACATGAAATGATCACATGTTAGATAAAAAATGATATTTCGAATCGAAGTTGGTTATCTTCAATAATTTTTTGCTAATATAAAAGTGACTGACTACACATTCATCATTGCTATCGGAAATAATGCTTGAACCTGCATTCTATTGTTACCAATTAATTGGCAGAAGATTCTTGTCAGTGGAGATTTTAATAATTTTTATTAACACACGACTTTCTTTAGCTACATGTACCTACTTTTTGCATAATTTTTTTGTTTTGTCTCATGTGATCAATGTCAACCTCTTGCACTAAAATGATTAATAATTATTTTATTTTGTTCTCTCATTGTCACAGTAATATCCAGCTCTATTCTTGTTAGTGTATTAGTATCAGCCATCAGTACAGCTATTATCACTAGTATCATTGTGTGGTGTGTTATGAGACCTCATCATGATAAACCACCAGTCACTACACCACCACCACCATCAGCAGGAGGAGGAGAAGGAGGAAGAGGAGTCATTAAGCTAGCTCCAGTGATCTATGACACATACCAATAACACAACACACCATCACTACCACTCAAACACAACGACAAATACAACTATAAATAATTATCAACTATTGTGCACTATATTAATTATTATCAAAACATGTATTTTGAGTGGATTTTGAGGATATTATTATCAGGTCATAAAGATAATTTTATTCACGAGTCACTGGTTGGTGATAGGCATGGCAGTTCTTGGTGTAAGCCAATTTATCAAGTGTATTCACTGAACTGGGTGATTAGATGATTACAAGTCAAGTTGAAAATACAGTCATACTCCATCCTGTTCAACCAGCTAGTGGACTATCAGCCTGTCCTGGACAAGACGTCACTATCAACTGGCTGTGCTATAGCAGAGGCGTAGGAAGGGGGGCTGGTGGTGCTCGAGCACCCCCAATAATTCTATTACAAAAGAATTCATAGCTACGAATGACGAACACTTTGGACCATCAATGTTGACTAATAATTATTGGGGTGCTAATTTACTGTTTGTAATGTGAATTAATATTATATTCAATTTTAATGAATATTAATGAGCACCTCCTATATTTGATACAGTCCTACACCTCTGTATAGTCAGGGTAACCAATATACCAGGAGTGGTACCACCACCATTGACATGGCAGTATAGAGGAGATACCATCGTGATAATTATATACGATGATGCATTTACTAGCAGTGACCATTACACTCTTGTATCACATGTTGTGGGATTAACAGTGATGTCAAATGCTACTATTAATGGTGTTCAAATATCTGATCATAACAGAATGATCACATGTCGATCACAGATATCTACCATACACACTCACAATACCAGGTAACAACATGTATTCTGATGTATAGCACTCTAGAGGTGAGCTCAGATAAAAGTTGATCAGGCACTATACTTATTAAATTCCAACTGATTCTATAGCACAAGCTTATAGCTATCTCAGCTCAAGTTTAACATACTGCAATGGGTATTGAAATTTAATTGTTGCTCATGAGTGCTTCATTTTACAGATTAAAATTTGTCCCAGGAGATATTGGGACGACAAACACACTAAACGTTCCACCATACCATGTACAGTACATTACAGATTCACCACAAAGTGATCAAGCATGTTCAAATAATTTTGCATATTATATTGTCTACTAAAGGTGCAGCTAGTTCTCCATCTAATCTGAGTATCATCAACAAGCCACCAGTATCACTAACATGGCTAGCTCCTCCTAATGGACCCACAGACTGTGTCTTCAACTACACTATCAATATCACTAACTACAGTAGCTCTAGCTCGTGCTACAGTACTAGCAACACTGAGTCACTGATACTGACTGATGACCTGATCACTCGTGGACACAACTACTCCATAGCTACTTGTATCATGAAATTTAACGGGCTGGCTTGCTCGCAAGAAAACGGAGAGACGTGGTCCGTGATCGACGTGTTTATGCATAAAACTCTGCGGAAAACACTTCTGTGAGCTCAAGATTCCAGAAATGAAAGTTTCAGCAAAGCTACAATCTAGTAACAGAACAATTTTTCGCTAGCATGCCTATGAAACACCGTTGGTGGTCGAGCAGCATGGATTTTCTCGTTTTTCTCAGCAGTGTGGCGTTTATTTAGAAAAATCATTCTGTTACTAGATCGTAGCTTTGCTGAAACTTGCATTTCTAGAATATTGAGCTCACAGAAGTTTTTGTCGCCGACTTTTGTGCATAAACACGTCGATCATGGACCGCGTCTCTCCGTTTTCTTGCAAGCAAGCCAGCCCGTTAAATTTCATTATACAAGTAGCTATCAAGACGTACTTGTTATACTGCTAATATCGCTCTGTCTGCTGCTTTAGTTTTCCAGAAACACTGACCATAGCAACGCGCTGTGCCGTGAATATTAATTAGTTGCATGCACCCTTAAACATACCGAGGCTGTTCTGAGATGTGAGTTAATATCGCATTGAGTAGAGACCCGTGTTAGCACAGTCAAATCAGCAAGAGGTGAAATTACTGAAGAGAGAGAGAGAGAGAGAGAGAGAGAGAGAGAGAGAGAGAGAGAGAGAGAGAGAGAGAGAGAGAGAGAGAGAGAGAGAGAGAGAGAGAGAGAGAGAGAGAGAGAGAGAGAGAGAGAGAGAGAGAGAGAGAGAGAGAGAGAGAGAGAGAGAGAGAGAGAGAGAGAGAGAGAGAGAGAGAGAGAGAGAGAGAGAGAGAGAGAGAGAGAGGAGAAAGGAAAATTAATGCAGAGCGGATCATGTAAGCTAAAGAAAGAAAAAAGATTTCTTACGAAATCAGAAGGATGTAGGGATGGAGATGCAATGAAGAAATCTGCCACTGGTCCACAATGTAAACCAACAAGCATGCTATAGATAACAAGGAATGCATGCATGGTAACACATATACGATTGACTGGATCATAATAGACCATCATCCCTACATCAGTGGCTGCAGTTCAAGTTAGTTATAGCTATATAGCCGGCTGTTGAAGAACACATGCATGCATGGCTTGCATTAAATTAGTCTTTATTATTTTTTGTGATGAATCAAGTTTGCATGATGGCTGATTATCTTATAATTTTTACACTGAGCCACTGATGTAGGGATGATGGTCTATTATGATCCAGTCAATCGTATATGTGTTACCATGCATGCATTCCTTGTTATCTATACGGCATGCTTGTTGGTTTACATTGTGGACCAGTGGCAGATTTCTTCATTGCATCTCCATCCCTACATCCTTCTGATTTCGTAAGAAATCTTTTTTCTTTCTTGTTTGTGTCCTTTTTTCTTAAAATTCATTTATTCACGGATTATTTTTTTCTATAATTAATATTAAAATTATTTATTATCAAAGTTTCTTATTAAGAAAAATAATTTTATTGTTAACATGTTTCTATTATAAGCTAAGAAGATGTTGGTTCATCAATTACTGCATTCATCAGTGCATGCACATCGTGCCGCACAGCACCGCTCAGCCGTGACTACAGGCTCCAGCCGTAGTTCGTAGTATCATAGCTTATGAGAAATCTGGCTTAATCAATAAGTTTATTGACTGGGCGGGGACTATAAGTCAACCTCATAATCACTTTCATTATCCGACTTCATACTCAAGTTTAATAGCTTGTCATTATTCCAAGTTCATTGGATTTCATCTTGTGAGTCTTGTTGCCATGGATATATGGGAGCGGTCTTCAGTCACGTGAGGTACAATTTTTCCTGTCCGTTAAAATAGCAATTGCTGTTCTGAGGTAAGATCGATCGCCATGGACGATGTCATTGACTCATTGTGCTAGCCTACTAATCATGTGGCAAATCAGCATCCAGGAAAACCGTTGCAGAGTGCATTGTGCAAAAATGTTCTGTACGTTTGTGGGCCGCAAAGAGTGAAGACTGGTCCATTTAATTTTAGCGTTTGAAGCGCGTCGATAACGGTCTCGCTCCGACAAATCGGAAAAAAAAAACAGCCACATTCATATATCGATTCTGAAATTTTCTTATGGAGAGACTGAGATGCAGTAACTAAAGTGACCGAAACCTTGATGATTGTCAGTTAAAATAATTTATTATAAAATAATTTATTATTATTAAAAAGATTATCATAAACATTAAGTTAAGAAGCTATTGTGTTGGATCAATCAATGTCATTGGTATCATCACCTGCAACAATAAAAAAATAAGTCAGTCAATCAATTGCAAATTGTAGTTATTCTAGTACCTTTAGTTCATCTTTGGAAAAACTATGAGACTGTCTCAGTTTCTCCAAATGTGACGTTAGGTATTTTAAACCAGCAGCCACAATGGATACTTAGCCACTCTACCAACGACAAGGTGCAGTCTCACAGAGTGGAAAAATTATTTGGTCTTATAAAGACCACGCACATATACTAGTGCGATTGACCCATCTGTAAGAGACAATAATGTAATAATCATGTGCACAGATGGCGAAGCATACAGACTACACTATACTTCACATGTTGTTGACAAGGATTGGCTCTCAAAAATTTAATTGAATGGTGTCCACTGGGCGAGTGTGTACATTCATGTGCACACAATTATGCACATGCATACCGGGAACATGACAACCTCTTTTTTTATGAACACACTCAAGCTCAGCTGATCATTGGTTGGAGGACAAGGTGGAGTTATAGCAGAGGAGCACTGGTCATTTATCAATACTGATACCCGGTATTAACACCTCACAGCGAACATGTCACCCCAATAACTCCACATACTATGGTGCTCTATAGGGGTGAACCACCAGTGGTCGACCAATTCAAATGCATGATTGATGGAGAACAGAAAATTTTAACATGCTCATCCGTCACTCTGTATAGAGCTCAATACATTTCACTTTACATGGTAATGTAGAACATGACTATACAGTTGGAGATAATGTTCTAAGGACAACATCATAATGCCCAGGGAGATATCTCAAATACATTGCTCTTTGTGTTCTGTCATCGGGCAAGGTTCTATCAACAGAATGTGGACTAAACCTGTACCAATTTTGATCTTGAGTACTGTAGGTAAAAATGCAAGTGTTGATGAGATGAGATAAGGTTATTATCTCAATGTCAGAGCCCCAAGTTTCATTTTGATTCATTTTAGTGTGCTCTATGTACTGTTGTACACTTGAGTAACCTGCAAACAAATCATACTGGTGAGCATACAACAGATGGGAGATTGCTACCATATGATCTAATATAGCTTGGCGTACTGCCATGTGCTGAGCTTGTGAACCAGTGATCACATATGAAAAGGAACGGAACATACAGTTCCCGTCACCAACTATGTCTTTAGTATGGTTGTGATCAGGTGGAGTGAGAGGCACACTAGCACCACCACCTCTGTGTCTGGGTGGTGGATGATGGTGTTCTAGACCAAGAGTAGCGCAAGCGTTTTGTTGCCAATCTAAGTCTACAGGATAGTAGTTGTACGGCCATCTTTGTGTATGTGCTGGATCAAATGACCCTGCAATTAAGCAATCATCATTTTGTGTACTGGCAGTAGTGTGAAGTTGCTTGTTAGGAGCACTACTATTACAAGCTCTTTTGGCTGGTTTAGCAGTTTGAACAGGGGCAGTGCTAATTCGTTTACGCTGAGTGCCCAGGGTGCTAACAGGTATTGTTTGTTGCTTGGTAGTGGTTTGTGAGCATTTTATTTTCTTGCTGGGAACAACCACAGTATCTACTTGGTCAGTATCAGGTTTTCCAACAAGCTTACGTTTAGAAGCCTGTTGAACAGGAATGGTGTACAGAGGAAGATCAGGTCTATACATTTTACGTAGACGATTATACTCCTCTAAAGATCGATTGCTGACTATAATGGACTTTGGATCAAATGAGAGGAGATGCAAGCCTGTGAGTGATCTTACTCTAGACAAAGCAACATAAGCCATTGCAGCACAAAAAACTTTATCCGACAGATCAATAATGGCATGGTCCAGGGACAATCCCTGTGACTTGTGTATAGTAACAGCATATGCCAAAATCAACGGAAATTGTTCTCGACGAACATAGTAGTTTTTCATAACGACGAATCTGCTCTTGACCCTTTCAACCTGATATGGGTTAGTCAAGTGATCAAATTGTACAGTTACAAATTGTTTAGTTATTGCAGTAACTGTACCTAACGAACCATTGACAAGACCTTTCTTTGTGTCAATGTTACGGCGTAACATAACACGTGCTCCAATAGCTAACACTAGAATACTTTGCAGTCCTCCAGTCATGTTGCAATCATGGTTTAATTTATGGAGTTGTTTGTTAGCGGTTTTTGTCCACTTTAGTTTACTGACAGTTTCGTCAACATCATCAGTACATTCTAGCTCAAATGATTTACCAGGAAGAGATTTGAGCATTTTATTGTTTAGCTCGTCACATTGCTTGCGTGTAGGGAAAAATGTTACTACCATTATCCCTTGTTGTTGCAACTCAGCAATTTTCTCAGTCAACGAGCAAGTAAACACTCTTGATTGGAGAGTGCTTATGGTGGAGCTTGTAACTTCACCAATTCTAATACCATTAAGCAGCGTTGCATAGTCTTTATCACCTTTCTGACGCTCATTGATGGTTAGCTCATCGTATACAACAGTTTCTTCCCATATATTGGGAGCGGTTGCACTGCCTATTCTGTACTTGACTACAGTGTCAGGTACAGCTGAAAATACTGGTTGACCACCAACAGGCTCAAGTTGAAGCAAATCACCGAAAACAATCATATTTCGTGCTCCAAAGTAGTCAACACCTCCATATAGCTCATTCAAACGTAGATGAATGTATGCTAGATTGAGGCTACTGACCATAGAAATTTCATCTACAATGAATAATTTCACATTACGCAGAGCTGTTTTCATTACTTTGTGTGCAGCTTTTGGTAAAGACCAATGAACGGCTGACCTACCCCCGTGCTGGACAGGTAGCTGAAATAACCGGTGGATAGTCATGCCACCAACATTAAAAGCAGCTAAGCCTGTTGGTGCAGTTATGGCACATGAGCAATCAGTACTAGGCCACAATTGAGCTACAAATGCTTTTATTGTCTCGATAAGAAATGATTTACCTGTTCCAGCGACACCTGTGACAAACATGCACAATGGAGGTAAGTCACAAGAACAATCATTTGTTTCATGTTGTTGCACGTGAATCATATGCTCTTTGACTTTGTCAAATATTCGCCTCTGATCTGCATTCAACATGTTGGTCCTATCGGAAAGACTAAGTGTGTCTTCACACTTAGTGACCATGCTTACAGCATCCTGCATTGCAGCAACTGCTTCACAGATTAGCTGTGGCTCACTATCAACCTTTTGCTCTGGACAATCAGATTGTCTGGCTTCATTGATTAGTTTAACACTACGATTACATTCAAGCATCTGCTGTAATCGAGTGTGGTGAGTCAAGCAACGGTTTTCACCAGTGTCAGGAAAATGACGATTAAATGCTTCTTCAGCAGTTTCGTCTTCTAGTAAAAGCTCACTCTCATTTCGGAAAGGCACAAAAAGCATGATTAGAGAATAGTAATAATCTTCTTTCTGATTTTCATTTCTCAAATCATACAACTTGTGATTGGGTAACACAGGTTTGCCGCGCCTTTTGAATTCAGTTTGTTTGACACCTTTGACAATAGTGTGATACCAAGTGTAATTAGCGACAATGTCGTAAAGACACACGTCCTCAAGCTTATCGGGACGATCGGGATAGTATGTGTCTACAAGATTCGACTCAAATAAATCCTCACTATCAGGATCTGACTTTGAAAGCTCCGTCAAAGCTGCGTGACTTTTGAGTCGTCGATTTCGTTTGTGAGGCATAGATACATTTACAAACTGTATTGCTTCCGATTTTTCAGTCAAGTGGTCACCCAACAACAAATCAGCAGCCTCATACAAACCACACTCTCGTGAGCTCAAAGCTTTCATTCCAAATTTGTAGAGCTTGCTATAAATGCTCTTACTGTCTTGGATTTCTCTCCAAATGTCTTGCATGTTGCTTCTTTCTGCTTTAGTGACATACCCACTAACGTAATGTGCTAATGCAAGAGAAGACTCTGACACAAACTGTATGTCAATGTTAGCTTTCCACAATAACAGAATCAGAGGATTATAGTCATTCACTCTAACCTCTGACTCTGTCCGTGGAAGTTCGTAGATTTTCTTACGAGTTTTAAGAGAGTCTTCTACAGAGTGCACAATACCTGTTTCACAAGCCGGACGAGGAAAGCCAAACTTACAGTAAGTTATGAACGTACCGCCCACCTTTCGTCTGCGCTTGCAATATGCACTACACTTATGCATTTGATATCTTGTGACGAGCTCATGCAATTCAGGACTGGTTTTCTTGTCAGGTATGTGACAAGTAACCCTTTCCTGGATCCATTTCAATACAATAGCTGAGTCATCACAGCCAATAACAGGTGCGTCTTTTATCCACAACAGGACGTGGTAATGAGGTGCACCTCTGGCTTGATACTCCTTCTTCCAGTAGAAGTGCTCTACTTCACCCAATATCTGACCTTTACATATGACAGTGCGAAAGAAGGCATGAAATTTCTCAGAAAATTTTCGAGAAACTGATATAGGATCTTCTGTGCAAAGTCTTCCTATATCGTAACTTGGAGGGACATTGTTTACCTTCCTGAGGTAACGAGCCATGTCACTCCACTCATATTCAGCACAACTGAATGTGAGAAACAATGTTGGTGATCCCCAGTTACGCACCATGCACTTGAGATCACTCTTACGCTGCCACCAGTACTGTTTGCTACCGCGTACTGACTGAAGCATTGTGAAGAGGCTTGCTTCTAACCGTTCATCAGAGGCTTCAACCTTAGCTAGTAGCTGCTTAACAGACATAGCAACTCCTCGTGAGGAATGAAGGACATTGTAGACGCCGTTACCTACTTCACGTAGGGTTTTTTGATTCAGTAGATAAAAAACATATGAAGCATCTTTGCGAAATCGCGAGTCTTTGTTATGCAAAAGTTGTTTGACAAACTCGCTAAAGGTCAATGTGATTTCTTTGTTGCGAGGATGATTCTCACCAAATTGCCCGTTTGGGTAGAGTACAGGAAAGCACATAACATCCAAGTCTTTCAATCTACTGTGAATAGGTGCTTCTGTAACATTAACCAACTTGTATTGGTCTATGTCAGAAACAGTTGGAATCTGATTATCTAAATACCTAATAGTATAGGACTGATAACCAGCTATATCGTCAGCAGTAGCCTTATCTAGCATCCTAGTGGTTGCATTGTTAGCCACTTCGATTACTTTTTGTGTAGTTTCATCGAGGCTGTCTGCTTCTACTGACTTATAAAGTTTGTGAATCTCTTTCAGCTTTCTTATAGCTGCTTTCACACGGTCTATATTGACCAGAGATCTCCAAACAACATTAGCTTTTGTGGGTTTACCATTCACTAGTATGTACAATTCTGGTGATGCAACACCAGACTTTGCTGATCCTTCAACATTGGACAGCGTTTCACACGTTTTATTGAATGGTAAAGGCAGAAAAAACACACTACCCTTGCAAGCTTTCAATGAGTTGTACACAGGCACTTTGCAGGTGTATGTGCCTAATCTAACTACTGTCTGAAAGCATTTAGCAAGCTGAATGAACTGTTTGCTAAGGGCATCGAGTTTATCAAGCTCAGATGGAATGGGTACAGTTTCCAAACCATTTAAAACACATCGTGGTGGCAATACATCGGCTTTGATTTTGGGTTTACAGTAGCTACACATATAGAGAGTTTCATCCTCGCCTGGAGGAGTGTGCTTCAGTATATAGTCTACTAGCTCTGACCCAATGTCCGAATCAAAATGCTTTGAGAAGTTGGCTTTTGTGACAGATTTTCTCTGAAACAAACATCGACAGCTACAACACACATTTTCAGCATCGTCATTCCACTCTTTCTCAAGTTTGGATATGACTAGAGCATGCTGTAACTGCAAGGTGGTTTCTAAGTTGAGCACTCTAAAAAACGAGTTGTTTATTGAGGAGCCTTCGTCACCAACAAAATCATTAGTTGTTAGCAAATCGTCAAAGCTCTTTCCAGTTGCATAAAGTAAATGGTTGAAATCACCTTCGCCTAGGGCACGATCAATGCCAGCAAGGGATTCGTGACTTGCCTTTGCACGATATACTCCACGCATAAACGTTCTCAGTACTTTATGATGTGCTGAAGCTGCTCGTAAAATACGAAGCTCACTATTACACATACTACCAGTTTGATGACATGCCAAAGAATGACCCATCATTTGGCGTTCATTTGGGCAGTCATCGCATGACTGTAATGCTTGTCGTAACTCATGCATTGGAAGAGTAAAGGCATTCTTTAGTCTAACAATTGCATTGACTTCATCATCAGTGATTGGCTTACAATCACTGGTACACGGACATTCATCACGAGGCTGGCTGGACGGATCAATACGATCAGGCACATCTGAATCGTCATCATCCTTTACATACGATGCTTCATAGAAGTATGGATCACATGAGTTTTTGTGATGAATGCCTTCACCAAAGTCATCTCTGCTTTTGATACTCTTCGCATTGATACTTTTAGCAGATTTGATCAATTCAGCAGCATATTCCTTACGCTTCTTTAAGGCTTCATGAACCAGCCTACGAGCTGCTATTCTACATGCAACACGATAAGAGATTTTAGTAGCCAATCGCTTTGCTATAGGCTGCTCTTTAAAAGCTTTCATAACCTCGGTTCTTGCTTTACGATTTGCTAGTAATTCCCTCATTACTTCATTGATGTACATTTCCTTTACACTAGATTTTGGAGGAGACAAATAGTATTTGTTTCTCCTAGTGTGGGAAATGATTTCTTTATGTTTAGCATAGTACGCCATACAAGCTTGTGTCTTAACCTTCGTGTTTTTGAGATACCAAACACGTGATGACACTTTCTTCTGATGCGAACTATTACGGTACTTTGCCCTACGTTGTGCTTTGATTTTATCTGATTTACTATGGTACCTGGACAAAGCAGCAACCTTCTTGGCAGTTGAATCTTTCAAATAAGCCTGCTTTGCAGCCAGTTTTTTAGTCTCCGGGTTTTTGTGATAAGCTTGCTTTGCAGCAATCTTTGACGCCAGTTTTTTAGTCTCCGGGTTTTTGTCATATGCCTGCTTTGCAGCAATCTTTGACACCAATTTCTTAAGCTGAGGATTCTTGTCATAGGCCTTCTTCGAAGCAATTTTAGATGCTGCTAGTATTTTATATCTATTCTCTCCATAACGTTGCTGATCATATGTGTGTTTTCTACGTGTTTTACTAGGCATGATTACTATACAAGAACTAACCTTTCCAAAACAATTATTGAACTTACAACTCTCTTCAGTGACAGATCGAGACACGAGACGACGAACCCAAAACCAAATCCAAACTTCGGTGAGGCAAAAGTAGAATCAACAGTCGCAATCTTCTGAAATGGACGGACTCTGACGGACAGGTAGAGCAGCAGAAACACAAGAGCAGACAGCAAAAGTAGAAGCCACTCAAAGACAACATGTGCGAGCTCACGTTACATCACGTGCGTATTTTAAATGGCGTCATACACATTGCTAGCTACAGCTCGTGATCGTGAAGTCCGCTAGAATAAAACTTTCATTTCGCTAAAAACTAAGTTCAAAAGGCACATGCCAGAAGAATTTCAAGACTATTCGTGGGTGTTTAGCCAAGCACAGTATTTGTGTTAAGGCGCTAGACGAGTGGAAAGAAAGAAAGAAGAAAACGAAGATGACGAAAGTCGATTTTCACCGTTTTCAGGTTCGTCACTTTAGTAACAATTTCGAGCAATCTCCTTGCTACTGTACGATGGGGCAACGCCAGATAGCAGATTTAAGTGTCTTTTGATGTATAAAATTCATCACCAGGCGAAATATCAGCGTTTGAACGCTAATACATGTATGTAGCCGCCATCTTTTTTTCTTGTTCAACCCTACATAGGGAGGCACTACCGTGCCTCCCTAATACTTACAGTTTCCAAATATACAGGATGAGAGTATAGCAGCTGATGTCTGTACAATAAGGTTTTCCTCAGTTCCAGGTGTAGCTAGATTACACACAATTGGCACTACTAGAGGGAACAGTATCCCCATTGTACCAAATGCCTGTAACAACACTCTTGAGCTCACTGGTCCTCTCTATATAAGTCACTTACTGATCCTGTAGTGTACGCCATGAAGTACCCTATGATGGTAGTTAGTGCTGGGAAATACTCAGCTCGCAGACTCCCCCCTCTTAGACTAAGTGAGATGAAGTTACTAGTCTGAATGTCCTGAGAGAGAGAAAGAGAGATAGAGCGAGCGAGCGAGAGATAGAGCGAGCGAGAGAGAGAGAGAGAGAGACAGAGAGAGAGGGAGGGAGAGAGAGGGAGGGAGAGAGAGGGAGAGAGAGAGAGACAGAGAGAGAGAGAAAGAGAGAGAGGATAAGAGGGTGTATAGCTCACAGCAATGACAGCTCCTAGAGCCCAGGCCAGCAGCAGTATGATGAGCGGCTCCATCACTTCCTTGATACCTTCTACCCATGCCTGAGACCCACAGAACATCATGTGACCGTCACATGACCAGGGCTAACCTCCATGACCTCCTTGAGGTTCATGATACACTGCCCCATCAGCATCACCAGTAGCACTAGTGTAGCCAGGGAGCAACTCCAGATTAGAGCAGAGATAGCGTCACCATTACTGAATATGTTCACCACTGACATCTCTATCCTGTAATAGAGAGGTAACCTTGAGTTACCATGGAGTGAAGCAGTGAGTCACTGTACGTTGTGTTAGTGTCTTGTGGATCAGGTAGTTGGCTGTTCTTGTATAGTATGGTATAGTAACCACTGAGTACCATTCCTACAAACGTAACTACTATTACAATCAGGAATGGTATCACTGCATTGAACCTAATGAAACATGACATTGAACAACATGTTAACCATCCCACGAGCCTTACCAGCGATGAGGAACCCCTTGCTTAGGCGATAAAGGACCTGAAGATATTCAAATATTCACTGGACCCCACAGTACCTCATGAAGCTCACCTTCAAACAAGGCATCATCTGTGCCTTCATGTGGTGTGTCAGACACATTAGTACCTAGTTGTTCATCATCACAACTCTTATCAACCAACACGTCAGTGATCGTTGCTGTGCTCCTCAACGACTCCTTCTCTACAGTCAGCATTGGTCCGAAGTCTCGATTGAGGACACACACTATCACCACACACGCTACCATTAGTAGAGGCAAGAAACGATATACTGCAGTGAGAGAGAGAGATGAGGCATGAATAGCAGTGTATGCGTGTGTGAGCGATTACGTACACAGGGTCTTGGCGACTATAATGAATTGATCTTCTTTGATGGTACAACCAACCAATCCAGAGGAGACATAACCGATTTGAGCACCAACCCAACTGTGGAACAAAGCATAGATAATCAGGTGACGCACTCTGTGGGGTGTTCTAGCAAACCATGAAATAGGCACAAAGCTCGCCATTGAGGGTGCCATTGACTGAATTATGAATGCAAACTTATTCTTGCTAACGCCGGCAGTTTGCATGACCTGTGTGTACAGGGTGACGCACATACATCTTACACTAGTAGGTGTGGTCAACAGTACCTTCCTCATGCTGTTTCCTGTAATCAGTATTGGGGTATAGTCACCGAAAAATATTAGAAATGACATTAACATTACCATAATACATGCTCGAGAGGGAGAGAGAGAGAGAGAGAGAGAGAGAGAGAGAGAGAGAGAGAGAGACAGAGACATTGGCTCAGATTAGTCCTAGCTGTACTTACTTGCGACGAGAGTTTGCAAATCGGCTGACAAGCTTAGCCATACCCAATCCTCCACCAGAACGCTGAAATAGAGACAGTGTATGTGTGAGTGTACTCACTATGTTACCTGCACTATTCCTATTAATCCAGCCATGAAGAATGTAGTTACCACAATCTATAGCAAGCAGTGAACAAGGTGACGACATCATGCGATCAACTCATATACTCACCGCTGCATGATCGTGATCAGCCATTGCGTTAACAAAGTGAGTGTCTGTGAGAATAAAAGAGATTGTCAGCTAATGGTAAGCAACATGAGGGAGAGTGAACCTAGTGTTCTCATGATGGCGGTTAGTGGGTTGTATTGCTCAGCTTTAGACAGACATAAAAAATTTAGATATAGTTTCAAAATCTGCTAACTAACCAAGAAAAGCACATAACCAAATGCCAATAAGAAGAGCTATCAGAACTTGCCTGATAAATGAACAGAGTAAAAAGTGAGTGGGTGGGTGGGTGAGTACCTGAAGACGATAGCTACAATAGCAGTGATGATGGGAGGGAAGACAGTCAACCAGCCAGGAATAACCAGGTTAGTCTGTGACCAATGGCAGGATAGTGGCGACAAAGTTTGCGACTTACCTTCTCTAGTGGTGGGCATATCATTTCCTCCGTGTCGGTATCAAATACTTCAATCACTAGAGTATGGTAACCCTGCATGAGATAGTCAAGTTGTACACTGCCTCTCCACAGCTAACCTCACCAGTGAATCAACAGATAGGTTAGCACCGCTCACAGTATACGGTATGACCACTCCATTCTCACGTGACGTGAAGTAGCCTGACTCCAGTGTGCCTGCATTGTGTCAGATAAGCTAAATATAAACAGAATCATTAATTTAAAGCTAGCTACCAACCATTCTTACTGTCTTTCAGACTAACAGTGACAATCAGTGACTCTGGTATGGGAGCTGTTTCATTCAGAAATGGTGGAACAGTCACTGTGATTTGAAACGGCACACTAAAAATGTCAAAGATCATTGATGTCAGTAGTCGACATTAATTTTGTGAGTGATCGTAACGCTAACCCGTCTAGCAGGACCACAGGGAAAGTGGCTGATATACAGCTGACATTGCCCTCGCTAGCTGAGCACGTAGACACCACTGTTGTCGCCAGCAACGTCAGAACAATCCACTGATTATAATCCATACCGCCCAGTCAAACCGCCGGTGTCTCGAAATACGTACAAACAGGAGCGCATAAAAGAAAGGAGCGATTTAGTCTGGCCGCTGCCCCTCCCCTCCTTGTATTAGTGAGTGGGTGGTGGACGGCGTGCAAACAATGCCTTCATAGTTCCCAACCGACCAATCAGATTCTACTGCTCAAGATCTTGAGCAGTAATATTCATGGCTCATGGGCTGGGCGCCTGGTTTGATCGTAAAGCAAAAACCAAAGATCGATGCAGAGAGCAGGAGAAATGAGTTCTGAGTGGATAATAAATTAATAATAAGAGCTATTAGTTTAGGACACGCTCAGCAAAGCAGTCAGAGTTGATAACTAATAGAATAAAGATGTGATTGTCACAGTAATTATACTAGCAATTTTATCAAACACAACTAATAACCATGACTGATCAATCAATAAAATTACTAGTTCAGATCTTCACTGCAGTATAGTCAAAATAACTATACATGATCATTTATAGTTGTATTTGTTGATAAGCCTCATTGTGTACTTTGAGTGGTATTGTCCCTCCATAAGCTACGTTGTGTTGAGTAGTGATGGTGTGTTGTGTTATTGGTGTGTCATAGATCACTGGAGCTAGCTCAGTGACTCCTTTATCACTGTGATCAGCACTAGTACCAGTAGTACTAGTAGTTGCTGTAGCATGTGATGATGGTCTCCTCCTCATAACACACCACACAATGATACTAGTGATAATAGCTGTACTGATGACTGATACTATCAATACACTAACAAGAACCACAGATACTGTAGTTACTGTATAGTGAGAGAGAGAAACACACACACTAATGATGACTCACACAAAGTATTATGACATTGTGTCAACAGGTCATTGTTGTTTTAGTAACTCACCAATAATAGCAGATCCTGCAGTGCCTGACATTGGCTGTACTGCATCCGATGGCATTTGAGAGCTGCTTACAACTATATACACACAATGATGTTCAGTTAAATAGTTATAACAGTACAGACATAAAACAGAGCCTACACGTATAACTAGCTAACCAGTTGTGAAGCAGAGTGGATCGACATTAGTTGAGAGATGTGTTAAAGTAGTTGTATGAAGCAGCAGTGACACTGAAAATGATGAATAATGACATGATACAGTTATTGATATTTTTCTCACCATTCACTGTAGTGTATTCACTGATAGGTCCTGGTCCCAGAGCATTGACGGCAAACACTGTAATATAGTAGGTTACTCCTGGTACACCAGACACTGTGTAACTATTGTGAGATGGGCTCAGTTTAGCCTGCACTTCAATACTGTTATCACTGGTATTATAAGACACTACATAGTGAAGAACTGGGAAACCAGCTATCAGTGGAGGAGGCTGGAATAAAGAAAAGATCCAGCAATCAGAATGTATTCCCACTACTCTTACCTGCAATGTCACATTAATATTTGTTGTTTCTAACTGAGCTATAAAGTTTACAATACCAGGAACTGAGACAACATATAACATCATGTAAAACTGAATAAATCTACATACCATCATATGTGACTGTGAGTTGATCACTCCATGGTCCATGTTGTCCTGTACTGTCAGTAACAGCCACAGCAAATGAGTAGTTATGTCCACGAGTGATCAGGTCATCAGTCAGTATCAGTGACTCAGTGTTGCTAGTACTGTAGCACGAGCTAGAGCTACTGTAGTTAGTGATATTGATAGTATAGTTGAAGACACAGTCTGTGGGTCCATTAGGAGGAGCTAGCCATGTTAGTGATACTGGTGGCTTGTTGATGATACTCAGATTAGATGGAGGACTAGCTGCACCTTTATTAGACAATGCAATGCAAATATTACTATTTGAACATGCATGCTTGATCATGTTGTGGTGAATCTATGTACTGTACATGGAGTAGTAGAGGAACGTTTAATGTCTTTGTCGTCCCATTAACCACTCACGTATTCATCAGTAAAATGAAGCACTCAGATCACGAGCAAAAATTAGTGCATGCCTGATCAACTGAACTGAGTTCACCTCTATAGTGTGCTATACATCCTAATCCATGTATTACCTGCTATTGCGATGGTCTCTGAGTGTGTGGTAGAAATCTGTGATCGACATGTGATCATTCTGTTATGATCAGATATTTGAACACTATTAATAGTTGCATTTGACATCACTGTTAATCCCACAACATGAGATACAACAGTATAGTAGACACTCGGCGATGGATTACTGTATATGATGAGATCTCCTCTATACTGCCATTGCAATGGTGGTGGTACCACTCCTGGTATATTGGTTACCCTAACAATAGTACAGTTGATAGTGACATCTTGTCCAGGACAGGCTGATAGTCCACTAGCTGGTTGAACAGGATGGAGTATGACTGTGTCTTCAACTTCTTGACCTGTCACCAAACCTGTACCAGCTATGGTGGAGAGAAGATAGCAAGTCAGTAGCCTATAGCAGCTGAGGGCTCACCTATAGCTAGTAGACAGAGTAGCTCAATGTGTTGTAGCATCTGATCAGTTAACGTTCCAGTTCAGTGCATACACTGGATAAAATCAGCTTTCAGCAAAAACTACCACGCCTACCACCAACCAGTAACTCGTGAATAAAATTATCATTTATGACCTTCACTAGTAAGCTAACAATATCCCAAAAATACAAATATCAATAATAATTATTATAGAGCACAATAATTTTATAGTTGTATTTGTTGATAAGCCTCATTGTGTTTGAGTGGTATTGTCCCTCCATAAGCTACGTTGTGTTGAGTAGTGATGGTGCGTTGTGTTATTGGTGTGTCATAGATCACTGGAGCTAGCTCAATGACTCCTCCTCCTCCTGCTGATGGTGGTGATGGTGTAGTGACTGGTGGTTTATCATGATGAGGTCTCATAACACACCACACAATGATACTAGTGATAATAGCTGTACTAATGACTGTCACTAATACACTAACAAAAACAGAGCTGGATATTACTGTGACAATGAGAGAAAAATATGCAACATTAATGACAGAATACAATTCGCTTCAAGAAGTTGACAGTTAGATTAGGTATTTTCTTGTTGTTATAACTCACTAGCTGCATTATTCTCGAATGGTTGTACTGCATCTGGTGTGCTAGCACATGTCACTATATGTGTTGTACTGCAGATCTCATACTCTGTAACTATATGCTATATATGAACAACAGTTATGACATTGAAGAAGTAAACTTACAACTAGTTGTAGAGATAACTTGATAAGAGCTATTCATCATAACAGAATCAGTATAATATAGTAGTGTATTAGTTGAGAATTGTGTTGAAGTAGTAGTAGGAAGCAGTGGAACTGAATAATGAGCTCATGAAAATCATATGACAATGTATTCAACTCACCATTAACTGTAGTGTATTCACTGATAGGTCCTGGTCCCAGAGCATTGACAGCAAACACTGTAATGTAGTAGGTTACTCCTGGTACACCAGACACTGTGTAACTATTGTGAGATGGGCTCAGTTTAGCCTGCACTTCAAAATTGTTATCACTGGTATTATAAGACACTACATAGTGAAGGACTGGGAAACCAGCTATCAGTGGAGGAGGCTGGAATAACTAGAAAAGATTCATTAATCAGAATATACTCTCACTACACTTACCTGCCATGTCCACATTAATATTCGTTATTTGTAACTGAGCTATAAAGTTTATAATACCAGGAACTGAGACAACATAACATCATGTAAAATTTATAAAAACTTCATACCATCATATGTGACTGTGAATTGATCACTCCATGGTCCATGTTGTCCTGTACTGTCAGTAGCAGCCACAGCAAATGAGTAGTTGTGTCCACGATTGATCAGGTCATCAGTCAGTATCAGTGACTCAGTGTTGCTAGTACTGTAGCACGAGCTAGAGCTACTGTAGTTAGTGATATTGATAGTGTAGTTGAAGACACAGTCTGTGGGTCCATTAGGAGGAGCTAGCCATGTTAGTGATACTGGTGGCTCGATGGTGGTGATACTCAGATTAGAAGGAGGACTAGCTGCACCTTACTATTAAGTAATAATTATTAAAATCTGTAATTTTTAATGCTAACTTCATTACCTGCTATTGTGATGGTCTCTGAGTGTGTGGCAGATATCTGTGATCGACGTGTGATCATTCTGTTATGATCCGATATTTGAACACTATCAATAGTAGCATTTGACATCACTGTTAATCCCCACAACATGAGATACAACAGTATAGTAGACACTGGTATGTGATGGATCATCGTATACTATGAGATCTCCTCTATACTGCCATTGCAATGGTGGTGGTTCCAAACCATTGATCAATGAATAAAATTACTAGTCCTTATAATTATGCACTATGGTATAGTCATAATAATATTAATTTTATAGTTGTATTTGTTGATAAGCCTCATTGTGTTTGAGTGGTATTGTCCCTCCATAAGCTACGTTGTGTTGAGTAGTGATGGTGTGTTGTGTTATTGGTGTGTCATAGATCACTGGAGCTAGCTCAATGACTCCTCCTTCTCCTGCTGATGGTGGTGATGGTGTAGTGACTGGTGGTTTATCATGATGAGGTCTCACAACACACCACACAATGATACTAGTGATAATAGCTGTACTAATGGCTGTCACTAATACACTAACAAGAACAGAGCTGGATATTACTGTGACAATGAGAGGAATAAAATAAAGTTGGAACACACACATCAAGTATGTTATGTTGCTAAAGTAGTAACTCACTTGTTACAATAGATCCACAATCACAATCTATATTATAATCAAGCAAATTGAGCATTAGGTAATACATTAATGAACTTGTTTTAATTGTTGCTGAGTATGTTTATAGAATTTCAAGCAATCTGACATAGAATGCATTTTGCATTGCAATTATAAAACCAGTTATTACTAATAGTAATCTTATGTAGCAGAGCTGAGTATCTTATAGAATGATGACTCACAGGCTATGCACTACATGCTATGTGGTGTTGACTAACCTGTGGTACTAGGTGTAGTGGTAACATAAACAATAGAAGAACTTGTATCAACATTAGTTGAAGTTAGTGTTACAGTTATTGTTGCAGTGCTTATAGGAGACAGCATCACTACATAGATGGAAATGGTGATGATGAACTGTAGTAGAATTGACATGCAGTATTACCAGTAGCTATAGAGTCATTATATATAGGTCCTGGTCCCAGAGCATTGACAGCAAACACTGTAATATAGTAGGTTACTCCTGGTACACCAGACACTGTGTAGCTGTTATGAAATGGACTCAGTTGAGCCTGTACCACTATACTGTTATCACTGGTATTATAAGACACTACATAGTGAAGAACTGGAAATCCAGCTATCAGTGGAGGAGGCTGGAATAAAGGAAAGATCCAGTAATCAGAAATTTAGCATAATATTCTCACTGCACTTACCAGCCATGTCACATAAATATTTGTTAGTTGTAACTGAGATACAAAGTTTACAATACCAGGAACTGAGACAACATAACATCATGTAAAACTGAATAAATGGTCCATGTTGTCCTGTACTGTCAGTAACAGCCACAGCAAATGAGTAGTTGTGTCCACGAGTGATCAGGTCATCAGTCAGTATCAGTGACTCAGTGTTGCTAGTACTGTAGCACGAGCTAGAGCTACTGTAGTTAGTGATATTGATAGTGTAGTTGAAGACACAGTCTGTGGGTCCATTAGGAGGAGCTAGCCATGTTAGTGATACTTGTGGCTCGATGGTAGTGATACTCAGATTAGATGGAGGACTAGCTGCACCTAATAATTATATTTATCATCTGTAATTCTGTGTGCACATATAATAGTTACCTGCTATTGTGATGTTCTTTGTGCTTATTTTTCCAAGTGATCGACATGTGATAATTCTGTCATGATCAGATATTTGAACACTATTAATAGTAGCATTTGACATCACTGTTAATCCCACAACATGAGATACCAGAGTGTAATAGTCACTGCTAGCAAATTGATCATTGTATATGATTTGATCTCCTCTATACTGCCATTCCAATGGTGGTGGTACCACTCCTGGTGTGTTGGTTATTCTAACAATAGTGCAGTTGATAGTGACATCTTGTCCAGGACAGGCTGATAGTCCACTAGCTGGTTGAACAGGATGTAGTATGACAGTGTCTTCAACTTCTTGACCTGTCACAGCTATGGCAGAGAGAAGATAGCAAGTTAGTAGCCTATAGCAACTGAGGGCTCACCTATAGCTAGTAGACAGAGTAGCTCAATGTGCTGTAACATCTGATCAGTTCCAGTTCAGTGAATACACTCGATAATATCAGCTTTCAGCAAAAACTACCACACCTACTATAAACCATTGAATCATGAATAAACTTCATAATAAATAATCAATTTTTACTACTAACAATACTTTTGATCTTGAATAAAAAGATTCTTCAATATTACATGAACAGTAGTTGATCAGTTATAGTTGTATTTGTTGATAAGCCTCATTGTGTTTGAGTGGTATTGTCCCTCCATAAGCTACGTTGTGTTGAGTAGTGATGGTGTGTTGTGTTATTGGTGTGTCATAGATGACTGGAGCTAGCTCAATGACTTCTCCTCCTCCTGCTGATGGTGGTGATGGTGTAGTGACTGGTGGTTTATCATGATGAGGTCTCATAACACACCACACAATGATACTAGTGATAATAGCTGTACTGATGGCTGTCACTAATACACTAACAAGAACAGAGCTGGATATTACTGTGACAATGAGAGAAAAATATGCAACATTAATGATGGAACACTATTCATTGACATTGATCACATGAGATGAAACAATGAAATTATGCAACAAAGCTTATTCTGAAAGTAATGCAGGTTCAAGCATTAGCAATGATCATCATGTACTCAGTCACTCAGCAAAATTATTGAAGTTAGCCAACTTTGATTCGGAGGTCAACTTTAAAATTACATTGGATTGTTTAACATACTCTTTGCACCAAAATTAATGACTCAGTAATAGTCAACTTGATCATCTCAAGTGACTTGCCAACCTCTCTAATTGTGATGATATTTGATATTGTTATAACTCACTAGCTGCATTATTCTCGACTGGTTGTACTGCATCTGGTGTGCTAGCACATGGCACTATTTGTGTTGTACTGCAGATCTCATACTCTGTAACTATGCTATATATGAACAACAGTTATGATATTGAAGAAGTAACCTTACAACTAGCTGTAGAGATGACTTGATAAGAGCTATTCGTCATAACAGAATCAGTAAATATTATTGTATTAGTTGAAAATTGTGTTGAAGTGATTGTGGGAAGCAGTGGAACTGGATAAATGACCTCATGATAATCACATGACAATCACATTATGTTTATCTCACCGTTCACTATAGAGTATCCATTGATAGGTCCTTGTCCCAGAGCATTGACAGCAAACACTGTAATATAGTAGGTTACTCCTGGTACACCAGACACTGTGTAGCTAGTCATAGAAGAGTTCACTTGTGTGTGTATCAGTGTGCTGTTATCACTGGCATTATAAGACACTACATAGTGAAGGACTGGGAAACCATCTAGAGGCTAAAGCAACAAAAATAAATAATTGTTAGTATCAATGTCAATAATTATTGCATTCATACCTGCCATAGCACATTAATATTTGTTAGTTGTAACTGTACTATGAAGCTGACAATATCAGGAACTGTTGTATCAGACAGAGTAAAATTTTCAAGAATTCATACATCAGATAGTTAATACCATCATATGTGACTGTGAGTTGATCACTCCATGGTCCATGTTGTCCTGTACTGTCAGTAACAGCCACAGCAAAGGAGTAGTTGTGTCCACGAGTGATCAGGTCATCAGTCAGTATCAGTGACTCAGTGTTGCTAGTACTGTAGCACGAGCTAGAGCTACTGTAGTTAGTGATATTGATAGTGTAGTTGAAGACACAGTCTGTGGGTCCATTAGGAGGAGCTAGCCATGTTAGTGATACTTTTGGCTTGATTGTGGTGATACTCAGATTAGATGGAGGACTAGCTGCACCTGAATAAAGTAACATGCATACATGATTAACCCTTTAACCCCTTTTGTCGCCTTTTGGCGACATACATACTTCAGACACCATAACTTTATGAAAAAGTGCTAAAATATCCCAAAATTGAGCCAAATTGAAGAATACAAATAACCGCAAAAAATTGACCGGTTTTCGGTGCGCCCCCTGCGCTAAACATATTGTCTTCGGCATTTCTATGGCTTCAGTGCAAATTTCACAACATTTTAAGAAAAACAAAATGGCTGCCGAGAAAATTCGGACATTTTATGGCTTCAGGGTGCTCGGAAACACATTTTCGTGCATTCTCTATGATCTGGACTACATTTTGCACTCACCAAAACCACTGCTAGTTGTGTGTACTCTTCAGTATCCAGCCCCAAAGCACTAACTTTGAGCAAAATTTGACGAGGTCGTTGCACTTTATCGGCTTCACTTTCGAAGTGGGAGGGGCATATCGACTGACTTGAGTGTAGGCAATTGGGGCTGCTCACTGGCGTAAAAGGACGCAAATTTGAGACCAGTAGCACAAAAGACACACGAGATATTCACAAGAGAAGTGGTCAGCATTTACGAGGTTAAAATTTCAGCAAGATAATTTAGTAATTAAAGGGTTAATTTATTCTCTATGCACATGTTACCTGCTATTGAGATGTTCCTTGAGCTTATTTTTGCAAGTGATCGACATGTGATTGCACTGTCATGATCAGATAATTGAACACTATCAATAGTAGCATTTGACATCACTGTTAATCCCACAATGTGAGATACAACAGTATAGTAGACACTTGTCTGCGATGGAAAATTGTATAATATGATATCTCCTCTGTACTGCCATGTTAATGGAGGTGGTTCAGCATTTGGGATATTGGTCATTCTAACAATAGTGCAGTTGATAGTGACATCTTGTCCAGGACAGGCTGATAGACCACTAGCTGGTTGAACAGGATGAAGTATGACTGTGTCCTCAAGTACAACTTGACATGTCACAAGATCTGTGGCTACTGCATATAGATATATAATATTGTTAGCAGCACCTAGTATAGCTGTTGGTATTGTAGTTACCTATAGCTAGTAGACAGACTAGCACAGTGTGTTGTAGCATCTGATCTGATCCAGTTCAGTAAACACACTCGACTTATGTTTATCAAAACTACCACACCCACCTCATCAAACCATTGATCAATGAATAAAATTACTAGTTCTTATAATTATGCACTACGGTAGTCAAATATACATGAATATTTTATAGTTGTATTTGTTGATAAGCCTCATTGTGTTTGAGTGGTATTGTCCCTCCATAAGCTACGTTGTGTTGAGTAGTGATGGTTTGTTGTGTTATTGGTGTGTCATAGATCACTGGAGCTACTAGCTCAATGACTCCTCCTCCTCCTCCTACTGCTGATGGTGGTGATGGTGTAGTGACTGGTGGTTTATCATGATGAGGTCTCATAACACACCACACAATGATACTAGTGATAATAGCTGTACTGATGGCTGTCACTAATACACTAACAAGAACAGAACTGGATATTACTGTGACAATGAGAGGAATAAAATAAAGTTGGAACACACACATCAAGTATGTTGTGTTGTTATAGTAGTAACTCACTTGTTGCAATAGATCCACAATCACTAAGGGGCGTTATTTCAGCGATTTTATGGCTATCTTCGACATGCAAACGTGCTACGTGAAATTTTATTAGCTGCACTGATGGCATGGCAGTGTATAGTGTAGTGGTCTAGGTATTAAACTGAGACTCGTTGGCAATGCAACAGACTTGCTGGGTACTTTCTGAACAACTCTATAGGTAAGCTCAAAAATAAGGGGGGCCCTGGCCCCTGTGGCCCCCCCTGTTCCTACGCCCATGATTATGATCAAGCAAATTGTGCATTAAGGTTAGTCGATATACTATAATGAACTTGTTTAATTGTTGCTGAGTATGTTTATAGAATGAGTAGCTGAGTTAAGTTGTTGCTGAGTACATGTACGTTTATAGAATGTCAAGTATGATATTATGTGTGTGTAGGTGTCCTTGTCTGTTCTCACTGGTTGATAAGCTATTCTATTCTATTCATTAAGAGGTGTGGGAGAGACACTGTTGTAGCGCGCTGCTTCAAGAGACACCATAAATCTAATCTACAGATACAGGTTAGATATACCTGTCCGAGCTTGAGACAATTTTTTATGTTTGCACAGATATTTAAAATTTATTATACAGTGTCAATATGAATTTATGGTGGGTGTGGTCATTAATGGGCGTGTCTCATCCGGGTCATCGTCTGAGCTATATTTACTAGACACGTCAGCACTGGTCCTGATATTCTAGAGAACACACAGTGATAGAGAAGTGATGAGTGTAAAGAAGGTGATTACTGATGGTTGACGAAGGTTGTGCCTTCTCTTCTTGCAAGACTGCAGTGTCAGGCGTTGCTTCAGGACTGACAACCAGCTCAATACTGGTTGTAGCTTCTCATGCACTCTCTCCCACAACCAGGAGCAAGCAGTATACAGACAAGGACACCTATACATTGTAACAACATTGATGGTATTGCTTAGTCTAGGCAGCCTACCCTATTCTACAGAGAGAGCGAGATGATGTGGAGTGCCCAGATGAGAAGAGCACAAAGACCAGTATCAGAACAGCTAGCATCAGGATCCAGCCTGCATACCATGGGTACCAGCCTGCACCTACTGGTAGAGCACCTAGCAACACAGCCAGACCACCCACCAGTAGAACATACAACTAGAAAGAGAAAGAGACAAGGGAGTATGAAGAGAGAGACACTTAAGGGTGCACGCAACTAATTAATATTCACGGCGCAACGCGTTGCTATGGTCAGTGTTTGTGGAAAACTAAAGCAGCAGACAGCAAAGCTACAATTTAGCAACAGAACGATTTTTTCGCTAGCGCGCCTATGAAACACCTTTGGCAGTCGAGCAGCATGGATTTTCCCGTTTTTCTCAGCAGTGTGGCGTTTATTTAGAAAAATCGTTCTGTTACTAGATCGTAGCTTTGCTGAAACTTGCATTTCTGGAATCTTGAGGTCACAGAAATTTTTGTTGCCGAGTTTTATGCATAAACCTGTCGATCATGGACCGCGTCTCTCCGTTTTCTTGCGAGCAAGCCAGCCCGTTAAATTTCATGATACAAGTAGCTATCAAGACGCACTTGCTATACTGCTAATTCCGCTCTGTTTGCTGCTTTAGTTTCCCAAAAACACTGACCATAGCAACACACTGCACCATGAATATTAATTAGTTGCGTGCACCCTTAAACATACCGAGGCTGTTCTGAGATGTGAGTTAATATCGCACTGAGTAGAGACCCGTGTTAGCACAGTCAAATCAGCAAGAGGTGAAATTACTGGCGAGAGAGAGAGAGAGAGAGAGAGAGAGAGAGAGAGAGAGAGAGAGAGAGAGAGAGAGAGGAGAAAGGAAAATTAATGCAGAGCGGATCATGTAAGCTATACTTACAGTTTCCAAATATACATGAGGAGAGTATAGCAGCAGATGTCTGTACAATAAGGTTTTCCTCAGTTCCAGGTGTAGCTAGATTACACACGATTGGTACTACTAGAGGGAACAGTATCCCCATTGTACCAAATGCCTGTAGCAACACTCTTGAGCTCACTGGTCCTCTCTATAAGTCACTTACTGATCCTGTAGTGTACGCCATGAAGTACCCTATGATGGTAGTTAGTGCTGGGAAATACTCAGCTGGCAGACTCCCCCCTCTTAGACTAAGTGAGATGAAGTTACTAGTCTGAATGTCCTGAGAGAGAGAAAGAGAGATAGAGTGAGTGAGAGAGAGAGAGAGAAAGAGAGTGAGTGAGTGAGGGAGAAAGAGAGGATAAGAGGGTGTATAGCTCACAGCAATGACAGCTCCTAGAGCCCAGGCCAGCAGCAGTATGATGAGCGGCTCCATCACTTCCTTGATACCCTCTACCCATGCCTGAGACCCACAGAACATCATGTGACCGTCACATGACCAGGGCTAACCTCCATGACCTCCTTGAGGTTCATGATACACTGCCCCATCAGCATCACCAGTAGCACTAGTGTAGCCAGGGAGCAACTCCAGATTAGAGCAGATATAGCGTCACCATTACTGAATATGTTCACCACTGACATCTCTATTCTGCAATGGAGAGGAAGCCTCGAGTCATCATGGAGTGAAACATTGAGTCACTATACGTTGCGTTAGTGTCTTCTGGATCAGGTAGTTGGCTGTTCTTGTATAGTATGGTATAGTAACCGCTGAGCACCATTCCTAAGAATGTAACTACTATTACAATCAGAAATGGTATCACTGCATTGAACCTAACGAAACATGACAGTGAACAACATATTAACCACCATCCCACGAGCCTTACCAGCGATGAGGAACCTCTTGCTTAGGCGATAAAGGACCTGAAGATATTCAAATATTCACTGGACCCCTCAGTACCTCATGAAGCTCACCTTCAAACAAGGCACCGTCTGTGCCTTCATGTGGTGTGTCAGACACGTTAGTACCTAGTTGTTCATCATCACAACTCTTATCAACCAACACGTCAGTGATCGTTGCTGTGCTCCTCAATGACTCCTTCTCTACGGTCAGCATTGGTCCGAAGTCTCGATTGAGGACACACACTATCACCACACACGCTACCATTAGTAGAGGCAAGAAACGATATACTACAGTGAAGGAGAGATGAGGTATGAATAGCAGTGTGTGCGTGTGTGAGCGAATGACGTACACAGGGTCTTGGCGACTATAATGAATGGATCTTCCTTGACGGTACAACCGACCAATCCAGAGGAGACATAACCGATTTGAGCACCAACCCAACTGTGGAACAAAGCATAGATAATCAGGTGACACACTCTGTGGTGTGTTCTAGCAAACCATGATATAGGCACAGAGCTCGCCATTGAGGGTGCCATTGACTGAATTATGAATGCAAACTTATTCTTGCTAACGCCGGCAGTTTGCATGACCTGTGTGTACAGGGTGACGCACATACATCTTACACTAGTAGGTGTGGTCAACAGTACCTTCCTCATGCTGTTTCCTGTAATCAGTATTGAGGTGTAGTCACCGAAAAATATTAGAAATGACATTAACATTACCATAATACATGCTCTAGAGGGAGGGAGGGAGGGAGGAAGAGAGAGAGAGAGAGAGAGAGAGAGACAGAGAGAGAGACAGAGACATTGGCTCAGATTAGTCCTAGCTGTACTTACTTGCGACGAGAGTTTGCAAATCGGCTGACCAAGCTTAGCCATTCCCAATCCTCCACCCGAACGCTGAAATAGAGACAGTGTATGTGTGAGTGTATACTCACTATGTTACCTGTACTATTCCTATTAATCCACCCATGAAGAATGTAGTTACCACAATCTATAGTAAGCAGTGAACAAGGTGACATCATGCGATCAACTCATACTCACCGCTGCATGATCGTGATCAGCCATTGCGTTAACAAAGTGAGTGTCTGTGAGTATAAAAGAGATTGTCAGCTAATGGTAAGTTACATGGGGAGACAGTGAACCTAGTGTTCTCATGATGGCGGTTAGTGGGTTGTATTGCTCAGCTTTAGACAGACATAAAAAATTTAGATATAGTTTCAAAATCTGCTAACTAACCAAGAAAAGCACATAACCAAATGCCAATAAGAAGAGCTATCAGAACTTGCCTGATAAAGGAACAGAGTAAAAAGTGAGTGGGTGGGTGGGTGAGTACCTGAAGACAACAGCTACAATAGCAGTGATGATGGGAGGGAAGACAGTCAACCAGCCAGGAATGACCAGGTTAGTCTGTGACCAATGGCAGGATAGTGACGACAAAGTTTGCGATTTACCTTTTCTAGTGGTGGGCATATCATTTCCTCCGTGTCGGTATCAAATAATTCAATCACTAGAGTATGGTAACCCTGCATGAGATAGCTAGTCAAGTTGTACACTGCCTCTCCACAGCTATCCTCACCAGTGAATCAACAGATAGGTTAGCACCGCTCACAGTGTACGGTATGACCGCTCCATTCTCACGTGATGTGAAGTAGCCTGACTCCAGTGTGTGTCAGATAAGCTAAATATAAATAGAATCATTAATTTAAAGCTAGCTACCAACCATTCTCACTGTCTTTCAGACTAACAGTGACAATCAGTGACTCTGGTATGGGAGCTGTTTCGTTCAGAAATGGTGGAACAGTCACTGTGATTTGAAACGGCACACTAAAAATGGTCAAAGATCGTCCGACATTTGTGAGTGATCGTAACGCTAACCCGTCTAGCAGGACCACAGGGAAAGTGGCTGATATACAGCTGACATTGCCTTCGCTAGCTGAGCACGTAGACACCACTGTTGTCGCCAGCAACGTCAGAACAATCCACTGATACCGCCCAGTCAACCGCCGGTGTCTCGAAATACGTACAAACACTGTCAAACAGGAGCGCATAAAAGAAAGGAGCGATTTAGTCTGGCCGCTGCCCCTCCCCTCCTTGTATTAGTGAGTGGGTGGTAGACGGCGTGTAGGGTCTAGCAAACATTGCTTTCCCAACCGACCATGTACTGCTCAAGATCTTGAGCAGTAATATTCATGGGCTGGGTTTGATCGTGAATAATATTACAGGCTATGACAGAACAGCTAAGGTGGGTGAAACCCGGATAACAGTCATGCTGTTGACGATGCTATCGAAAGTAGTCTACCGCGATTCAAGCATAGCTAGATCGCTTTTTATTAATAACTAGACTTTATAACTACAGCGATTTACATAACAGTGTGGGCATGGGGGAAATAATACATGAAGCGTCTGTGGCTGCTATCTCGACTGTCGAGCAATAGATCGACGCACTTCAAACGCAGCAGCATGCAGCACCATCTCGCCCACAGACGTATAGAGCGAATTTCCGTAATACGATCCAGAATTTTTTTAAAAGAATTTTTTCTGGTCTAGGCTTGTTGTTTTGCAGGGTTAGCAAGGGAGTATCGAAAAATCACTCAATACGTCTGTGCGCACTGGAATTTTAAAGCTGTAAACGAAGTTCTTTCCCGAGCAAGCATGCAAGCCAAACTGGAGATAACAGCCACGAGACCGGTCTTTACTGCCGGGTGAGCTCGAGCTCACTGCTTCACGTTAGCTAAATACTTTGTGACTGAAACTTGCTTAATCGATGTTTATTGATAGTCAAAGCAAAATGCATACTGGAGCACGCCTGTACAATACCATTGTGCAGAAAATAAAGCAATTTGCAAGTTTTATTTCAATTCACTTCAATATAAGTTTTACAGAACAAAGTTAAAGCAAAAACCAAAGATGCAGAGAGCAGGAGAAATGAGTTCTGAGGGGATAATAATATTGTTTCTTGGACGAGTAGTAGGGACAGGAGCCTGTTGACGAGTCAGAACCGGGTCAGCTAATAGAACCCCCAAAAAAGAAAAACTAAGAGGAAAATTTAACGCCAACGGGTAAATGGCTACAAGAGCTATGGCTAGAAGAGTTTGAGCATAATAGAATAAATATCACGGTAATTATACAAGCAATTTTATCAAACACAACTTATAGCCGTGACTGATCAATGAATAAAATTACTAGTTCAGATCTTCACTGCAGTAGTCAAAATAATTATACCCATGATCATTTATAGTTGTATTTATTGATAAGCCTCATTGTGTTTGAGTGGTATTGTCCCTCCATAAGCTACGTTGTGTTGAGTAGTGATGGTGTGTTGTGTTATTGGTGTGTCATAGATCACTGGAGCTAGCTCAGTGACTCCTTTATCACTGTGATCAGCACTAGTACCAGTAGTATTAGTAGTTGCTGTAGCATGTGATGATGGTCTCCTCCTCATAACACACCACACAATGATACTAGTGATAATAGCTGTACTGATGACTGATACTATCAATACACTAACAAGAACCACAGATACTGTAGTTACTGCAGTGAAAGAGAAACACACACACTAATGATGATGACACACACCAAGTATTCTGCTATTGTGTCAACAGGTCATTGTTGTGTTTGTAACTCACCAATAATAGCAGATCCTGCAGTGCCTGACATTGGCTGTACTACATCCAATGGCATTTGAGAGCTGCTCACAACTATATACATTGACAATGATGCTCGGTGATACATTATAATACACAAAACAGAGCTACATGTATAACTAGCTAACCAGATGTAAAGCAAAGTGGATCGACAATAGTTGAGAGATGTGTTAAAGTAGTTGAATGAAGCAGCAGTGACACTGAAAATGATGAATAATGACATTATACAGTTATTGTTATTTTTCTCACCATTCACTGTAGAGCGTTCAGTGATAGGTCCTGGTCCCAGAGCATTGGCAGCAAACACTGTAATATAGTAGGTTACTCCTGGTACACCAAACACTGTGTAACTATTGTGAGATGGGCTCAGTTTAGCCTGCACTTCAATACTGTTATCACTGATATTATAAGACACTACATAGTGAAGAACTGGAAAACCAGCTATCAGTGGAGGAGGCTGAAATAAAGAAAAGATCCAATAATCAGAATATACTCTCACTACACTTACCTGCCATGTCACATTAATATTTGTTATTTGTAACTGAGCTATGAAGTTTACAATACCAGGAACTGAGACAACACTGTAGACATCATGTACAACTGAATAAATTTCATACCATCATATGTGACTGTGAGTTGATCACTCCATAGTCCATGTTGTCCTGTACTGTCAGTAACAGCCACAGCAAATGAGTAGTTGTGTCCACGAGTGATCAGGTCATCAGTCAGTATCAGTGACTCAGTGTTGCTAGTACTGTAGCACGAGCTAGAGCTACTGTAGTTAGTGATATTGATAGTGTAGTTGAAGACACAGTCTGCGGGTCCATTAGGAGGAGCTAGCCATGTTAGAGATACCGGTGGCTGAATGGTGGCGATACTCAGATTAGATGGAGGACTAGCTGCACCTTAATATTTAGTAACAATTATTACAATCTGTAATTATTAATGTTGACTTCATTACCTGCTAGTGTGATGGTCTCTGAGTGTATGGTAGATATCTGTGATCTACATGTGATATTATTGTCATGATCAGATATTTGAACACTATTAATAGTAGCATTTGACATCACTGTTAATCCCACAACATGAGATACAACAGTATAGTAGTCACTGGTATGTGATGGATCATTGTATACTATGAGATCTCCTCTATACTGCCATTGCAATGGAGGTGGTACAACATTTGGGATATTGCTCATTCTAACAATAGTACAGTTGATAGTGACATCTTGTCCAGGACAGGCTGATAGTCCACTAGCTGGTTGAACAGGATGGAGTATGACTGTGTCTTCAAGTACAACTTGACTAGCCTGAGCTGTAGTATTTGAACATGCAGTTATTAATTGTGGCAAATTTGGACCATGACCCTCACCTGGTGGGTAGAAGCAAACTGTTTGTAGAAGAGCAACCAGGACAAATGCGTTCATGCTTACTTGTAGTACTCACGAGTCAGTAATAAAATTCAATTTTGTTTGTAAATTATGAATCCCACTATGCACCGCGAAGCCGGGGGGCGTGTCAATAATAATTAACCCTACGTGTGCGCGCGCGTACAGAATCACTATAAAGGCTTGTTTGTAGCACTAACCGGCCAGTTGGTTTCGATGGTTCAGCGGTTTAGTATGGTGGCTTGCAGTGCAATCAGTTAGGGTTCGATTCTCGCTGAATGCATGTTTTTTATTTTTTTTTCCCCAGTAAAATTTAAGTTTTTAGCCCGATCCTTAGTAAAGCCAGTTTAGTTTAGGACGACCCTTAGGCTTACCAAGGGCCGAAGGCCCGGTTTAGGACGACCCTCCCGACGATCCTTAGGCTTAGGTTTAGCAAGGGCCGAAGGCCCGGGTTAGGACGACCCTTCCGACGATCCTTAGGCTTACCAAGGGCCGAAGGCCCGGGTTAGGACGACCCTCCCGACTTTGCACTGTTAGGAGAAGGTTTTTAGGGTTTTGGGTTTAGTTGTATGTTAAACTTTGAAGGCGTGAAAACGGGACACGCCCCCCGGCTTCGCGGTGCATAGTGGGATAAATTATAGGGCAACGCCGGGGGCGCGGCGTGATCAATATTATATATTTTAATGCTTCCGGTCCCTAGACCCCTAGACGAACAGTAATGGCGTCGTTGATTCTCTTCTGTTTGACGTTTCTTGTTCTCTCCTGTTCCATTTCCTTGTGTACTGGTTAGTACAATAGTTTTTTGAAGCTGTATTTTGTTTGATTGTATGGAATCGGTGATCAGAATTCCTTGTATCCAGTTGTTATCCATCCTAAGACTTTAACCCTTTATAGGCTATTGACGCCTTAAGGCGTCATAATTGACTCCACCTACTCTAGATGTCATAAATAGTGTGAAAAGTGCTCTAGAAAGGTCAAATCAAGTTTAATTGCAGAAGATAACTTTACCTAAAAAAACACACTGTTTTTCGCCGCGCCCTCCCCACTAAAATATATAGAACGGGGGGATTTTTAAAGGGGGGTGTCCCCCCTTTAACCCGGGGTTCGAAGCGGGGGCAGAGCCCCTCGCCGCTTTCGGCATTTTTAGGGCTTCAGGATGCCCGGAAATGCATACTTTGGCATAGAATATGGTCTAAACTGTGCTGTTTGCTCACCTGGACACCACCAGGTTTTTGTATCAGTCACAGGGCTAAATGAAGACCAAAATCAGCTGAAAAATGACGAGGCCGCAGCACTTAAGTGGCTTCAGTTACGAAGTGGGAGTGGCCAACTCAGATTTTAGTACATGGTCGTAAACTTTGACATGCCAGGTAAAAAACAGTGCTAGTTTGGAACAGCTAGCGTACTGCATGTTGTAGATAATTGCTAGACAAACTGTCAGTTTAGAGCAAGTCGAATTTTCGCCAAAATAACCTAGCAACTAAAGGGTTAAGGGACTATACGACGAACTTCAGAATGACGACAATTTCAGTTTCTTCGGGCAAACAAAGCTTGGTCAAAGACAGTTACCATCAAAGAAACACTCACAAATCTGCTCGTGGGTGGAGCAAACACTGTACATGTATAATATGTACAAAGAGTAAAAATTTAATTCAATGGGCGGACAAGCCACGCCCACCAAAATAGATTTGTGAACTGAATGGCTCGTGGTGAGCAAACGAATGCATGCGTTTTTGCGTAAAGTGTTCAGTCTGTCAGTCACAAGGCTGCGAATATTTAATTAGTTTCGTGATTTGCACAACAATTGAGCTACAGAGGTCAGCTAAGAACGCAGCGAGGTCATTTCTATGCAATGAATAGTATTACATACCATTTAAGCCAGGATTACCCGAACTATTCTTTTTTGCTGCCCTTTGCACAATATAATCTACAGTGTCCTGGCTATTACTTGCCCGTTTTACACGGAAAATGGGTGTAGCATGCACACTCCAATAGCACTTGCCGTATTTAGAATAAAATTATTTCGTACTCTGCAATCACGAGAGACCCACATAGGGGTGGTGGGTTGTGGGGAGGGCGGGATTGGGAAGAGATGGCATTTTTTTGGCGCTCTGGCAAAAGGAGATGTATCTTCTTCTATCGCTCTTGCTAGTAGGGAATTTTTGCCGAAATCGTGTCTCATTAAATATTCGCCCCTCTGTAACTTATAGACAGAGACCTTTTTGCAAAATCCCACACATACGTTTCTTCCTTGTGTACCAAAGTTTATGTCTGACATTTTGTGTGGGTGTGGCATGCCTAGGAAAGAAACGCAACTTTTCGTCATTGGGTGGAGCTTGCTACGCCCACAAGACGAATGGCGACTTTCTTGGGTGATCAGTGTGACTGAGCAAGCCTTCAACTAACAGTAGAAACCAAAATATTTGTAATCCTGATGTTAGGGCAATCCACCCTTAATAAGTACTAGTTGTTTTACCATAATTATTACAAATTACCAGTGCTGCTAGCTTGCTACCTAATGTTTTGTCTTAAGATTACTCTTGCCATCTCCAACACAATTAAGGATGGTCGTAACCTTAGCCGTATAGTGTCCGGCAGGCGCTATTATGCCACGCGGTAGTCGTGGCATATTTAGGGTTGGGCGGAAAACAAGATGGCGGCTAAACTTAGGCCAAACGCAATAATTCACGTATATCTTGGCTGTTGACGACATCAGGGGTATTTTAACTACCTAGGGGCTATCATAAGAGCTAAGCACTTACAATGAGTCTACTAATAAAGACTATAAGGCCAGGTGCTATCGGCATGACAAGATCTCGCCTGGAGGCACTAAGTACGGCACTGCCATATCTTTGCCGTACGGGCGTTTCAAGCTAATCTAATGTTCTGAAGCTCTTTGCACGATTTGTGCGATTACAAAGAGACGTTCAGAAGCAAAAGAAACCAGGTCTAAGGTGGTAAACCAGAGTTGACGTAGTCACCCATTGTTCATCTTCTTTCTTCTTCTTATTGTTCTTCTTCAGAGAGCCGCCTAGCGCCGTGGCTAGTGAGCTATTCAAGGCAAAACCTACACAGAAACTACACTAGTCGTTGGGAGCAGTGCACCTGATATCTATTTAAGCCTAAAACACTAGCAGAAGTGAGTATTTTCAAGAAAACAGCGATTTTTGGTCTATAACAGACTCCATTCCATCATTCTGTTTGAACTCCGTTACTAGGTTACGCCTACTCGCGCACGCCCGTGTATGTAATTGGGGCGAGCCTGAGCGAGCCCCACATTGATTGGCACAATGGCCCACGCGGCGGGAATGTTTCTATCAATCTATCTGTCACGGGGTAGCGTTTGTCCTTTTCAATCCATATGGCGAGGCCCATACTGTAGTATTGTATGCGAGGCCCACGAGGGCAGCAATTGCAAGGCCCCGGGATTGCACGTTCTTTCATAACTACTTGACGTTCTTTCATAACTCGACTGCAAAATGGACGACACGACGATTCGCCTTCCCATCTCGCTTTTCCATGAATCATGATGCACTTGGCGCCCTCATCAGCGATACTGTGACTGACGCTGCAGCACGAACCAGGGCTTTGGCGCGGGAGAGGAAGCGCAGACAGCGTGAACTTGAAGAGAGACACCACTGCTACTCGGCCCATAATAATTGAGCAAACAGACTTTCACACCTTCGTGAAAGGGCTAACAAAAGACTGTCTACAGAAACTGAAGAACATAGGTTATAGTTATTGACTCAATGCTAAGACTTGTCTTGCTTGTGACTCTTCCTTTTTCCCGGACACTGTTAAACTATGGAACAAATTACCTGCTGAGATTGTCTCCGCTTCATCCCTCTCTGTTTTCAAGATAGATATTCGTGGCTATCTATCTAATTTAATCTAGTAACTTATGATGTTAGTCTTTTCTGTTGGTTGGTACCGTTGAAGCTTTTTTGCTACTGGTACAGCCATGCAAAATTGTCATAGAAAAAAGTGTTTAGAGAGAGCAAAATATTATATTTTAATACTAGCAACAACTTCTGACTCCAAAGGGATGGTTTTGGTTAATTACATGTATCAATGAAAAAATACAACAGAGGAAGATAGATAATAAATAATTATTGTTACTATAATGAATTTTATTTATGTGCGAGGCAAATACATGCTGTAAGTATACCTACTTATATGTTACACACTAACAAGGCTAAATTATATCAATGCTCAGGCTCGCCCCTGCCATTCCATGAATGTACTAGTTATTCTAATACAAGCGCACCTTAGTACAAATTGTTTGGAACGCGAGTGCTGCTGCCACTAGCAGTGTTCACAGCAGACAACGAGCAAATCGTCACTGTTACACTGGATTTGTCTGTTCAGGCTTGTAAGAATGCTAGCTTAAGCTTAGCTAATGTTGCATGGTACGTGTTGCATGCAGTGCAGAGTCGATTGAGCCTCAGTGCAGTCAGCTGAACTAGTTCTCAGTCTTTATACACTGTATTAGCATAAGTGCCAACTAAGTCATTAATAAAAAAAAGAAAAGAAACAAGTAATAAAAACATTTTAACCAAAATGCAAGAGATTTAGGGTTGGTACATTTATCGAAAAGTATGGAAACAAGATTTAAAATGAAAAGGATTATAACAATAGCAGTGTAATGCTACCTCCCTAAATTAACTGCTTTCGATAGTTGTGGTTAATTTAATAGGGAGGTAGCATTACACAGCTATTGTTACAATCCTTTTCATTTTAAATCTTGTTTCCATACTTTTCGATAAATGTACCAACCCTAAATCTCTTGCATTTTGGTTAAAATGTTTTTATTACTTGTATAGAAGGGGATGGAGAGAAAGAAACGCCTGGTATAGACCGGTTGGGCGCTAATAGTTGACCGCAATAGTTCTATAGACAAAAACTGTCATTTTTGAGCTCTACTGGTACACTTTTGCTACAAACTCCGTCAAGAAAAGCGTGGAACACAATTTTTATGAGTTGTTGTGTGATGCCATGCAAGCGGAGACAAGCTCGGAAAACCACTGACAATTGCAACTTGATTGGAGTCAAAACTCACATTCGCGACTTCCAGCGCCCGTTTTATCAACTGTAAGCCCCAGAAACAGCGAAATGTAGCACATTACCTTTAGTAAAACGTCAAACTATCTATTTCTCAGCCTGCAATCACTCCCAAGATCCTAGAAGTGTCGAATGCGCTTTACTACTAGGTATTTGCTATGGCTCTTTAGCATTTAGAACCATCTTATTGAATTTTTTTCTATTACAGTGCTTTTAATCTAGAGGAGCTACTTTTGTGTTTTGTGGTTAACAAGTATGTTTTGGGTTCAGAAAAATTAACTATAGTTGCTATTGGACTGAAATTTGCTATGAGTGTTCACACATCATTCTGTAGTGTGTGTAGAAAATCTGGACTGATTATGCTAGTTGACAGTAAAGTCGTTGCTGCTTGTTTACCAGGCATTGGTTTGCAATTATGAAAAAATGTGTTTAGGCCAGGAAAATAGTATGGAGCTGAGTTAAGAAAATTCCCTTTGCAGTCTGCTTGAATGACTATTCAGTTTTAATCTCAGCAAGTTAGAGAGCTTAATTTCCAAGCATAGTGAATTATGAGCCCTAAATGTACCAGAAATTGGTGATTTTTGGTGATAAAAGTGTTAAGGCTGAAATCAGGACATCTTTGCGAGTTAAGAAAAACCACTTGATCTCTGGATAGCCAGATATTTGTAGTTTTCACTAGTTTTTAAACTAGCGCGATACGTCCATCCATGCGCAAACGCAGTCATCGAGAACACCAACTTTAGCTGTGACTTCGATTCTCTGCCGTGTTATAATGATATTCATCCAATATGAGCGTTTATCGATTACGTGTTTCTGCGTACGCTGCGCCGCTCACTGTCGAGCGGCAAGCTGTGTTTTGCGCTTTGCCCGTTCTTAATCGTGCTTCTACAGCATAGATATTAGCTAAGCTCGAGGAATAATAACCGCCAAGCCTCGTTATGGCGCTAGACTGTGGCTGCTGTGTCGTAGGTGTGGTTCGTCGTGACGTCGTACAAATTATAGTGATGTCACAAACATGGCGCTATTGTATTAGCTTCAATGGGAGAGAGCTGTAGAGCATCGTGTGTCTTGCATTTTCTCATGCTCATAGTTGCAATCTGCATTAATGCAATAGAAAGGGCTATGTAGAAAGTTGTGTGGACTAACTACACACACAACTCTGGGAATAAAAAGTGGCTCATCTAGATTAAAAGCACTGTATTATATCTACGTTTGTCTATGATAGAGAACCCCTAAGAGATGAGTAACACCCAAACTTATCGGCGAATTGCTCCTGTTTGCTCGAGATTCACTACATTCTAAGACTCAAAAATGGCGGACGAAGGCATGGCACGATGACGCAAATTAGAAAAT
Source organism: Haliclona indistincta (assembly GCA_964017065.1). Classification (NCBI taxonomy): domain Eukaryota; kingdom Metazoa; phylum Porifera; class Demospongiae; order Haplosclerida; family Chalinidae; genus Haliclona; species Haliclona indistincta. Next base: position 6,813,708 of record OZ024790.1, read on the forward strand.
TATTGCGGTCAGCTGTTAGCGCCCAAGGGGTCTATATACTGCATATGCATGCATGACTAATGGTGGAATTTCACTGTCGCTGGTTATCATCGTACATGTTTGTAGTGATCTACTCTCATGACAGTATTCTAGCATCTTTTCTTGATCATAGGCTGCTAGTGCATGTTGGTGAAGTCAATTTTAGACCTCAATGCTTGATTTTTATGATTTTCTCCTTATTGATTGTAGATAAACATTGTAACGACAAAATTATTGTCCGTATTCTAAATAGTCAAAGCTATATATTACCATAGATAATACAGTACACGGTGGATACGCAACGAGCACGTATACTGCAATCCGGGGTGGGACAATCACTGTCTCGGGTAACACGGACGTTACCGAACATTTACAAGAAATGAATGGCTGCAGCTGTAGTATAGTGTGTGCTCAAGGCAAGATATTGAACTCCTTGATGCTTTTGTGCGTACAAAAGTATTTTGATGCAGTAGAGCAAGGATGTTGGTATTCGCTGGCATTGCTTATGAAGTCCTGGTATTATCATTCTTGCCAATAATCTAACACAAAAAACCGTAACAACAAGCTTGTTTCCTGCTACTTGGTGGCGTGTCTGCTGTTCTCTACGAAGCGTAGCGCTCCAATAGTATTTTGATGCACTGCACTACACAATAAGCTACCAAAATACATACAACAAACCAGCACTACACAAACTAGGACTGTACTTATCTAACACAAGTAGCCGAAACACAGGATTTCAGGAAAAAACAACGGGGAAATTTGAAGCCTAGCAATCTATTTTACAGCAACAGCCTCTTCTTCAACAGCAAATGAACATGTGTGCTATTTGATTCAGCTTCTACCCACTTCATGGAACCGTAGAAACAGCTTTACAACTTCGTGCAACCCGCCCACGCCGAGACAGTGAGTGTCCCAGCACATCTCTGTGGATCCCTCCGTTTATCACGCCGTTTCATATCCACCGTGTACTGTATTATCTATGCTATTACTTTGTGCTATATGCTATGGATGCACCTACTAACTTCTTCTGTTGTATTCACCACAACTTTTTCAATGTAGTTGACATATTTCAGAGTCAAGATCATTCTACCTGTTATGGAATGAAGGCTAATTTGACTTGCATTACTGCTGTAGCTGGTGGTCTCCTCCTATGGAGCATTGACGGCAACACTGTATTCACTGTTGGCAGTGGACTAACTGCCAGTTTCAACCAAACTGTAAATGGTAGTACATTTGTGTTTGTCAGAGGATCTCAATTGCCTGGGTCGAATGTTTACACCTATACATCAACTGTCTCATTGGACACTAATAAAGCTAAATCTATAAGTTGTTCTGATGGAATTCTACCAATGACTTTTGATGTTGATTTTATAGGTAACCTTGTGACATTATTTATTCAAATCTGTTTTCTATACCATTAGTTGAAGATCAACCTGCTGATTCATCAACCAGTAATAATGGAGATGATCTACACACTAGCGTTATCATATCATGGAATGCACCTGCTGATGCCGGAATTTGCTGTGACCAATATCGTGTGGTGTCATCTAATAGAACTACTCTGAATACCACTCAAAGGAGTTTTACTCTATACAACATAACAACACAACAAGAACGTGACAATGCTTTTATTTCAGTTCGCTGTATGGATCAGGTTGGGACAATGGGACCAGAGGTTATTTACCGACCTGTTGTCAGTATGTTAAGTTACTGATTCTATCACATGGTTTGACTCGTTATTATTACAGGTTTTGAACCTTTTACTGTTTCTAATCCTGAACATGTTGGGTTTAGTGGTAACATGTCTATGTATGAAGTCGTTTTCAATTTGCCGGTGAGTGTTTTATGATTAAGTTTTTCGGTACTAGCCACTTCGTAATTTCAGAATTCAAGTGGAGTTGCTGTTTCTTTAGTGAACAGCTGCTCTATAGATTTCTTTGTGTCCGGCAGTGGTAGTGTTGTGCAACAGACCTGCGATCTAATGCGAAACAGAGCCTTCTTTACGATATCTGATCTATCACCTTTTAGAGTCTTGATAACGTTTGGTTATGAATTAGGATTTGGATCTACCAATCTTTCTTCACCTGTAAATGAGGACAATTATGGTAAGTATGCTTGTTTCATTTGACACTAATAATTTGTACCTCCACAGACACAGGGCCTCTAATGGATACACGTAAGTGAAGCACAGTTATTATAAAAGTGGTCTGGTCAAGAATAACCATAATTGTGTTACTTTGTTTGTTAGGAAATAGAACAGGACAGATAACTGATCTTCAAGGACAGAATACTGCTCTTGAAGGACGGAATACTGTTCTTATAATTATTTGTGTTGTCCTGGGTGTACTTTTGCTAATAATGATAATCATTATTGCAATCCTTATCTTAGTCATTATCTTCAAACCAAAACCAACGGAAGACTACTCTGAAGTGAGTATTATCAGCTAACTTGAATTTGTGTTTATTTTGTATATAATAGAATTCAACACAAGAGAGCCAGGAACCAAATCCAAACCAGGAAACTATTAAGATGTAGTGTTGAAACCTTCCATTAAAGTAAAGTAAAACAGTTTTAATAAAAAAAACTAAAAAGTGTAGGGATGGATGCTTGCAAAAGTAAATTAAGGAACAAGATGGGATGATGCTTGCAAAAGTAAAGGAACAAGATGGGACATGATGCTTGCAAAAGTGAAGGAACAAGATGGAATAATGCTTACAAATATGAAAGTTCCAAGCGTATAATATCCCTACATCATAGATATTACAGTACAAGTGGATATGCAACGAGCGCGTAGACAATATATACGGAAAAATACACGGAGACTGCTTGCAGATCGACTCCAGATCTAGTCTGGCCGCTGCCCCTCCCCGCCTATTGAGTGGGTGGTGGACGGCGTGTAGGGTCTAGCAAACATTAATCGTGTATAGATAATTAATTATTGCAATGATAAGCGGGGGTTCCTCAATGCCATTGTACCGCACGAATTGCCTCACACTGCGCTTGGTTTAAGCGATCTATGCTTGAATCGCGGTAGACTATGTTCTATAGCATCGTCAACAGCACGACTGTTAGCTTTCACCCACCGTAGCTGTTTTGCCACAGCCTGTAATATTATTCACGATCAAACCCAGCCCATGATCCATGAATATTACTGCTCAAGATCTTGAGCAGTAGAATCTGATTGGTCGGTTGGGAAACTATGAATGGCTAGACCCTACACGCCGTCCACCACCCACTCAATAGCGGCCAGACTACTCCAGATCCTGACTCAGTACAGTCCAGCGCCGCAAACTAGCACTGTAGCGACAACTCGTTGCTCGAGTACAGTGCAATGGCTTGCTAAGCTTACAGCGGTTTTAATCCCAGGACAAGCTGTTCTCGCTTCTTCTTAGACTAAACTACATGTAGTCGTACTGTACATGTCTGGAGCGTTCTGGTTGAATATTTGAAACTGGAGTAAGTAGTTGTAACTAAACTATGGCTGCATTTAAGACGTCTCGAGTTGTATTCTTGCAGCTAGAGACAGAATGCTGGTCAGCAGCTCTGATTTGCTTTTTAGACAGAAACTTGGCAGGCTACATTATCTTCTAGGTGAAGACTCAGTGATGATATTATCCAGGAAATCAGCTCTTTGTACAACTAACTAGGGTGTTTAAAACACACTGCCCTTCTCAGCAAGCCACAACACACAGTAAAGCACAGCGACAATTCCATCCTTTATACCAAAGTTATTCACAATACTAAGGATTCACAATGATGGGCAGTGCAGTGCAGCGGGGGACAGTTTAAATCAGAGGGGGACCAATAATAGTAAGATAAACGGTGGTTACTAAAACCCGGGACGGGACTCAGGCGGGATGTCCCGTCCCGTCCCGCATACTAAAAGAATCCCGTTAACCCTTTATAGGCTATTGACGCCTTAAGGCGTCATAATTGACTCCACCTACTCTAGATGTCATAAATAGTGTGAAAAGTGCTCTAGAAAGGTCAAATCAAGTTTAATTGCAGAAGATAACTTTACCTGAAAAAACCCACTGTTTTTCGCCGCGCCCTCCCCACTAAAATATATAGAACGGGGGGGATTTTTAAAGAAAGCGGTTATGTGCAGGAACACATCTATTGCGGATTATTAGCGCGCCTCCGGATACTTTCAGTAGTCCGTTCACGTCGCGCAATGTGCACGTGAGCTCGCTAAAGAACAGCATGCACAAGTAAGTACAAGAACTGTATTATAGCTGCTTTCTAGCGTTATTCACAAGTTCTCTGATCTTCTCAGCTAGATGATTGGCTGCGTAAGTTGGCTGAAGTAAAATGCCTTGCTGACGGACCGGTACAGCAGCCAGATGCTGTGTGTTGCTCCGGAGTACGGTGAGTGTCCCTAGCCCTGAGCATTGTCCGAGGCATTGTCCGAGTGGTGGTGTGTGTTGTTCAACGGGTGTGAGTGTTTGTTGTACTGGTATGAATGTGTGTTGTTGGACTGGCGCGAGTGCTTGTTGAACTTGTTCGGTTTGTTGTGCTGAAGCAATTGATGTAAGCACCTTTGGAGTTTGCTGGAGAGTTTGTTTGAGGATCACTGTTTCTTTGGGGTTGGCACATCTGTGGGTAATAGATAAATTGACCAATCATGTGTTTATGAATGATCTACCTTAGTGTTGATCCCTTGGTATGTCGACCTGGTTTTTTTGTAGTTGGCTTAAAGCGTAGCTGTGTTTCGTTTTTCTTATTAGGTGGTACTTTAGTTTGATTTGAAAACGGTGTGGTGGTTGTGGATGTTTGTGTTGCTTTAAGCTTAGTCAACATGTTGTCTAACTGAGCATTGAGATGTGGCACCAATGGCAGTGACTCTTCTGGCAGTGTCTTGACAATAGCTGTAAGATCCCTAAGCCTTGACACGCAAGAGTCTATACTTGTGTCTGTAAAATTAACTATAAATTATTATTAGCCATTGATGTTTGTGTGCATGTGTCATTACTCACCGATAGATGGGGTTGTTTGGTGTGATGGTTGTGCTACTTGCAATGTAGTGATCTTAGTGCTTGTGGTGCTGCTTTCCTGGCTAAGTGAAGAGTGTAGCCTATGAAGATGCTTACAGAGATGACCATTCTGATAATCATAACAGGAACAGGTGTACATGTGGCGACACAGGTCTTTGCAATCAGCACACTTGATACTGCAGGTGGTGGCCAAGCACAATTCTGTTAGCTTGATTATTGTGTAAGACGTTGATGTTTCTGAAGAACTTTGAATCAGCCACTTAGCACCATCTTCAACTGTCTATGTAAAAATATTTAATTATTATTTTTAATTAGCTGGGCTGCCATCTTACCGATATAGTGGTCAGTGGTAACTGTAGTCCAGACTTGTGGCGATCACCTTCCTTCATAGCCTTTCGATTGCTACGCAGGCCTAGCATCTTTTGCTGTCTGGTTAGAAACATGTCCTCTTCTATTTTCATAAGAGTCTGTAGGAGGTAATCTACCCTCCTATTGAACTTTCCACCAAGGTATGATGGGTTATTCTTCAGTTTATTGTGAAAGCTACACATAGAAAGTGATAAAATTCAAACAGAGAGCTAATAGTAGCTAACCTCTCCAGGTACATGTTTGTGTCTGTGTCACTGTGCTCAAACTGCCTGAAGCATTTGGCCCATTTTTCTAGTACAGCAGGTAGAGTAGAGTCTAAGTTTTGTCTTATAATCTTACTTACCTGCTCTGTTAGCATAGTATGCCTTGAAGTAGGTGATGAATTTTGTCTCTTTGTGCTCCCACATAGTAATGAAAGAATCCATCATACTTTGAAAGCCACTACAATCTTCTTCTTGAAGTAGAAGATGCAGTGTCTGGTATATTTGGAGTTGATTCTGTGTGTCTTTTACTGACTTGAGGTGCCTGCGCCAGTTTCTAGTATTAGTAAAAGAAGTTATAAATGCAGTTATCCACTTTGTTCTGTGTTTGCACTAAGAAGCCAAGGTTGAACTCTGTTAGTGCGTGTCTGTCTGTAGCCAGATCGATGCGAGTCAGGCTCGTGCTAGCAGTTCAAGGCCGTGTTAATACCGATAACATGAGCGCTTCTTGGCTTTTCTATGGTACTAGAATGCTTGGAGAGTGGGTTCTATAGCAAACCCTGTATTTTTCATTGTATAACCTATAATTTATTTGTTATTAGGGAGTGGGTAGCATGGCTTTCGAGGCTTTCGAGATATCCCCTTTTGTATCAATCAATCAGTTCACAAGATAAGAGGGGATGTTAACATTAATCAGTTTCCCTTTTTAGTTATGGCTGCAAATGTTCTAGTAGTGCAGTAATTATTGTACATGTAACTCACTGGTCAACATGCCAGTGACACAGTAGGTGCTTGATGTGCCCTCCAAAGACCTTTTCTGCTGCAGACCAGCCTGTATTGTCTGAATACTGACTAACTGACTATTACAAATCATGTGTACAACACTCACCATCATCTGTCATTATAACTTGTACTCTGCAATCATCAGCTCGGTCTTTTACAGCTTGTAGGAATGTCTCGATTACTATGGCATCTTCTCGGTCTGATATGCACCAGGCAATTGGATTACCTACATGTATAAGGTATGCAGTAACAATACTGTTGATATGCTTATTCCATTATTGCCGTCACATTTTAACATTGATATTTCGGCTTAACCTCGCAAACATAGGCTCCAACTGTCCCAAAACGTCCGGGGAATTACAGGCTATGTCCCGCATGAACAATGCTTTGTCTCGCTACATAACTTAATCATTAAGACGAGGAAAACTAGCAAAATAACTTCAGAAATGTGTTCCTGAGCACAGTAAATAGCTTCATAACAGTGTGTAAGCTAAGCTCGAGCTCATGCTACTCCATTTGTAGGCAGGGTGCAATGCGATGTTTAATTGATAAAAGCGTGTCTTTAGCTAATCAATATGTGATTATGTCGTCGTATGCATGACATCATTGAATTACAGCGGTTTTCCTGCTTCTTGCAATAGCGTAGACCGTCACCTCATGCACTAATGTGTGAAGGCATTGTTATCTTATTCACTCGAATGAGGATGATCAAAGACTTCACACATTAGTACATGAGGTGACGCTCTATACGGTCTACTCTTTACTATTGCAAGAAGTAGGAAAACTGCTGTAATGCCCCTGATAAGGATTTGAGGCTATGCGTCAATTGTTGGGTTTGTTATTCTAACCTTCACCAAACTCATCCGGAACAAGTAGTGTGATCAACTTGAATCGATAGGCGTTGGTATTGTGTGTTGAATCGATACATACAACTGAATCAGAAAAAGTAGAAAACAACTCCATCTGGAATTTTGTTTGCACGACTAGCAGGTATGAATCAGCAGACAGCTGTGGCAGTGTAGAAACAATCTTGTCTTGTGGTTTGTAGAGAAGAATAGGATCATATTCCTCTTGCCTAAACTCTTGAACGAGGTAATCAACAGATATGGCATCTTCTTGGTGCCTTGTTGCTGTGAGATGGCATACTTTTCGTCGCAAGTTCAGCAAATCTCTTCTAGTCACGAAATGCTTCCTTTGCACCTGCTCTGAAAACTTGTCACGTCTTTGTCTGCTTCCAATTTCCTCACGTATATCTGTAAAGAGAGTACTAGATTAGAGAAGTTGTTTGTTTTCAACTTCTAAACTTTCTTTCCACTAAAATGATGCTTAAGTAACACATTTGGCTTAAAGCACGATGGCATGGTCGATAATGGTCTTTGTGTACTTGTGCTCAACTGGCAGCCATTGTGCAAAAGTCAGAAATTCAGAAATCGCAGTTACTGCTAACTTGATTGTTTCGACCTGTTACCCAAAGCAACAAAGGAACTCTGTGTGAAGAGAAGGAACCCTCTTCACACAGTTATGTTTTATCGCTGTTCTTAATGGATCTTGATGACCTTTCTCTTGCTTTGCCTTCACCCTGCCCCACTTTTGCAAGCGAGAGCTTTGGGTAGACTAAGTAGGAAATATGTATAGGTTAACCCATGGCAACCGAGGCGGTACGCGATATAACTGAGGGGGTAAATTTTACCGCCCGAGGGCGAGAAGCGCACGAGGGCAGTAAAATTTACCCCGAGGTTATATCTCGTACGGCCGAGTTGCCATGGGTTAACCATTTTGTAGCCCAGGAAGCTGCTCTTATGGTTACTAAAAGAAGCGCTCAGGGTAGTAGAGCCCCCGTAGAAGTCACCAGAGGCGAATGACAGCGCGTTCCTGAAAGACGGCAGTGTAATCTTGCGTGCATTTTTCGACGACGCCATCTTGTTGCTACGGTGTTGCTATGTGACGTCACTTCCTGGAAAATATACGTATTTCCTATGGTATACGAGATATAACCACCGAGCGGCGCCTTTGATCTTACGGTCGCCTGGGCTACCAACCCAGGAAAAATCCAGGTACCGCTTGTCAAAAAATGAAGACTCACTATTAATTTTATTTTAGCTTACTGGCCTTATCCTGCCCCTAAATGAAACTGTTTGTTTACAAGAATTATTGCTAGGCATTTGAGTTAAATTAAATAATGTGTTTCGCAACATACCATCCAAAATTCTCTCAATTGGTATTCCTTCCTGTAGTTTCAAGGACATTGTCTCTTTGACAGAGGTCGGGAGAGGAAGATGCTTAGACTCACTGATACCCAACTCATGGTTTGTGTGTGTGGCGATGTATGTGACTTCTACTAATCCATGGTGTACTGTTGCATATATTCGTGAAGTACAGTAGTTGTTCATCTTTTTTGATTTTGGTGGCTTCCTTGTTTCTTTTGTTTTTCTTGTGGTCCATTTGTTAGGCCGATAGCTACCATCTCGGCAACACGAGAAGTAGTATTGTGTGCCTGTACAGATTATTTTATAATTTATACCAGGAGCACATGAACAGAAGGAGCGTGCAACTGTAAACTGCGCGTTAGTGCCAACAGTGTATAATTAGATTCACAGATGTGTGCTCAGAACTTCCATATTTGGAAGTTTTTGTGCTTCATTAAATATGCGTGACGTAGTTCTGTGCACGTGATACTTAATAGATCTAAGTGCGGCAAGAGAGGATGGCGCGAACCCCTCGAGTCGGTCCTCGACGTCTTAGTCAGCAGCTCCAAGAGAAAGCTGATCATGCTGTCTCCCCGGCGGATTCGTTTACAACAAGTAAAGAACTTGCCCGTGAGGAGCGCAATGAAAGCTGAGATGACCGTATTTGAGCAAAAAAAAAAAAAAAATTTGAGCTGAGCAACACCAGGCGCGCTCGCTGTCGTAAACTTACCAAGTAATGCGCGTTAAATAGATATGACGTACGTTCATACCTAGGTAAAGCGGAAGTACGTCATTAATTATTAAAGTGTTGGTACTAAAGTTGCACGCTCCTACTGTTCATGTGCTCATGTATAGTTAAGCAGTTTTGTTGTGAATTTTACCTTTGGTCTCACTTGCTTGGCTGGATGAATCCTCCTTGGTCTCACTTGCTTGGCTGCATGACTCCTCCTTGGTCTCACTTGCTTGGCTGCATGACTCCTCCTTGGTCTCACTTGTTGTACATTTAGTCATCTTGCTGCCAGTAGTTTTTATGTAATGTGTGTATGTCAATTCTTCCTCTTTCTCTTTCCAGGAAAAGAATTCACTCTCAGAGGAGAATTCAAGACTTTGGATCTCTAAAAATATTGATTATTAATGTTATTGTACGTAGTAGTACTATACATGTACACCTCACCAAATTCATCGTTATGTTTTTCTTGGCAGTGTTTGATAAGGCTTTGCACATTGTAAAATCCTGCGATATCTTCACATTCTTCATAAGGACACTTGAACCGTCCTTCTTTCGTTTCTCTTCTTCCATGAAACTTCGCTATGTGTGCTTTCAAGGTATCTTTCCTGGTGAATGTGTGACTGCAGTCATCACAAACAAATGGTTTCTTGTCCTGAGGTTGCTGTTCGACTAGTTGCTCAATGGATTGCTTGTGTATATTGACCCAGTGTCGTTTCAAGTCATGATACCGTGTGTAACTTCGAGCACAGGAATCAAATGGGCAAGAATAGCGATCACTACAGTCTGACATACTGTTCCCGCGCGATATACCGCGTACCGGCTGTATAATTTCATAATTCGCGCGTACGCTAAACAAGACGGACGGTATCCGGAGGTGCGCTGTTAATCCGCATGAGATGTATTCCTGCACATAACCGCTTTCATTTTTAAAGGGGGGTGTCCCCCCTTTAACCCGGGGTTCGAAGGGGCGGAGCCCCTCGCCGCTTTCGGCATTTTTAGGGCTTCAGGATGCCCGGAAATGCATACTTTGGCATAGAATATGATCTAAACTGTGCTGTTTGCTCACCTGGACACCACCAGGTTTATGTATCAGTCACCAGGGCTAAATGAGGACCAAAATTAGCTGAAAAATGACGAGGCCGCAGCACTTAAGTGGCTTCAGTTCCGAAGTGGGAGTGGCCAACTCAGATTTTAGTACATGGTCGTAAACTTTGACATGCCAGGTAAAAACAGTGCTAGTTTGGAACAGCTAGCGTACTGCATGTTGTAGAAAATTGCTAGACAAACTGGCAGTTTAGAGCAAGTCGAATTTTCGCCAAAATAACCTAGCAACTAAAGGGTTAAGGGCGGACATTCAACTAGGGTCAAAGGTCATCGCGCGCGTACAGAATTACTATAAAGGCTTGTTTGTAGCACTAAGTTTAACATACAGCTAAACCCAAAACCCTAAAAACCTTCTCCTAACTGCGCAAAGTAGGGAGGGTCTTCCTAACTAACTAAGGATCGTCGGGAGGGTCTTCCTAACTAAGGATCGTCGGGAGAGTCTTCCTAAACCGGGCCTTCGGCCCTTAGACTAAGGCACTAACTTACTTGCTAGGAGAGTGCCACAGCTATGGTTGAATAACATGATAGAGATATAATTCGTCTTTCGGGTCGCTTCCTGACTTGTAGTTTGAACGCATGCAATGTGCATTGAGATCACCTATTCTCCAAAACAATTTTAATGTGCTTTCAATGTAGTGTGAAAATGCCTGATACAGCGGGTCCAGTTTGTCATTTTGACCATAGGCGGCTGCAGGAACTTGAAGTAGCCCGGGCTCGTTTTAGCGGCGCGCTTGCGCGCCGCTAAAATTTTGCGTTAATGATATTCATATAGGGTGTGGTTTCATTATTTTAGCTCTCGTGACTTTCTGCGAAGCGAAAAACGAGCTCATCTACTTGGTCTCACAGGTTCGAAGATAAGTCTCGTTACTACAAGCCTATTTAGCCTTGAAAAATGCACGTTATATACGTTGCGCTCGCGCATTAATATTTCAGCTAGCCAAGCCAGCCTGGGCATAGCCCGGGCATGCCCGAGCCTGCAGCCGCTTATGATTTTGACTCCTGTATTGTATTTTTTGTTTAGGAGCCAAGTTTCGGGAATGTAACTCAATTAACAAGTTGCCATATTGCTAACATTCCTGATAGTGTCAAATCATGGAATTGTAGTACTAAAGATAGAGCTGCCTACTTGACAAGTGACCGACTAGAGTCTTTCAATGTTACTATCAGATTTGATGATCAATGTACATTGATGGATGACAATGACCATCTGAGTTCGTTTGGTAGGTCACTGTGTATGGTCTTACAATTCCACTTTACACTTTATTTTCATTTCAGATGCTAGCGTGTACATAAGAGCCTGTGAGTTTTAATAATAAATAAAATCAATTAGTCAAAATTGTCTTGATCAATAACTGATGTTTTTTCTTACGACAGGTAGTGGAATAGAATCAATACTATATCAAGTATTTCTACCTGTTTTGAGTTTTCTAACTTTACTTACCGGATCTTCTTTTGTTATCATTGTTATATTGTTATTCATAATTCATCAGCTCTATAAAAGAGTAAAATTTAATAAAGGTCACCTAAACGTAAGATCATTTTTTGGTACAAGTCATGTGGTTGTGTGAATTTGTTTATGCTCGTTATCTAGGTTGAACTGGCGTCCTTGGGTCAAAAGACATAGCAAGAAAAGATACAGTGAACTAAAGACAGACTATTACGATTACTCCATCCTGCATGTGCACTACCGTTCTCCGTGATGTGTTACTCAACCATTCTGTGACATGATTTAGCAAGAAAATGTCATTAATAGTAATTTTATACCAATGAAAAGACCTTATAATTTTATGGTGATAATAAAATTATTTTTTTAGAAATACATGAGCTCCATGGTATAGTGCCAACAATGAATAAAAGGCAAATTGCGGTAACAAACACTACGTATAAAGATGGTAACCCGGACAGTTATAACCACAGTTTTCTCACCATGCAACACAGTTACCCTGCGGTTGAACCTGCATAACAAACATACTGTTTGAGTCCTGTATAATAGAATGAATAATAGAGAAACACAGAATACACTATGACGAACATTCTCACTCCGTGTAAAGAACAGACTGTATTATTATCAGAGAAACAATGAAACTCAGATACATTATGACGAATCTTCACACTCCATGCAAAAAACACCTAGCTTAAGCTGTATAACAGACAATCAGTGACACACATGCCTAACGTGACGGAGCTTCAATCCACATCAGGAACTCCTACACTTTATAACAAAGAAACATTGATACACAAACTGATATTGATGTCGGAACCTGTAACACACAGTAGCACACTTAGATCCTCATGAACAACAGTCCTGGGAAGCCTCAGTAAGAATCTGGTCAAATTCGTGGTATATTATCACTAAATCCGTATGGTCGGTGCATGTTTTCATACTCGAACTTTAGTGCTTGTCCTTCAGTGCCTATACTCTAGCTATGCCTATCACCAGGATTCTTTCTGCTCTTGTTATTTAATCTCTCTGTTCTATGGTTCATGCCTTGGTTGATCATTCAATGCCAGAATTGATTCACTAGCGTTTTCTCCAAGTGAGACAACATAGGTACACCTTTAGCATTCATAGTTAAAACTGCAGTACCACTCCTGGTATATTGGTTACTCTAACAATAGTACAGTTGATAGTGACATCTTGTCCAGGACAGGCTGATAGTCTACTAGCTGGTTGAACAGGATGGAGCATGACTGTGTCTATAACTTGCTGACCTGCCACCAGATCTGTAATGAGGTTGAAAAGTATTTAGCAGTACAGTGAAACTGTCTGAAGGACCACTTGTGTAATAAGACCACCTCTATATTAAGACCACAATTTTCGATCATTAATTTTTATACATGACATGATTTTATATAGGCACTCTCTATTAAGACCACAAATTTTGGTCCCAAGGGTGGTCTTCTTAAGCAGGTTTCACTGTACTTATTAGTAAATTATTATAAGTGTAGTTACCTATAGCTAGTAGACAGACTAGCACACTGTGTTGTAGCATCTGACCTGATCCAGTTCAGTAAACACACTCGAGTTGTGTTTATCAAGACTATCCCACCCACCTCATCAAACCATTCATCAATCGGAATGAAATTACTAAATAGTCACAAATGTACATGAATATTTTATAGTTGTATTTGTTGATAGGCCTCATTGTGTTTGAGTGGTATTGTCCCTCCATAAGCTACGTTGTGTTGAGTAGTGATGGTGTGTTGTGTTATTGGTGTGTCATAGATCACTGGAGCTAGCTCAATGACTCCTCCTCCTCCTGCTGATGGTGGTGATGGTGTAGTGACTGGTGGTTTATCATGATGAGGTCTCATAACACACCACACAATGATACTAGTGATAATAGCAGTACTGATGGCTGTCACTAATACACTAACAAGAACAGAGCTGGATATTACTGTGACAATGAGAGGAATAAAATGAAGTTGGAACACACACACATCAAGTATGTTATGTTGTTATAGTAGTAACTCACTTGTTACAATAGATCCACAGTCACGATCTATATTATGAACAAGCAAATTGAGCATTAAGGTTAGTCAATACAATAATGAACTTGTTTTAACTGTTGCTGAGTAAGTTTATAGAATGTCAAGCAATCTGACATAGAATGCATTTTGCATTGCAAATATAAAACCAGTTATTACTAATAGTAATCTTATGTAACAGAGCTAGATCTATACGTATCTTACAAAATGATGACTCACAGGCTATGCACTACATCAGTGCTATGTGGTGTTGACTAACCTGTGATACTAGGTGTAGTGGTAACACAAACAATAGAAGAACTTGTATCAACATTAGTTGAAGTTTGCATTGCAGTTATTGTTGCAGTGCTTATAGGAGATAGCATCACTACATAGATGGAAATGGTGATGACGAACTGTAGTAGAAATTACATGCAGCATTACCAGTGGCTATAGAGTCATTATATATAGGTCCTGGTCCCAGAGCATTGACAGCAAACACAGCAATATAGTAGATTACTCTTGGTACACCAAGCACTGTGTAACTATTGTGAGATGAACTCAGTTGAGCCTGTACCAATATACTGTTATCACTGGTATTATAAGACACTACATAGTGCAGGACTGGGAAACCAGCTATCAGTGAAGGAGGCTGGAACAAAGACAAAGATCCATTAATCAGAAATTTAGCGTATTATATTCTCACTACACATACCTGCCATGTCACATTAATGTTCGTTAGTTGTAACTGAGCTATAAAGTTTACAATACCAGGAACTGAGACAACATAACATCATGTAAAATTGAAAAAAAATTCATACCATCATATGTGACTGTGAGTTGATCACTCCATGGTCCATGTTGTCCTGTACTGTCAGTAACAGCCACAGCAAATGAGTAGTTGTGTCCACGAGTGATCAGGTCATCAGTCAGTATCAGTGACTCAGTGTTGCTAGTACTGTAGCACGAGCTAGAGCTACTGTAGTTAGTGATATTGATAGTGTAGTTGAAGACACAGTCTGTGGGTCCATTAGGAGCAGCTAGCCATGTTAGTGATAATTTTGGCTTTATTGTGGTGATACTCAGATTAGATGGAGGACTAGCTGCACCTGAATAAAGTAAAATGCATGCATGATTAATTTATTCTCTATGCACATGTTACCTGCTATTGAGATGTTCCTTGAGCTTATTTTTGCAAGTGATCGACATGTGATTGCACTGTCATGATCAGATATTCGAACGCTATCAATAGTAGCAATCGACATCACTGTTAATCCCACAACATGAGATACAACAGTATAGTAGACACTTGTCTGCGATGGAAAATTGTATAATATGATATCTCCTCTATACTGCCATGTTAATGGAGGTGGTTCAGCATTTGGGATATTGGTCATTCTAACAATAGTGCAGTTGATAGTGACATCTTGTCCAGGACAGGCTGATAGTCCACTAGCTGGTTGAACAGGATGGAGTATGACTGTGTCTTCAAGTTCAACTTGACCTGCCACCAGATCTGTAGCTACTGCATGTAGATAAATATTGATAGCAGCACCTAGTATAGCTGTTGCTATGGTAGTTACCTATAGCTAGTAGATAGACAAGCACAATGTGTTGTAGCATCTGATCTGATCTAGTTCAGTAAACACACTCACGCAACTTTCAGCTATTTTGTCTCAACTATACCACACCCACTTCACAAAACCATTCAAGTGAGCCATGAATATAATTACTATTCCTGACAGTAAACTGAAATAATACTTGTTCAGTTAATATTAACTTGTTGATAAGCCTCATTGTGTTTGAGTGGTATTGTCCCTCCATAAGCTACGTTGTGTTGAGTAGTGATGGTGTGTTGTGTTATTGGACAATGGTGTGTCATAGATCACTGGAGCTAGCTCAATGACTCCTCCTCCTCCTGCTGATGGTGGTGATGGTGTAGTGACTGGTGGTTTATCATGATGAGGTCTCATAACACACCACACAATGATACTAGTGATAATAGCTGTACTGATGACTGATACTAATACACTAACAAGAACAGAGCTGGTTATTACTGTGACAATGAGAGAAGATAAAATAAAGTTGGAACAAACACATCAAGTATGTTATGTTGTTATAGTAGTAACTCACTTGTTACAATAGATCCACAATCACGATCTATATTGTGATCAAGCAAATTGAGCATTATGGTTAGTCAATACTATAATGAAATTGTTTAATGGTTGCTGAGTATGTTTATAGAATGAGTAGCTGAGTTGTTGCTGAGTACTTGTACGTTTATAGAATGTCAAGTATGATATTATGTGTGTGTAGGTGTCCTTGTCTGTTCTCACTGGTTGATAAGCTATTCCATTCATTGAGAGGTGTGGGAGAGACACTATGTTGCAGCACTGCTTCAAGAGACGCCATAAATCAATCTACAGGTACAGGTTAGATATACTTGTCTGAGCTTGAGACAATTTTTTGTTGTTGCTGTCACAGGGTCAAAAGCAGATATAAACTTGTCAATTTTTCATGTTTGCATAGATAATTAAAATTTATTATACAGTGTCAATATGAATTTATGGTGGGTGTGGTCATTAATGGGCGTGTCTCGTCCGGGTCATCGTCTGAGCTATATTTACTAGACACGTCAGCACTGGTCCTGATATTCTAGAGAACACACAGTGATAGATAGAGAAGTGATGAGTGCAAAGAAGGTGCTTACTGCTGGTTGGCGAAGGTTGTGCCTTCTCTTCTTGCAAGACTGCAGTGTCAGGCGTTGCTTCAGGACAGACAACCAACTCAATACTGGTTGTAGCTTCTCACACACTCTCTCCCACAACCAGGAGCAAGCAGTATACAGACAAGGACACCTATACATTGTAACAATATTGATGGTATTGCTTAGTCTAGGCAGCCTACCCTATTCTACAGAGAGAGCGAGATGATGTGGAGTGACCAGATGAGAAGAGCACAAAGACCAGTATCAGAACAGCTAGCATCAGGATCCAGCCTGCATACCATGGGTACCAGCCTGCACCTACTGGTAGAGCACCTAGCAACACAGCCAGACCACCCACCAGTAGAACATACAACTAGAAAGAGAGAAAGAGACAAGGGAGTATGAAGAGAAGGGTGCACGCAACTATTAATATTCATGGTGCTGCGCGTTGCTACTATCAGCGTCTCTGGAAAACTAAAGCAGCAGACAGAGCGATATTAGCAGTATAGCAAGTCCGTCTTGATAGCTACTTGTATCATAAAATTTAACGGGCTGTCTTGCTCGCAAGAAAACGGAGAGACGCGGTCCATGATCGACGTGTTTATGCATAAAACCCGGCGACAAAAACTTCTGTGAGCTCAAGATTCCAGAAATGCAAGATTCAGCAAGGCTACAATCTAGTAACAGAACGATTTTTTCGCTAGCGCACCTATGAAACACCGTTGGTGGTCGAGCAGCATGGATTTTCCCGTTTTTCTCAGCAGTGTGGCATTTATTTAGAAAAATCGTTCTGTTACTAGATTGTAGCTTTGCTGAAACTTGCATTCCTGGAATCTTGAGCTCAGAGAAGTTTTTGTCGCCAAGTTTTATGCATAAACACACGTCGATCATGGACCGCGTCTCTCCGTTTTCTTGCGAGCAAGCCAGCCCGTTAAATTTCATGATACAAGTAGCTATCAAGATGCACTTACTATACTGCTAATACCGCTCTGTTTGCTGCTTTAGTTTTCCAGAAACACTGACCATAGCAACGCACTGCACCGTGAATATGAATTAGTTGCGTGCACCCTCAAACATACCGAGGCTGTTCTGAGATGTGAGTTAATATCGCACTGAGTAGAGACCCGTGTTAGCACAGTCAAATCAGCAAGAGGTGAAATTACTGAGAGAGAGGGAGAGAGAGAGAGAGAGAGAGAGAGAGAGAGAGAGAGAGAGAGAGAGAGAGAGAGAGAGAGAGAGAGAGAGAGAGGAGAAAGGGAAATTAATGCAGAGCGGATCATGTAAGCTATACTTACAGTTTCCAAATATACATGATGAGAGTATAGCAGCTGATGTCTGTACAATAAGGTTTTCCTCAGTTCCAGGTGTAGCTAGATTACACACGATTGGTACTACTAGAGGGAACAGTATCCCCATTGTACCAAATGCCTGTAGCAACACTCTTGAGCTCACTGGTCCTCTCTATAAGTCACTTACTGATCCTGTAGTGTACGCCATGAAGTATCCTATGAAGGTAGTTAGTGCTGGGAAATACTCAGCTGGCAGACTTCCCCCTCTTAGACCAAGTGAGATGAAGTTACTAGTCTGAATGTCCTGAGAGAGAGAAAGAGAGGTAGAGTGAGATAGAGCGAGATAGATAGAGCGAGCAAGCGAGAGATAGAGCGAGCGAGAGATAGAGCGAGAGAGAGAGAGAGAGAGAGAGAGAGAGACAGAGAGAGAGAGAGAGAGAGAGAGATAGAGGATAAGAGGGTGTATAGCTCACAGCAATGACAGCTCCTAAAGCCCAGGCCAGCAGCAGTATGATGAGCGGCTCCATCACTTCCTTGATACCCTCTACCCATGCCTGAGACCCACAGAACATCATGCGACCGTCACATGACCAGGGCTAACCTCCATGACCTCCTTGAGGTTCATGATACACTGTCCCATCAGCATCAGCAGTAGCACTAGTGTAGCCAGAGAGCAACTCCAGATTAGAGCAGAGATAGCGTCACCATTACTGAATATGTTCACCACTGACATCTCTATTCTGCAATGGAGAGGTAACCTTGAGTTATCATGGATTGAAGCAGTGAGTCACTATACGTTGTGTTAGTGTCTTCTGGATCAGGTAGTTGGCTGTTCTTGTACAGTATGGTATAGTAACCACTGAGCACCATTCCTACAAACGTAACTACTATTACAATCAGGAATGGTATCACTGCATTGAACCTAATGAAACAGTGAACAACATAATATTAACCATCCCACGAGCCTTACCAGCGATGAGGAACCCCTTGCTTAGGCGATAAAGGACCTGAAGATATTCAAATATTCGCTGGACCCCACAGTATCTCATGAAGCTCACCTTCAAACAAGGCATCATCTGTGCCTTCATGTGGTGTGTCAGACACTTTAGTACCTAGTTGTTCATTTTCACTACTCTTATCAACCAACACGTCAGTGATCGTTGCTGTGCTCCTCAACGACTCCTTCTCTACAGTCAGCATTGGTCCGAAGTCTCGATTGAGGACACACACTATCACCACACACGCTACCATCAGTAGAGGCAAGAAACGATATACTGCAGTGAAGGAGAGATGAGGTATGAATAGCAGTGTGTGTGTGTGAGCGAATGACGTACACAGGGTCTTGGCGACTATAATGAATGGATCTTCTTTGATGGTACAACCGACCAATCCAGAGGAGACATAACCGATTTGAGCACCAACCCAACTGTGGAACAAAGCATAGTAGGTGACACACTCTGTGGGGTGTTCTAACAAACCATGATATAGGCACAAAGCTCGCCATTGAGGGTGCCATTGACTGAATTATGAATGCAAACTTATTCTTGCTAACGCCGGCAGTTTGCATGACCTGTGTGTACAGGGTGACGCACATACATCTTACACTAGTAGGTGTGGTCAACAGTACCTTCCTCATGCTGTTTCCTGTAATCAGTATTGAGGTGTAGTCACCGAAAAATATTAGAAATGACATGAACATTACCATAATACATGCTCTAGAGGGAGGGAGGGGGAGAGAGAGAGACATATTGGCTCAGATTATTCCTAGCTGTACTTACTTGCGACGAGAGTTTGCAAATCGGCTGACAAGCTTAGCCATTCCCAATCCTCTACCAGAACGCTGAAATAGAGACAGTGTATGTGTGAGTCTACTCACTATATGTTACCTGCACTATTCCTATTAATCCAGCCATGAAGAATGTAGTTACCACAATCTATAGTAAGCAGTGAACAAGGTGACATCATGCGATCAACTCATACTCACCGCTGCATGATCGTGATCAGCCATTGCGTTAACAAAGTGAGTGTCTGTGAGAATAAAAGAGATTGTCAGCTAATGGTAAGTAACATGAGGGAGATGTAAACCTAGTGTTCTCATGATGGCGGTAAGTGGGTTGTATTGCTCAGCTTTAGACAGGCATAAAAAAATTAGATATAGTTTCAAAATCTGCTAACTAACCAAGAAAAGCACATAACCAAATGCCAATAAGAAGAGCTATCAGAACTTGCCTGATAAAGGAACAGAGTAAAAAGTGAGTGGGTGGGTGGGTGAGTACCTGAAGACGATAGCTACAATAGCAGTGATGATGGGAGGGAAGACAGTCAACCAGCCAGGAATGACCAGGTTAGTCTGTGACCAATGGCAGGATAGTGACGACAAAGTTTGCGATTTACCTTCTCTAGTGGTGGGCATATCATTTCCTCCGTATCGGTATCAAATACTTCAATCACTAGAGTATGGTAACCCTGCATGAGATAGTCAAGTTGTACACTGGCTCTCCACAGCTATCCTCACCAGTGAATCAACAGATAGGTTAGCACCGCTCACAGTATACGGTATGACCACTCCATTCTCACGTGATGTGAAGTAGCCTGACTCCAGTGTGCCTGCATTGTGTCAGATAAGCTAAATATAAATATAAATAGAATCATTAATTCAAAGCTAGCTACCAACCATTCTTACTGTCTTTCAGACTAACAGTAACAATCAGTGACTCTGGTATGGGAGCTGTTTCATTCAGAAAAGGTGGAACAGTCACTGTGATTTGAAACGGCACACTAAAATATGGTCAAAGATCATAACATTGGTGTCAGGAGTCGACATTTGTGAGTGATCGTAACGCTAACCTGTCTAGCAGGACCACAGGGAAAGTGGCTGATATACAGCTGACATTGCCCTCGCTAGCTGAGCACGTAGACACCGCTGTTGTCGCCAGCAACGTCAGAACAATCCACTGATTATAATCCATACCGCCCAGTCAAACCGCCTGTGTCTCGAAATACGTACAAACAGGAGCGCATAAAAGAAAGGAGCGATTTAGTCTGGCCGCTGCCTCTCCCCTCCTTGTATTAGTGAGTGGGTGGTGGACGGCGTGCAAACATTGCCATTCATAGTTCACAACCGATCAATCAGATTCTACTGCTCAAGATCTTGAGCAGTAATATTCATGTCTCATGGGCTGGGCGCCGGGTTTGATCGTAAAGCAAAAACCAAAGATCGATGCAGAGAGCAGGAGAAATGAGTTCTGAGTGGATAATAAATTAGCTAGTAGCTAGTAGCTTATTTATTAGCTAAATTAGCTAATAAATTAGTGGAGCTATTAGTTTAGGACACGCTCAGCAAAGCAGTCAGAGTTGATAACTAATAGAATAAAGATGTGATGATCACAGTAATTATACTAGCAAATTTATCAAGCACAACTAATAACCGTGACTGATCAATCAATAAAATTACTAGTTCAGATCTTCACTGCAGTATAGTCAAAATAATTATACATGATAGTTTATAGTTGTATTTGTTGATAAGCCTCATTGTGTTTGAGTGGTATTGTCCCTCCATAAGCTACGTTGTGTTGAGTAGTGATGGTGTGTTGTGTTATTGGTGTGTCATAGATCACTGGAGCTAGCTCAGTGACTCCTTTATCACTGTGATCAGCACTAGTACCAGTAGTACTAGTAGTTGCTGTAGCATGTGATGATGGTCTCCTCCTCATAACACACCACACAATGATACTAGTGATAATAGCTGTACTGATGACTGATACTATCAATACACTAACAAGAACCACAGATACTGTAGTTACTGTAGTGAGAGAGAAACACACACACTAATGATGATGACACACAAAGTATTCTGACATTGTGTCAACAGGTCATTGATGTTTTAGTAACTCACCAATAATAGCAGATCCTGCAGTGCCTGACATTGGCTGTACTACATCCGATGGCATTTGAGAGCTGCTCACAACTATATACACACAATGATGTTCAGTTAAATAGTTATAACAGTACTATAAAACAGAGCCTACATGTATAACTAGCTAACCAGTTGTGAAGCAAAGTGGATCGGCAATAGTTGAGAGATGTGTTAAAGTAGTTGTATGAAGCAGCAATGACACTGAAAATGATGAATACTGACATTATACAGTTATTGTTATTTCTAACCATTCACTGTAGAGCGTTCACTGATAGGTCCTGGTCCCAGAGCATTGACAGCAAACACTGTAATATAGTAGGTTACTCCTGGTACACCAGACACTGTGTAACTATTGTGAGATGGGCTCAGTTTAGCCTGCACTTCAATACTGTTATCACTGGTATTATAAGACACTACATACTGAAGGACTGGGAAACCAGCTATCAGTGGAGGAGGCTGGAATAAAAAGATCCAGCAATCAGAATGTGTTCTCACTACTCTTACCTGCAATGTCACATTAATATTTGTTGTTTCTAACTGAGCTATAAAGTTTACAATACAAGGAACTGAGACAACATTATAACATCATGTAAAACTGAATAAATCTTCATACCATCATATGTGACTGTGAGTTGATCACTCCATGGTCCATGTTGTCCTGTACTGTCAGTAACAGCTACAGCAAATGAGTAGTTGTGTCCATGAGTGATCAGGTCATCAGTCAGTATCAGTGACTCAGTGTTCCTAGTACTGTAGCACGAGCTAGAGCTACTGTAGTTAGTGATATTGATAGTATAGTTGAAGACACAGTCTGTGGGTCCATTAGGAGGAGCTAGCCATGTTAGTGATACTTGTGGCTTGTTGATGATACTCAGATTAGATGGAGGACTAGCTGCACCTTTATTAGACAATACAATGGGATTATTTGAACATGCATGCTTGATCACATTGTGGTGAATCTATAATGTACTGTACATGGAGTTGTATAGAGGAACGTTTAATGTCTTTGTTGTCCCATTAACCACTCACGTATTCATCAGTAAAATGAAGCACTCAGATCACGAGCAAAAATTAGTGCATGCCTGATCAACTGAACTGAGTTCACCTCTATAGTGTGCTATACATCATAATCCATGTATTACCTGCTATTGTGATGGTCTCTGAGTGTATGGTAGATATCTGTGATCGACATGTGATCATTCTGTTATGATCAGATATTTGAACACTATTAATAGTAGCGATCGACATCACTGTTAATCCCACAACATGAGATACAACAGTATAGTAGTCACTAGGCGATGGATTACTGTATATGATGAGATCTCCTCTATACTGCCATTGCAATGGTGGTGGTACCACTCCTGGTGTATTGGTTATTCTAACAATAGTACAGTTGATAGTGACATCTTGTCCAGGACAGGCTGATAGTCCACTAGCTGGTTGAACAGGATGGAGTATGACTGTGTCTTCAACTTCTTGACCTGTCACCAAACCTGTACCAGCTATGGTGGAGAGAAGATAGCAAGTTAGTAGCCTATAGCAACTGAGGGCTTACCTATAGCTAGTAGACAGAGTAGCTCAATGTGTTGTAGCATCTGATCAGTTCCAGTTCAGTGCATACACTCGATAAAATCAGCTTTCAGCAAAAACTACCACGCCTACCACCAACCAGTAACTCGTGAATAAAATTATCATTTATGACCTTCACATGCTAGCTAACAATAACAAATTTCAATAATAATTATTATAGAGCACAATAATTGGGGCGAGCCTGAGCGAGCCCCACATTGATCGTGATGTAGGTCCCACGTCGCGGGGAACGTATCTATCTATCTATCTATATATGTGGCCGGGGGTAGCGTTAGTTCTCCAATGTTCCCGAGAACACGCCTATTCAATCAATTACGTACGTACAACACCTAGCGCACGTGATCAATGGACAACGCCTTCCAGATGAAACGAACGTTCGCAAATCAGTGTATTCCAGGTCCCAGGAATGGACGACGAGAAACATAACAGCTGTGCTAAGTTGCTACCAATTAAGAAGCGGAATCCAGAAGTCTAGAAGGCTGGTGCAAGAATTCAAACGGCTGGAGATGGCTCGTGACGATCGGTAATCGACATGCAAGCTTCGGGCCTGCGTCACGCTACTATTAATGTCTGATTGCAGTTGCTTTCCGTACCGCTGCTGCTGATATGCTCAGGCTCGCCCCCTGCATTTTATAAATGTACTAGTTTATAGTTGTATTTGTTGATAAGCCTCATTGTGTTTGAGTGGTATTGTCCCTCCATAAGCTACGTTGTGTTGAGTAGTGATGGTGTGTTGTGTTATTGGTATGTCATAGATCACTGGAGCTAGCTCAATGACTCCTCCTCCTCCTGCTGATGGTGGTGATGGTGTAGTGACTGGTGGTTTATCATGATGAGGTCTCATAACACACCACACAATGATACTAGTGATACTAGCTGTACTGATGGCTGTCACTAATACACTAACAAGAACAGAGCTGGATATTACTGTGACAATGAGAGAAGAATAATATGTGACCGGATCTGGGAAAACCAACCTTAAGGGGATCTCTAGTAGACGAAAGTAGCGCATGATATTCATAGTAATTTGACTTTTTGGGTCAAAAACCACTTTTGTATTCAATAGAACAAGGATAGTACTTGTCATTTCTGCATCAACATTGATGCTGACAATATTCAAAGTGCTGAATATTTTGCGTTATTTCCAATTACGACAGATCCCCTTAAGGTCTGTTTTCCCAGATCCGGTCACATATACAACATTAATGATGGAACACGATTCATTGCAGGAGGTTGACAGTGATCACATGAGACGAAACAATACAATTTTGCTGCAATGCTTATTGTGAAAGTAAAATAACATAAATGGTGCGAGTTAAAAAAATATTCACTAGAATCACAATTCAGCCAATTCGATGTTCAGTCACTCAGCAAAATATTAAGTTAGCCAAATTTGCTTATGAGGTTAACTTTAAAATTATCTTGGATTGTTTAACATGCTCTTTAACTAAATGACAAAGTAATAGTCAACTTGATCATCTCAAGTGACTTGCCAACCACTTTAATTGTCATTTTGTTGTTATAACTCACTAGCTGCATTATTCTCAACTGGTTGTACTGCATCTGGTGTGCTAGCACATGTCACTATCTGTGTTGTACTGCAGATCTCATACTCTGTAGCTATGCTATTATATGAACAACAGTTATGACACAAAGAAGTAACCTTACAACTAGTTGTAGAGATAATTTGATAAGAGCTTTTCATCATAACAGAATCAGTATATATTATTGTATTAGTTGAAAATTGTGTTGAAGTGATTGTGGGAAGCAGTGGAACTGAATAAATGACCTCATGATAATCACATGATAATCACATGATGTATTTTTTTCTCACCATTCACTATAGAATATTCATTGATAGGTCCTGGTCCCAGAGCATTGACAGCAAACACTGTAATATGGTAGGTTACTCCTGGTACACCAGACACTGTGTAGCTAGTCATAGAAGAGTTCACTTGTGTGTGTATCAGTGTGCTGTTATCACTGGTATTATAAGACACTACATACTGAAGGACTGGTAAACCTGCTTTCATTGGAGGAGGCTGAAAAAAGAAAAAGTCCCAGCATTATTCAGAAATTTAGCACACTACACTTACCTGCCATGTCACATTAATGCTTGTTAGTTGTATGTGAGCTATAAAGTTTACAATACCAGGACCTGAGACAACATAAGTACTGTAGACGTCAAGTAAAACTAAATAAATTTTCATACCTTCATATGTGACTGTGAGTTGATCACTCCATGGTCCATGTTTTCCTGTACTGTCAGTAACAGCCACAGCAAATGAGTAGTTGTGTCCACGAGTGATCAGGTCATCAGTCAGTATCAGTGACTCAGTGTTGGTAGTACTGTAGCACGAGCTAGAGCTACTGTAGTTAGTGATATTGATAGTGTAGTTGAAGACACAGTCTGTGGGTCCATTAGGAGGAGCTAGCCATGTTAGTGATACTGGTGGCTTGTTGATGATACTAAGATTAGATGGAGGATTAGCTGCACCTGAAACATACAAATTTTATGAAGACGTAGCCAGACAGAATGCAATATGAATGCAAGCACCTGCCACTTTAATCCTACTAGTCTCAAATGGTGCAAAAGTGGTTTCACATCTTATCTCACTGTTATGATGAGACAATGGAACACTGAATATAGTGACATCAGACATCACTGATAGGTTCCCAGTGATAAATTCTGCACTTAAGACACCGACTACCGTGTCTGTCGGAGTTCCGCTATTGCTAATAACAACAGCTCCTCTATAGCTTAAAACCATTACTATCACCATTGTCTGCATTGATCTAACAACAGTACAGTTAAGAGTGACGTTTTGTCCAGGACAGGCTGATCCATTAGCTGCTGGGTTGATAGGCTGGAGAATCAGGCTGTCGACCACTTGCCCAGCGCCTGCAATTGTCATGTCCTTGCATTAAGTGACAAGCATGATAGCTTCTTACCTATGTTGAGGCAACAGCTACTCAATGCAAAGGCGAACAAAACGATTAGTGCTACTAAAGACATGTCTAAAGACCAAACCAGCCACGCCCATCTATGTAACATAATTAGGGCGGCGACCCCTAATTCCGGATATTTAGATATTCAGAAGAACCCGTGATCGTACTCAGCTCGTACTACAAAAATTTTTGCACAGAGTGTACTTCAGAACTTGCTCTATCAGTACAGCTACTTTTATACAGCAAAAATACAAACAATAGGTGAACATAACTAGTAAAAAGACAACAAACACATGAAAACAATAATTTATTTTGACCAGACAATTTTAAGACAGTTCATGTGCTATCATAGCAAACAGAGGTCTGACTAAGATAGAGAATAAGTTAGATGCTGCTGTAATAGCCTTGGATAAGAGTTAGCAGAGCCATGAGAGTCACCATGTGATAATTACGATGATCCATTCATGTTCAAGAAACAAAAGAACTGTCTGTACTGTGTTAGAGGCTGGAGGACCAACTGATCTTTCAGTATACTCTATAATAACTTCTTAATAAGATCATTTCAAGGACTATAGAAGAGTGTAGGTTTGAGCTGAATAGAATAAAGATGCGATTATCACAGTAATTATACTAGCAATTAATTTTTATCAAACACAACTTAAACCATTGATCAATGAATAAAATTACTATAGTCAATTACATGCACTACTACAGTAGTCAAATATACATGAATATTAATTTTATAGTTGTATTTGTTGATAGGCCTCATTGTGTTTGAGTGGTATTGTCCCTCCATAAGCTACGTTGTGTTGAGTAGTGATGGTGTGTTGTGTTATTGGTGTGTCATAGATCACTGGAGCTAGCTCAGTGACTCCTTTATCACTGTGATCAGCACTAGTACCAGTAGTACTAGTAGTTGCTGTAGCATGTGATGATGGTCTCCTCCTCATAACACACCACACAATGATACTAGTGATAATAGCTGTACTCATGACTGATACTATCAATACACTAACAAGAACCACAGATACTGTAGTTACTGTAGCGAGAGAGAAACACACACTAACTATTATTATGACGACACACACCAGATTCTATAATATTGTGTATCATTTAGGTATTGTTGTTGATTTAACTCACCAGAGAAAAACAGCAGCAGATACGCTTTTATCCACTGATACAATTGGTGTCTGGGGAACAGCTCACAACATTGTATATGATCAGAGATATAACGGCAACTCAAAACAAGTTAGCTAACAAACCAGTTGCAAAACAAAGTTGATCAGACTGAGTGAGAAAGGTTTGAAATAGAGTAATAGTCGAGAGCTGCTTTGCATTAGTTGTAGAGAGCAGAATTGGAACTAATAATTCATGGTTGATGAATAATGATAAAGAATTGATAATTTTACTTTCAAACCATTAAATTTTACTATAGTCCTTATAATGGTGATAATTATGATTGTTTTTCAGAACTGCACATACCAAACTGCAGCATAATAACTGGTAGTCATGAATAATAATAATTATTATTAATGTCATTAAGGGATAAAAAGTAGGCGTGGAATGAACTGATATCTATCGAACATTCTGTTGAACAAACAAATGAATGTTCGAATCATTCTTTGTGTATCAATGGTAACCTTAATGACAAAAAGCTAAGTTTTATGACCTCACTACAACGTAGAAATTCTTCATTATCAAAATTAATGCCTTATCTGTGTATACAAATAGCATTTTTGAACAATAGAGGGTGTATTCATTCTATATGGCACACATCCACACTAGCGTGCAGTATACCTTCACCCACTGGTGGTATTCTTGTAGAGAATCTACTGGTAGCCATCAACATCACGCACATGACAATAGTCCCCACCAGAGCACAGCTTTGATAACACAATACATAGTATAATTATTGATATATCCTTTTTGAACACTTATCTGTATATAGACTAAATAATAGTAGATCTAACTAATGAATGTTATCATTATTCTTGAAGAATGTTTGCGTAATAATGATGTTATAATTAAACTAGCACAGCTGAGCTATTGTTCCACCATGACCAGTAGAATGATCAACTAATGAGAGAGAGAGTATACACAACAAACAACTATTATACAGCCCTGGTATAGCTGTGCTGAGATGTATACTGAAAGTATTGAAGGACAAACAACACGAGGTTATGATTTACGTAGTATGAAGAAGAATGCATCATCAACAGCATAATGGACAGTAAACAGCTATAGTATTATTATGCCTCGGTGGGCGGAGCCACGGGGCATACAGTAGTCGTGTTGTGTATGTATGTATGTATGTATGTATGTATGTATGTATGTATGTGTCTGTCTGTCAGCAGGATTTCTTGTTATTATTGTAATAGATGTGATGAGATGTATACAGAGAATATTTAGGAGCAAATTCTGATGCAGTTTTGTGCCATCATTAGCTGTGGAATGATCAACTGACGAGAGAGAGTAAACAACTTAATATGCATACACAAAACTGAAAACACACACGTAGTTATAGACACAATTCAATAATGTGAAGACACAATTGTTTGAATATGCAGCTTGTGATCATGAGCACTATGTAACAGGTGGAAGCTGGTCGATCAACTGAAAAAGACTGATGGACCACATGCACAGTAATAATATAGACTGTATTGTATTATATAACATAGTAGTGAGGTATATATCCAGTATATGGAACCCGAGGGTGTGTCCGAGGAGGTGATATAGCCCGAGGCGAAGCCGAGGGCTATATCACCTCCGAGGACACACCCGAGGGTTCCATATTGTATTATATAACATAGTAGTGAGGTATATATCCAGTATATGGAACCCGAGGGTGTGTCCGAGGAGGTGATATAGCCCGAGGCGAAGCCGAGGGCTATATCACCTCCGAGGACACACCCGAGGGTTCCATATACTGGATATATACCGCACTACTATGCTATATGAGATATATTTCAAATTGCTGATGTTATTCCTTATGCGCATTGTTGCCGCCATTTTGATTTTTACTGCACATGCTCAGTAGATTATCACGTGATAAAGCACATGTGTGCATGCAGATATTGCTGGTCAAGTTGGTGTTCTTGGTAGCTACTCGAATCTTGTTCAATCTGCGTTTTTCTATGGAGAAAGAAGAGCAATTGCCCCCTACGAAGAAGAAGAGGCTTTGTATTTCAGTATCTAAAAGAAAGAAGGAGATAGAAGCGTTAGAAGAGTGCGGTTTCAAAAAGCCAAGGTTTGAAAGTGGAACCCAGTGGACACTTGAGTTCATCAGGCGTTAGATCGTATGAGCGCACCTATTTGGCTCAGAAGCAGGCACTATGAGCGCACTTCTGGCTCATAAGCAGGCACTTTCTGATACCTTGTCGACAACTGCTTCAAGCACAGAATCTGTTGAACACAAGACAGCAGGTGTTCTAAGTGAAAGGCAACCAATTATTGCGAAGACTATGGAGAACCCAAAAGACTAAGTGAAGAAATTTCTGAAACTAATGGCAAAGAAAATGATCCTACTAGCTTAATGAAGCATAATAACTTTCAGAAAGTGGATGCATGTAGTTTGATTTTAGCTCTTAACTCTCTCGTCTTTTGTGTCATTTTGAGATTATTGCATATCTTGAATTTCGACTATTTATTATTATTAATCATGGGAGGTATATATGTAATATATAAACCATGGCTTGGAGGTGTGTATGCCGAATATACCACCCTCGGTCTCGGTCAGAGGAAGTTTGCAGCCGAGATAAACCCCGAGCGAAGCGAGGGGTTTATCGAGGCTGCAAACTTCCGATGACCGAGACCGAGGGTGGTATATTCGGCATACACACCGACAAGCCATGGTTCATATGTTATATACCTTAGTGTGTGGGCGTCGCTTCTTGCTCGCGCTCGCGTTGATCTCGATTTAGCGGTGAGTCACGGGCCGA
Organism: Haliclona indistincta; assembly: GCA_964017065.1. Lineage (NCBI taxonomy): Eukaryota > Metazoa > Porifera > Demospongiae > Haplosclerida > Chalinidae > Haliclona > Haliclona indistincta. The sequence continues at coordinate 6,843,950 of OZ024790.1, forward strand.
GAGGAGGCCCCAAGTGTGTACGCGTACCTGAGTAGAGTGTGTAGCAAAGACTTGGACAGCTTTGTGCTTCTAGAGCGAAAGAGCGATCGCCAAGTTTTCTTGTATTCATTGCAATATTCAACATGAATTGGGCGGGGTTTACCACATGCTTGCCAATTTAATACCCACTAGTGTCAGGATGATTGTACGCTATAAATCTCAGCCACTTCTGCGCATCTTCGCCCTGCAACTGGGTGCTGCTAGTTGCAAGGCTAACAACTGTCCGAGGATGCCCTCGCGCAACCTCAAACTGGTCACGTGACCAGGGCACACCTCTTGGTTAACCCCTTAAGGAGTGTATTTCTCATATACCACCATGGTGGTATATATCGCATAATCTCCATGGTGGATTATGCGATATATACCACCATGGTGGAATATGAGAAATAAACCACCTGTGCCTTGTATGGGGATGCCCACACACTATGGTATATCAAATTATATAAACCTCTAAGAGAGGTCTATATCCAGTATATAGAACCTACCACATCAAAGGGATGACATCAGCATTATGACATATATAATTATATATAACAGTGTATAGCAGTAATTAGGCATACTCAGGAGCGCATAATCGATTATATTACTTCGTTATAACATTATGGTCTGCTTGTATGCTGAACAGCACAGCATAATTCCGGGTAGTGAATGTATGAGATGTTGTATGAAGGGAAAGTGTAATTATTATCTGAAGAGGATGGTATAAAATTATCATTGCCACTCGGCAATGATAATTGTAAAGTGTTTGGAGGACGCAGTCCGATGACGTAATTGACGGTTGCCGTAAAAGGATTGCCTTTTACAACAATCCTTGTAACAATTGGCTTTCACCTGATATTTGTCTCTTTGGCATAACTATTGCTTTAGCTGAGTTTTAGTCCTTAGCAACCACCATTGGTAATTAGCGTGGGCGGTGGCAGAGCACCCACTGCTACAGCAACAAGCATTATTTATATGTAAATAAGTCCAACATGCATTTCCCAGTTCCTGCACACATCATGTCACTTAATGTGCACTTGTTGATAAGCCACATTGTGTTTGAGTGGTATTGTCCCTCCATAAGCTACATTGTCTTGAGTAGTGATGGTATGTTCTTTACGGACAGCATAAGGTGTGTCATAGATTACTGTATCTAGCTCAGTCACTCTTTTGTCACTGTATTTGGCACCAGCACCAGTAGCTCTCTTCTTTTTCTTTCCTATCACAAAATTAACAATACAACATAAAATTTAGTTTTTTCAGCATAAAATACAATACCTTTCACAAGTGTAAAATATATAACAGTTGATACCATCAAGAAGAGTATGATTATGAACACTATGACCATGATTTCTCCAATTGATGCAGATAATATGATAACAATGCTTGGTGTCAGTTCTACTCCGTTTGCTTGTACGATACCTACCGTAGGACATAACATTACTCAGCACATGCATTAGCATACATTGTGATGCGTGAGTCAATATGTATGTAAAATAACATTTATTTGTGTTTATATTCACTTATTTTTTAATTCTGACTACTTGAAGCTACACAATTACATGCAAAAAGAAATTACTAAATTAAATGCCTCAAAAAGGTAAACATGTAACAAAATAGATGTATTTTACTAACCTGTGCTGGTTGGGTTACTTTGAAAAGTGGAAACAATGATAATATTAGAAGGACTTGCAATACTATAAACTGACTGAGTATTTAATTCGGATGTTCCCAATGGAATTGTGGGAAGCACAGACATTGATGAATGGTCGAGCACTGAGAAACAAAGGCAATACAATATAATTCCCGCCCTATAGTGAAAGCTACGTACTTGTTAGAGTGCATTTTTATACCAAATTTTTATGCTGAAAGTGAAGAATATTAATAATGCCCCAATAAAAGTAATGGTAAGTATTAAATGTACTATAGCTCATCACGCACTATGGAATTTTTATTTCTCAGTGATCCCAATAACCAATACAAACGTTGAATATAATCTCACCATTCACTATAGAGTATCCATTGATAGGTCCTGGTCCCAGAGCATTGACAGCAAACACTGTAATATAGTAGGTTACTCCTGGTACACCAGACACTGTGTAGCTAGTCATAGAAGAGTTCACTTGTGTGTGTATCAGTGTGCTGTTATCACTGGTATTATAAGACACTACATAGTGAAGGACTGGGAAACCAGCTATCAGTGGAGGAGGCTGAAACAACAAAAATGAATGAAATGTTAATATCAAATGTCATTAATCATTGCAATCATACCTTCCATAGCACATTAATATTTGTTAGTTGTAACTGTACTATGAAGCTCACAATATCAGGAACTGTGGTAACAAACAGAATTATTTTCAAGAATTCATAAATCAAAATTTATACCATCATATGTGACTGTGAGTTGATCACTCCATGGTCCATGTTGTCCTGTACTGTCAGTAACAGCCACTGCAAATGAGTAGTTGTGTCCACGAGTGATCAGGTCATCAGTCAGTATCAGTGACTCAGTGTTGCTAGTACTGAAGCACGAGCTGGAGCTACTATAGTTAGTGATATTGATAGTGTAGTTGAAGACACAGTCTGTGGGTCCATTAGGAGGAGCTAGCCATCTTAATACTGCTGGTAGCTCCATTGCAACGATGCTCAAATTTGTTGTAGAGTTTGCTGCACCTATAATGTAATAATAATCACTGTAAGTACATAAATTTTGATCAATTAGTCAAGTCAACACTTATCCTTCTAGTCCCAGATGCTATGCTGGTTTGACATTCCATCACACTGTTGTGATGAGACAACGGAACACTAAATATGGTGGCAATTGTCATAAGCGTGTAGTTTCCACTAATAAATACAGCACCAAAGAGATCATTAGGATTTTCAGATGATCCAGCATTGTTGACAGATACAGTTTCTCTATAGATCCAACTCATTGATGGTTGCAGCACATTGGGTACGTTGTTTACTGTTCTAACAATAGTGCAGTTAAGAGTGACATTTTGTCCAGGACAGACCGATCTATTAGCTGCCGGGTTGATAGGCTCGAGTGTAATACTGTCAGACACTTGCCCCTGAGCTGCAGGCATGCCAGGATCAACAGCTCATGACATTTAACAATGAGTCAGTGATCTTTCTTACCTAATAATCTGAAGTGAACACTAATCAACGCAAAGACGAACAAAACGACTGTCACTGCAGTCATTATTTTTTGTTACGTAGCTATAGCTAGCCTCTCGCCTAAAGTGTCCCCGACCAAGTCTAACAGCTGACTGACACCGGCCCGCCCCATAGACCCTATCCACGCCTACCGGACGATGAAATGAAAATAATGATCGATTGTTATTATGTTAATGAATAATAATGAAGTCACGCGCATTTGTACTGATGCCTTCAACGACGGTACTATGTAATGATCCGCCCCTTAGACTGCTACTGTAAGTGTTCTCCTTACCTCCATTGTACACACATCAATAAGTAGCGCAGGAAAATTCTATTAATAATAAATTAATGGAAAATATGAGTGAAAATAATGTTTGATCATTATAGTTTGATAGACATAGCCTGTAATGTACAATTGGTACCGGGCTGCAAACAGACCTTAATGTAAAGATTGTAGCTAGGGCTATTGATTTGTTGAATTGTTGTCATCATTAATAATTATTTTGTAGCAGATTTGTTTCTGAACCGAGTTTCTAAGTCATGTACATATCTAAACAAGTGCTATTTACAGCTCTATTTTGTGCATCCATTAAGACAAGCGCTGGAACTAAACACCTTGCAGTAATGTATCAATATTTTTCCTGTGTAACCTACATACACTGATCAGTTTTATAACGTAAATGCCGGAAATAACACAGCACTGTACATTTCGTAATAGATGTATTATTATCTATAACACACTTGTAGTCATCACTGAAAATGTAGTAGTCAATATGAGCCCCACCCTCATAATTATAACTGACAGTTATAATAATTATGAGGGCGGGTGAAGTTACTATTGCTCCCTGGTCATCAGGAAAATCTCTGGTACAGGATGCTACCTGTCCTGACACCTTTGCTCAATCTCACAGGAGTCTTGCTGTTCACTCTGCTGGCGGGGTTGCAGCCAAAGCTGAGGACCTCATGAGAGTGAAAATATGCAGATCTGCTCAGTTCCCACATTTTTGTTCCTGTTGCTGTTGAAACCACTGGTGGTTTCGGGTCCAAGACTCTCTCTTTTGTTAAATCTCTTAGTAAAAGACTCTATCGACATTCTAGTGATCCCAAATCGACATCTTATCTCATCCAATTACGCCTCTCAATTGCTATCCAACGGGGCAATGCCATCTCTTTCCGTGGCACATTTGTTTTCTAAATTATTGTGCATTGCATAAAATTAATTACCCCTTGTTTTTATTTTAAAAATGATGGATCATTAAAAAATTGACTGTTCAGTCAAGTCTAATGAATCATTGCTATACAGTAACAAACACAATCCATATACACATGTAATACACAAGTCCAACGTGGATATAGTTCATGTGCACATCATGTCACTTAATATTCACTTGTTGATAAGCCTCATTGTGTTTGAGTGGTATTGTCCCTCCATAAGCTACGTTGTGTTGAGTAGTGATGGTGTGTTGTGTTATTGGTGTGTCATAGATCACTGGAGCTAGCTCAGTGACTCCTTTATCACTGTGATCAGCACTAGTACCAGTAGTACTAGTAGTTGCTGTAGCATGTGATGATGGTCTCCTCCTCATAACACACCACACAATGATACTAGTGATAATAGCTGTACTGATGACTGATACTATCAATACACTAACAAGAACCACAGATACTGTAGTCACTGTAGTGAGAGAGAGAGAAACACACACACTGATGATGACACACACCAAATATTCTGATATTGTGTCAACAGGTCATTGTTGTTTTTGTAACTCACCAATAATATCAGATCCTGCAGTGCCTGACATTGGTGGTACTACATCTGATGGCATTTGAGAATTGCTCACAACTATATACACAATGATGTTCAGTTATACATATAATACACAAAACAGAGCTACATGTACAACTATATAGCTAACCAGCTGTTGTAAAGTAAAGTGGATCGGCAATAGTTGAGAGATATGTTAAAGTAGTTGTATGAAGCAGCAGTGACTGTGACACTGAAAATGATAAACGATGACATTATACAATAATTATTTATACATTTCTTACCATTTACTGTAGAGAGTACACTGATAGGTCCTGGTCCCAGAGCATTAACAGCAAACACTGTAATATAGTAGGTTACTCCTGGTACACCAGACACTGTGTAACTATTGTGAGATGGGCTCAGTTTAGCTTGCACTTCAATACTGTTATCACTGGTATTATAAGACACTACATAGTGAAGGACTGGGAAACCAGCTATCAGTGAAGGAGGCTGGAATAAAGAAAAGATCCAGTAATCAGAATATACTCTCACTGCACTTACCTGCCATGTCACAATAATATTTGTTATTTGTAACTGAGCTATAAAGTTTACAATACCAGGAACTGAGACAACATAGCATTATGTAAAACTGAATAAATTTTCATACCATCATATGTCACTGTGAGTTGATCACTCCGTGGTCCATGTTGTCCTGTACTGTCAGTAACAGCCACAGCAAATGAGTAGTTCTGTCCACGAGTGATCAGATCATCAGTTAGTATCAGTGACTCAGTGTTGCTAGTACTGTAGCACGAGCTAGAGCTACTGTAGTTAGTGATATTGATAGTGTAGTTGAAGACACAGTCTGTGGGTCCATTAGGAGGAGCTAGCCATGTTAGTGATACTTGTGATATGTTGCTGGCAGTACTGACTTTTAGCTTAGATGGAGAGTTTGCTGCACCTTTAGTAGACAATGCATGCATGCATTGTTAAAAACAGTATTTGTACACCTCTATTTAAAGTAATAAGCATTTACCTGCTATTGTGATGTTCTCTGAGTGTATAGTAGAGAACTGTGATCTACATGTGATATTATTGTCATGATCAGATATTTGAACACTATTAATAGTAGCGATCGACATCACTGTTAATCCCACAACATGAGATATAGGAGTGTAATAGTCACTGCTAGCAAACTGATCATCGTATATGATGGTATCTCCTCTATACCGCCATTGCAATGGTGGTGGTACCACTCCTGGTGTATTGGTTACTCTAACAATAGTACAGTTGATAGTGACATTTTGTCCAGGACAGGCTGATAGTCCACTAGCTGGTTGAACAGGATGGAGTATGACAGTGTCTTCAACTTGTGCAGCTAATAGTGTTTCAGAATGAAGATATCATGATGACTTAACTAAAATCTCACCTCCTATATATCCAACTGCAAGAACAAACAGAATAATTGCAGTCATGCTTTATAAAAATTAATGATCATAATGAAGCGCGCGTCTTGTTTTATAGCAATGGGCGCGGGGTCTTTCGATTTTTCCTCGATCGTTCGTAGATCGCGAACGAGGGTGTGTGCATCTATCATGGCGTCCATTAGCTCTGTCTCTTCCGAGGGGTCCGACACTGCGTGATTTCGCGTACGAGATTTCACTGATTTCAGAGTGATTTCACTGGTTTAATTAAGCGTGGGTGTTAGTATACGGGAAAATGGTCAGTATACGGGGAAAATACGGTGATTTCACCCATGATTTCAAGATTTCAACTGTGATTTCACCAGTCAGCGTACGAGATTTCACTTGTGTCGGACCCCTCGGTCTCTTCTGTTTGACGTTTATTCTTATTCTCTCCTGTTCCATTACTTTGGGTACAGGTACGTATAAGTATAAGTAACTGTCGAACCTATCTTGATTCTGCTTAATCGATTTTCAATGTCAGTATTACGTTGAGTCCCATGTGCAGAATAGTTTCATCCATCCTTTATATATATATAAATTATATATATATATATAGCTAGCCTATGTTTATTACTATAAGTACCATACTGCCAATACCCTTTTAGACTGTTACCACCACCAGCAAATGCTATTTGCCAATTATAACCAACACTCTGGCAATAGGAGGAGACATTGCCCATGTGACACAGATTTAGTTTTGATGTTGCCTTGAACCACACTTGCACTCCGTGTTGTATTCCTTGCAGTTACAGAAGCCACGTACCTCTAATATTTGAGTATTTCGTGTCTTTTCATATGGCGAGAGAGCATCTTCATAATTATCATAGTATAATCTTCATAATTATCATAGTATAAATCATGTCCTTGATTTGGCCCGAAAAAGCTTGCTAGATTTTGATCACAGCTTATATAGTACTGTACAGAGCAAAAGGATTTGTCTATAACGTATATAGGATATGCCTGTCAATGAGTGAACAAGTTCTAGTACCGTCCTTTCATATTTAACAAATATGATAGTTCAGTGTGAACTGTCACCATAGTAATGCCTTTATGTTCTCCGTGGTAATACAATTTCAAGCACTATAAGAAGATGCATGCCCTCCATGCGTATTACTTGGTGTGAATGATAAATTTAATGGTCAATTAACAGTTGTCGGCTTTGTACGCCTTACAAGCTTAGTTAAGGTGACGGTTACCTGTCTGAGCTAGTTAATATTCACAGAATATAAACATCGGTAGCAGCAAAAGGAAGCATGCTTTAACGTTGTGCAGACCATCATTCGATGCGCCAAAGTCAGCTGTTCTCCAAAAGTAAAATAAGCAAGCAGCAGATCGAACGCACTGTCTGGTAGCGGGCAAAATGAATGTGACTAAAAACGCATTTCTTGCACCAAAATTCTCTCAAACGGCTCGATGGCAGCTAGCGAAAGTAGTATCTAGCAGTGCTCCAGGACCTCCTCGAGTGCCTGAACCTGTTTACTCGGCTACTGATAAACATAGCGCGAGTTATGCAGTGAAATGTCCACAAGGACGCCGCAAAATCACGGTGAGTTATACCTTTTTTGCCTGTAAGTCACGCTATGTTTATCAGTAGCCGAATAAACAGGCTCGGGCACTTGAGGAGGTCCTGGAGCACTGCTAGATACTACTTTCGCTTGCTGCCATCGAGCAGTGTGAGAGAATTTTGGTGCAAGAAATGCGTTTTTAGTCACATTCGTTTTGCCCGCTACCAGACAGTGCGTTCGATCTGCTGCTTGCTTATTTTACTTTTGGAGAACAGCTGACTTTGGCGCATCGAATGATGGTCTGCACAACGTTATAGCCATGCTTCCTTTTGTTGCTACAGACGTTTATATTCTGTGAATATTCAAACTGGTAACCGTCACCTTAAGAAGTGGACCTAGTATGCAGGTGATTAAGTGAATATTAAGTACTGGCTGTATAGGCTCAGATAGGCTGTATTAAAATTCAATGTCGTAGCCCGTAGTATAGGCTCGATAAGCAAGGGACAAAGACTTGCACCCTAAACGAAACCATGAAAGATCTGTAACTCACATTTTCTTGAATTTTTCTTGGAATAGTAAAAGCCAGATGAGAAGTGTATAATGGCTGCAGAGTGCAGAATTAACAGATAAGCCAATAGCTGTGCCTATGGTGGCACACATTGTAAACAGACCTTACAACTAATTTTACTACTGGAAGGATTGCCCACAATCTCAATAGCGCTTACAGTGCTAATTATAATTTTTGGGCATTGCCTGACAAATGTCAGGCCAAGGCAAAGTTTGTCCGGACATAAGCAAAAAGTGACCGGACATATGGCATGCACTTCAATAATGTACTGAGGTAGCCTCTAAGTCTTGGTGTTTACAAAGCTGTTACAAGCCAAACCACAGCAAGTAGCTGTTAATGATATTCACTCTGAGTGAAAACTTTCCCCTTTTACCACTATCAAAGCTGACTATTGTGTTTGGTATGACCTGACAATTATGTCAGAACAAACACTTATTTGACCGGTCATTGAAGCAATTTGACCGGACAAATGTCCGATGTCCGGACGTTATAATTACCACTGCGCTTGTGTATAGATTTGACAACAAATAATCATAATGTTTTAAGAGCTCATAAGAACTATAGAATAGGTCTCTCTAACAATCAGTTTTTTTTTTTTGTAGTTGACATATTTCAGAGTCAAGATCGCTCTGTGTGTCATGGAATGAATGCTACCGTGACTTGTGTTACTGTTATATCTGGTGGTCTTCTTCGATGGATTATTAATGGTCAACAAGTGTTTAGCGTTACCAGTGGAGAAACAACTAGTTTCACCCAAACTGTAAATGGTAATGTGTTTGTGTTTGTCGGAGGATCACAATTGTCTGGAGTGAATATTTACACCTACACATCAACCGTCTCATTGAACACTGGTCAAGCAATGTCTTTAAGTTGTTCTGATGGGCTTTTACCACGGACATTCAATATAAGTTTAATAGGTAAGTTCTTACATTATTTTCTATTCAAAATCTTACATTGGTTTGACATACCATTAGTCGAAGAGCAACCTTCCGATTTATCAACCGTCAATAATAAAGATGATCTGGATAGTGTTATCATGTCATGGACTCCACCTGCTGATCCTGGAATTTGCTGTGTTCAATATCGTGTCATGTCATCTAATGGAACTACTGTAAATACCACTGCAACGAGCTTTACTCTGTCTGGCATTACAACGCAAGAAGAACGTGACAGTGCCTCTATTTCAATTCGTTGTATGGATCAGATTGGGACAATGGGACCGTTGGTTACTTATCGACCTGCTATTGGTATGTTAACTGATTCTATCACTCAATTTGACTCATTATCATTATTACAGATTTTGAACCTCCTACTGTTTCTGACCCTAACCATGTTGGGTTTAGTGGTGGCATGCCTATGTATGAAGTTGATTTGAATTTGCCGGTGAGTGTCTATTAGTACATTCATAGAATAGTGGGGCGAGCTTGATCAGAGCTGATTGATGAACACAAGTGCCAAGCTGTAATGTCTGAGTCTGTCAACACAAAAAGCCAGTTTTCACCATTTTAATCCCCGTATCAAGAGTTCAAGCATTTGAGGTGTGCACTCGATTGTCATGTGTAGTATTGGTAGTTACCAGTTACTGAGCATGTGCACTACTTGTTATTGATTAAATTATAGGAATGTGCTAATTCTCGGGAACATTGCGGCAACAAACACACCCCGTGACAGATACATGTAGTTTCCATACACGTGGGACATTTTCACGATCAGTGTGGTGCTCACTCAGGCTTGCCCCAATTATGTTTTTGCAGTGCTTTGCTATAATACTTTGTGATTTCAGAACTCAAGTGAAGGTGCTGTTTCTAGAGTAAAAAGCTGTACTGTTACTGTCATAGTTAATGGCAGTGGCAATGTTATACAATCGAACTGTGATGTACAACAAGCGAAAGCCTCCTTTACGATATCTGATCGATCACCTTTTAGAGTCTTGATAACATTTGATTATGGATTAGGATTTGGCTCTACCACTCTTTCTTCACCTATAAATGGGGACGATTATAGTGAGTACACTATTGTCTTTTAATTATTTAATTGCTTTATTTTTACTTCCACAGACACAAGCACTCTGATGGAGGCCGGTAAGTAAATCAAAAAAATGTCAATTGTGTGTTACTTTTTATGTTGGCAGAGAGAGCACAACAAATACCTGGTCTTAAAATTCAAAATGATGTTCTTAATAGCACCATTACTGCTCGTGACAACACCATTACTGCTCTTCAACAACAGATTTTAGTTCTTCAAATTGTTTGTGGTATACTGGGTGCACTTCTGCTATTCGCGATAATCCTTATTATAATACTTGTCATCTATTTTGCCGTCATACCAAAAGTAAAGGGCTCTAATGTGAGTTACTTTATGTTCAGACATAATAATAATTATGATTTTTTTGTATAATAGAAGCCCCCAGGAAAAACCGAGGAAGTAAAGCTGCATGAAAAAAGTTCAGTTTAGTGTTGAAACCTTCTATTATAAACTGTGGTAGCTGTACTTGAACCCCGTTTATAGTTGTTATATTGTTCTCTTTGTATGTTGTAATGTCTATCCATAATAAAATTATGACCTTATTTGGTGATAATTATAATTAGTATAGGCAATGTGGGTTGCTAGTTATTTTTAGCTTTGTGTTGGGTCTTGAATTTCATTATGCACGTATGAATAATAGTATGCATCAAAATTATTGTTATGATAATGATTTATATTATTATTATTAATTTTAGGTTGCTATTACATTGTAGTGTACCTTCTTTAATACTGCTAATAATTATTATTACATAATTCTTCCTGTGACACTGATGCTAACCTAACATGCTAGTGCCCAAGTCATCATGCATGTGTTCAAAGTAGATGTTAGAGCATTATTGACCTTATCACTAGAGACAGCTATCTCACATTATACCTGAGACTGCCTCTAGTGATAATGACTACTATGATTATTAGCTGACTACAATAGACTATGTTATTTTTAGTATCAGTAGGGGGGCTGTACCTAACCATTTTGAGTCAATGTTTTGTCCATAGTAGAATCACTGAATCATTAGGCACTGAGAGGAAACAGTCCTTGTAGACAGGAAGCATGTTTAACAACCTGATGGATATTATGTGTGGTAGATGTTGAAACTAACACACCTACTGTAGTTTATGGAGACTGAAAATTCAGCAAAATACTGTCCTTGTAGGTTAGGTGTTGTGCATGCAGGTGGGTGATTGTGAAAGGAATAATGTAGTGTGGTGTACATCACATCAGCACTAGCTGTGTACCTTCACCCGATTACATTAGCAATTCCATTGGTATCCGTCAACATCACCTGAGTCTGACAATAGTCCCCACCAGTGCACAAGTACAATAATAATACACAAGCATTGTACATTTTGTATTAGTGGATAATAAAGCACTTACAGCTACAAGCTATATTATTAGTAGATCTAGCTAATGAATGTTATCATTGTTCTTAATGAATGTTTGCATAATAATGATGGTATAATTAAACTAGCACAGCTGAGCTATTGTTCCGCCATGACCAGTGGAATGATCAACCAACGAGAGAGAGAGTACACAGTAAACAACTGCTATATAGTATTAGACTGTGTACTGAGAGACAAATGCAACACGAAGTTATGATTCCGTATGAAGAAGAATGCATCATCAACAGCATAGTGAACAGTAAACAGCTATAGTACTAATAGCTGTGATGAGATGTATACTGAGAATATTTAGGAGCAATTTTTGATGCAGTTTTGTTTCACCATGAGCTGTGGAATGGTCAACAGATGAGAGAGGGTAAACAAATCAATATACGTACAACAAAACAAAAAGTGCATGCACCTGTAGATATATTAGACAAAATTATTCGACAGAAAAATGAAAAGACCCTTTATTATACAGCATGTAATACAAAGTGGATGGTGGTAACTATTATTGATTGATAAACCATTACAACAGTCAATAGGCATCATTATTATAATACTGACAGTATTGAGAAGGAACACAGCATAATGGTAGTGAGTACAAGGTGGTGGTATGAAAGGAAAAGGTAATAAACAGGTATTATAGATTCGATAAGATTATAGTGCATGTGTGGTTATGATTCAGTATTATAAAGGAAATAGTGATCAGCAACTAAAGTGAAAGACCTGCGGAGGATGACCGGTCTTGAGGAAATGACATGTAGAGGTGAGTGTGTGTGAATAGGGCGATCAATTCACACTGTTTCATTATAATAATGCACATCGCAATCACACAGTACACAAAGTAATACATAAACCAGACACAACACACTGCATGCAGCATCACCTAATATGAGGATGTTATATTGCACTTTTGCCTGAGATTCAAATCATCTTCGAGCATAGCACTACACGGGCTATAGCTAGATTTGAAAAGCTCTGTACATATGCATTTTTACCATAGCAATCAGACCATCAAAACTATAATGGTATTGCTGATGTGTTATCATAGTAATTAGCGATTCTTGCTCTATTGCAGGTGTTGTTGATCTTCATCTTGTAGTATCCTCATTGCATGGTGTCTGTGGTAGCACTATAGCTTGTTCATGGTAATAACATGTTCCTGTATGGAGGTGTTGAGTAGGAAGAGATGGTAACAGAAAGGATGAGAGAGTAAACATGACAGCTATTATTGCTATCAACACCTCTGGATAATCATGCAGCACTAATTGCCTATCTGACTTCCTGTGTTTACATTGGTTGTCTAATTACGTGACATCATATGACGTTTGGAGTTGCTCGGCAACACGCGGGGTCTATGTGACGCACGGGGGTTCTATGCACGGGTTTATGCAAGTAACAGTTAGTGCTTTACTGCTGCAACTGTGCTTGCTAAGCATTAGAGGAAGCAATAATTTCTACAACACTTACAAAACATTCCAGCTTGTGTTGAGCAATACTTTTGCAGATCTAAAGCAAAAATAGTACTACATTGTACCGGTTTTATAGTGTAGTGTTGTAGCACAATAATTATTGGTAAGACTGTAGTGAACCACTTCAGTAGTAATAGCATGATGCTATGGTGTGAAGTGATACAAAATTCTTCTGAGTTATTACTGAAACAAATCTTACAGTGGCAAGCTCTAAAAGCACACTTAGCTGGCTCATAAAATTTTTTTCGCAATAATGAAAGGCTTAGATTTTGCAGAATAACAAGCCTTGCGCTACAGTATCGATCATGATGATTATTGCAAATGTTATAACTTGTAGTAATATTATGTAGCAAAAATTTATTGTCGACAAAACTAGACTACAGGACTAAGGTCATGGAGAGAGAGATGATTTGTTACAATACAAAATAATTACCATGCAATATCCGTCAACATGTACTTACAAACAGTTGTATCAACTGACAAAATTGCACCTAATGCTTCATCAGTAACACTTAAACAGGCACATGTCATGCTCACCAACAAAACCACTATAACCACTGTACTATACCTGCTACCTAAGAACTGCCTGTGCATCAAAAATTCTCACCTGTAAAGTAGTCATGATTTCAAAAATCTTTGCAATACTACTTCAATGACACAACAATCCGTCCGTTAGAAAAATATCCATAGGTTAACAGCAGTCACTGAAAAAGAGCACTCATGCACTATTACCGGGCATTGTGTGCAGTGCAGTCGATCAGGTAAACTAAAGAAATTTCAACAGTCGACACTTTATAAACATCACCGGATGATCCATCCCAACAATGAGGAGTAGACTATTGAGAAGCCCCACGTAAAGAATTTACTCAATAATAGACGGATGTACACATCAACATGATCAAATCACTGACTAGGTGATCACACTACATCACTCGATCTTGACATGATGATACTGACTGACTAAGGCACGACACTCCGGACCACTTACGCAACATGCACATGAATAATTCATGAGGCACTGCTGTGCCTTCTAAATATTACCACCTTATAACATGAATCCACTTCTTAGCAATGGTATGAAAAACAAAAAATATTTAAAATTAACAATTAACTTCGTTTCATCAATAATTATTTTGATAACCGTGACATTAATATTAATGTTTTTTTCATGAATAATTGCAATTGAGTGATCACTTGCAGGACAGCACAAACATTATACCTTGTTCTCCGTGTGTCTAGGTGTGTAGAACACTGAATGGTAGTCGTATTGCTAGTTGTATTGACGGCAAGGACAGGACCAGTATGTCAGTATCACTAGAGGAGTGTTGTCTACTCAGAAACAGACACAGACTCAAAGATGGCCAGTTCATGAAAGCACTAGAGGCACTGCGCAGGTGATAACATGATTACTTCATGTGATCCTTTTGCACAGACTTGTATGCATGCATATGTAAATTCTGATATTGCTCATAATTATCGCGCAGCTGAACAATTATAGTCATCACATCTGAGCTGACTTAAGAGGAGGATGGAGATTGTACAATGACTGATATTGATAGGACCTAGGGGTCACTGTATCTGATCATTATTAATTAATGTCACATTCTTCCTCCCATGTGTGTGGAACCCGCAACACACTTGTGATATGCACACGAACAGTGCCCTATACACAGTCACCTATAAACAGTATAGTTTTATACTACACCATCATGTTAGAATAATCATAATTATTCATATTGAGATTATATAGAATCAGTAGATTTTGTTAACATAGCTGATCATGAAGTGAATTATTATCATTGCCGATAGGCAATGATATGTAGGATGACCTCGAACTAAGATGGCGGTTACTCATGTGTGAAAATGAGTTTATATTGTTATTGCTATAATTATTATTAGCGTGCTATTGGTAGTGAGCCGTGTTGGCTTTTACAAAGATAGAGAAAGTGTCCTCCTAACTGAGTTCAGCAGATCTTGACTAGTTGTATTACAGCAATGTAGCTCATGTGAGAAAGGTAATTAATTTTTATAATCTAAATTAATCAGCTTTTTAACATTGTTCATTGTGTCCGTTAAGTTATTGTACTTCATAAATTTTAAAAGTTCAATCTCTCCCTTCATTAATGAATTTTAGCAATGAATCAATCAAGTTACTAGGAGATGAAGTGATTGTAGTTTTAGGATCAGCACACACTAGTGCTAAACAGATCTATTTGTAGGAGGATAACCTATCCTGGGAACATGTTGGCTCACTAAGAATCCCCCTCACAAGAGACAATGTATATCAAGCAAGCTCACAGCACTCAACAAAATGCACGAGACTTGCCCAATTATTTCAAGAAAATAGATTTCAAGTTTGAGCGGCTAGTACAGGTGCGTATGAACAATAATAATGATATTTTACTAGTGATGATTCCTCTAGCTCTTGTGTACAGTTCCAATTATATGCATCAATTCCATCAATCATAGTCATGCACAGCTATAGAGAATCTATAGTAAAACAATCACACAATTATTACGCAAAACTAAAATTAAAAACCTATCTACACAGCGAAGCTAACATGTTCATTTGTTGGTACCACTTTTTAATAGTATAATACAATAATTTCTATTATTAATTTTTTAACAGTCACAAAATTTTTGGTGTGAAACTTAGAATATTAGAAATCTATAGTATGATCAAAGCAAGCTCGTTGATTATACATGTAAGTTCAAGGTTAAAGATACTTACAGTTAAAATAACAGCTAACAATTCATCGATCAATTTGTCCCATTTGAATTCTCATAGAATTGTCTTTGTGCAGTACAATTTTTAAAGTAATGGTTGACACTATGTAAGTCCTTTCTGTTGAAGCAAGCTGTTATAATACTGTTTTGTCTAAAGTCTGAGTTCCCTGAAGTTACTGTAATGACAAAGTTAGAGAAAATTTGAATCACCTATGCCCAGAAGATTTGGGGAAAAAATCAGCAAGGTGAGGTACAGACCTTTGCAAGTTGCTTGCAGCAGAGATTGTGAAATGGGCGTTGCCCTATAACATAGTTAGCCTAGTAGCCAACGCCCATTTTACAATTTTTGCTGTTAAGCACCATTCAAAGGTTTGTAGTAATAATAACTGACAGTAGTTCACATTGAAGGCATCCAATCTATAGTTTGCTTTATATACACCAAAAAATAGTTGCTTAGATGTATGCTCTAAAAGTTTTCTAGAGGTAAAGTATAGCTAGCTATCATGCACGCATGCAGTTTTTATGTCAGTATTTAATTGCGTAACAGAATTTAGTTATTCTGGATTAATCCTCAACTTGGATTTCAAATTTGGTTCCAGAGATCCATTCATGTAAAAAAGGTCTCATTCTAGAGATGGTTTAATTTATTTGAAAAAAAAGTACTGTGAGGTTTTCAATGCAGTTAAAAAAGGCTCACTTTCAGTGCAAAGAGTATAGTAGAAACTGCTCAGTAGAACGGTCATGGTTAGCCTCTCAAGGCTCTCAATCAATCTTGTAGTGATAACAGAATTGTTAAAAGGTATAGTATGCATTAATGAGGCAGGTTTGAGCTGATCATGACTTGATGCATGACTGACTGCTATTTTGCAGCACAGCTCAGCCCATGCAGTGCTTATTAAACACACTGATCATGAGTACATACAGTGGTACTTAATGAGAAATATTCAAAGAGAGAGCCTATCTCTAGCTCTGTGATTCTGCTCATGAGTATGATGATCATTCTAGGGTGCTTGCCAGTTAACCAACAATAATGTTTTAATTTACGATGGATAGGATAAGTTCCACTACTGTACAGTTCCGCCAGTGATATGCTCTTATCCTCTAATAATAGCTTTCACACAATTTGTGCAGACATACTAAAAACCGTCAGTTATCAAATTTTATACACGGCATGATGGCTTGGCATTACATTGTATGAGTGGTTACTTTTTGCATTTCATACATGCTTGGAACTCATGAGCACTGGTCCAGTTCAGTAGTCATGTTGAAGTAGGGGTCGATTCTCAGATAACTCAGACCATGGATCTAAACTATTGATTTTGCTATGGAGATGCTCACCCAAGCACCCACTGTGCTTGGTGTATCAAGATTATTATTTGTGTTGTCTATCAAAATTAACATTATTCATTTTTTACTACCACTGAGTTTGGTTATGTGTGTACAACATTATTATTTAATTACAAGAGTAGCTACTAGTGTTAAAGTTGACCTAGACAATACTAAAACATAATAATAAATAATAGCTCGCATGTAAATATAACTGTCCATACTGTAAGTCTATCGATGTAACGCCACAGTAATGAAACACCATAGACAAATTGCTACTGCAACAAACTAATGAGAAGAAAAGATCAATAATTATCACAATTATTATACTGGGTGTTGTGGTGAATGCACATGTACCTGTAAGCTTGCAATAATAATAGTAACTGCAGCAATAACAATGAACATGTTGTTGAAGAATGACTCCAAACAAGACACACAACCCTACAGTAACAGATAATGAGTTAGTGACAAGATGGACTGCACACTGCAGGCACTGACTTCAGAGTATATTAGACCAGTTTGGTTGATCATCTGCTGAGAATTCCTCACAATATCAGGACATTCACTGGCTAGTGGATTAGTGGTGTTACAGCATGACACTGGTACAGAGAAATTACTAAACACTGTTTCATAATCAGTAAAGTGATCCACTCCACAACACTCCATCTGCATCATGAAGTAGCTAAACATACTTCTATGCTATCACACAATCACCGGGCCAACTGTACATTTTCTTGTAACTCATTCCAGGTATCTTGAACTGTCTGATCATCAAGATATTGATGTAATGTACTGCTTAGCTCCAGATTGGTCTATTATAATGAGGCCACAACTTGAAAAGATCATTTATTCAAGTTATACTCACCGATCCACTCATACCAGCTGCTACACTACCAACAACAAGTGCTAGTATGATCAATGGTAGAACACACAGAATGATGAACAACTGCAGTATGTGCAATACTGAATGATAAGTGCATCATGGAAAATCATGCTTGCATGAATTGGAATACCCACATACCATGTGAATTGCAGCATCATTATTAATTACTTGGAGGTGTATATGTATTTCTATCAACTTACTAGTTCACCACAACAATATGAATCACTGCGTTTGTTTTGATACAACTTTCTTTTCATCACTATCTGACAAATACCAACACCAATCATGAGTCCACCAGCAATGATGAGCAGAACTGATATTATTATCAAATTAGTATTAGCTGGTGCAGTGATAGGATAATAAAATAATAACACATCTTGTACCTGTGAATGAATTTTGTGTTAGAGTGCGAGCTATTACATGATGAAAATTTTATGTTTATGTGCAATGAGTTTGTTTAGTGTAACACATTTTCTTACCAATGCCCACACTGCAACTGTAATATAGATAACACCAAACATCTGCACGTTATAACATGTCAATTGTATAACGAGGTGTTTCTAACTCACTAAAATAATTCCAACAGTAGGTGAAAAGTACTTCATAATCTCAACGTCCTCAACGTCGGGCTCGGCGTATAAACTTAAAGCTTCATGTGCTGGTATAAAATATGTAATCACATAATAAGGATGTAAAAGCTCAGTTACCGAAAATTGAAGAAATTACATACAATCCCAGAACAATCTGTATAACAAATTAATTATTAACAATAAAATCAACTTTGCTGTCGGTTGTTTGCTGTACACTTTATTATACCGGTATTGCTCCTGCCATGATACTAACTCCAGCAACAACACTGTGAATATAATGAAAGTAAGACACTAACTGAGGAACACAGCCCTGCAGTAAGATAAGTTGATACTATGACACTGCAATGATGCAGTACCTCAGTGTATATTAGCTCAGTGGTCACATTAGTGTCCATGACAATATCTGGACATGTTGTCTCATTGGTCAGTGGGTTGGTGGTGTCACAGCAAGAGACTGGTACAGAGAAGTTGTTGAAAACTTGTTCATAATCACTGAAATTCACTGCTCCACAACATTCTAGCTATGAAAAGTATATATTTAACATACAGCTCCACGTGTGACATTGAATTTGCACACATGAACAGAATTGTTGAGTTGATAAAAATAGACCACAAAGGCAAATTGAGTGTTTTATATTACTCTTAGCTATCTCGTTGCTGCACTCATTATCTCCCAGTAGACACTAAGCTGTTGGCTATGCAGACACTGCTGCCCTGTGCTCTATAAAATCTATTCATGGTGGCCGCCTAGATATACCCATGAGCGTAATAATATCTAATTTTTTCCACTTGTGGTTCCTTTGAAGTATCAGAAGTATATATTAATAACCAAACAGGGGCAGATAGTCACAATTGCATTTGCATAAAACATAATTGATTTACAAAAATTGGGTTAACTGTTAGGCTTAATTTTAACCTCGTACCCAGCCGTTAGTGTAAATAGTAATAGTTTGACAATATTCTTATAAAATTCATTTAAACGATCATAGTGACACAATATTATTTGTAGCACAAGTGTACTTGCATGCCGAAGTCAATCCACTCACTGTGTTTTGAGCAGCATCCCAAGCACCCCTGATTCCTTGAGAGTCGTGGACGGTGATTATTGAAATATTAGCACTAGTTCCAATACTCTCTGACAGCTATTGTAATACAATGGTTACAAACACAGTATATGATGTCATCACTCACACTAGGGATCAGAGCACCTGCTGCAATACCAAGACATAGTAATACCACATCAAGAACGAATAGAATAGTTATAGGCTATATGCGAAGCAATAAATTTTCATGTATGCACTTAAAAAATTAAATATTATTATACCATTGTCACTTTTAAGACGAAACAATCTATGTCATCATCTAGCCACGTGGGGGTTGCTCTTTCATATTGCACACTAAGTACAAACCCAACAACAGCAGCAATCATGAGCACACCCACGATGATGACCAGGACTGATATTATGATCACAGAGATGCTGGCTTGAGTTGTGATGGGAAAGAACATCACGCACTGGACCTTTGTGCATCAAACAGAGTAAATGGATTACAAGTGTAGGGACCTTATTTAGTTAACTTATGCAAAATCAAAATTTAACCATGTCACTGGAACTGCATTTGAAGCTGTATGCTGACCGTGCTATTCTCTCATGAGTATTGCTGTTATATTTAAACTAGCATCATTTTCTCATTTTATCATTTTCCCCTGAGGCTAGCTAGTTAGCTGCAGTTGAAGCTTGCCGACGACTCCTAATCTGAAGCTTGCCCAAGTCAACGAGGATGTCCTTACACTGAAAAATGTCATTATGAAATGCAGTATAACCTCTGATTCTTCTGGGCTGGCTGGTGAAAACACATACATTTGTACAAAGGGTAGTGGTTTATACAATCGTTCGCTCAGATAATGCTTGGAAACACACGAATTTCGGAATGCTTTTTACGGGCATCTTTAACCCATAATAATTATTATAATCTTAATTTTCTTGGCTGCTTATTTTCAAAAAATATTACTGGATTTTGTGTTACTATCAAGTTTTATTTCGGCATATTTTAAAACCACTGTCAGTATACACAGCACATGCACTATAGGCAATGCAAGCACTTAAAGGGTTAAGCTCAAACAGAGTAGTACTACAATTGAAAGGTGACTGATTGTCAGATAAAAGATTAGACAGTACTGGTCAACAGTCACCAATGTTATATTCTCGTATAGCTTGAGGTGCATCCAAGTTCAAGCAGTGTTTACAGCATGTGTATATACTGATATACTGATATACTGAGAGAGAGAGAGAGAGAGAGAGAGAGAGAGTGTGTGTGCGTGTGCGTGCGCGTGCGTGTGCGTGTGCGTGTGTGTGTGTGTGTGTGTGTGGGTGGGTGGGTGCCCTGGTGGTTCAACTGGTAGAGTCCTGGGTTTATGACCCAGACGACACTAGAGGACACTGGTTCGAATCCCAGGGCAGGAGGAAAAAAAGAACAACAAAAAATATCACAAGTACTCCAGCTCACCAGCCCACCCATCTGTAAAACGGGTACCTGGTCTTGTACTGGGGGAGCAAAGCACACCGACTGGGACTACAGGGTGCCCACACCGGCAGTGGGAGGCATGGTTGGTACCTCCTGCGAGTTCCTTGCCCGGGCTCCAGGAGTGCTCATAGCACCGGCACATCGTACCTGCTTAGTGCACAGGTGCCGTGGCTTGTCCAGGAACGCGTGACCTGTAATAGGGAGCGAGAGGCTTTGCTTTTTTTGCTTTTTTGCTTGTGTGTGTGTGTGTGTGTGTGTGTGTGTGTGTGTGTGTGTCAGTGTACAGTATCTTACTAATGCCCATATCCCAGTTATTATCACTGGTAGACCAGGTAGTGTTGCCTGTATAGAAAGAAATTCCTCCATGCACCATTATTAGTCTGAAAACGGCTTACCAACACAACCGAGAGTATGTAAATTATTATCATGAAATTGCTACCATAAAAGATTCCACGTAGTGTATTGTTTATTTCATATTCTGTAAAGTAAGTAAGATGAGCAACATACACCAATACTAGCTAGATTAAGCCCACTATTTTGCGGCGTATTATAACATCCCCAGGTCGCTAAGGGCACGCAGTCTTGCTATGTGATCTACACTGAACGATGCTTGCAGCCTCTATATTATGCGTGTGTGCATGGATGTAAGTGAGTACTTACCTTTTTCTCTGTCTGAATTATCTTTCATTTGAGGAACTTCCATCACTGAACGAAAGTATGTGGAGGGCGAACCACGCGTGGGAGCACAAAGAAACCACCTAATGCAGTAGCTCGCAGAATGTAGCTGAAGCGCACGTGGGTGTTGCCCGAGCAAGCGAATGACGTCATGATCAAACGTACACTTTATAATTAGAATGAGAAACGATTATTAATTTTTATTAACAGGTTAGTAATAATAATAATTTATTATTGTCACAGAAGAATAGTAAATGCAGTACTAGAATAATAATAATATGATACAGTAAAAGAACTGAGGATTTGGTCGAGACATCAGCCAATTCACAACATCAATGAACAAATAAACAAAAGAATCGGCCGACAATGAGAAAATGACTTGAGACACAAACAATGATCACAAATAACTAACGCTACCCGTTTTCTTTTTTATTTTAATGTTCGAAGATCGTTCTAAAGTGCTTGAACGACGTGCTCTTGTACTGACTTTCATGTGTGTTTCTGGAGAAGGGGAGACTGCTCGCTTGAGTAAAGGAGACGTGTGAGGAGACGTGCGCTGTTTGGGGAATAGTTCACTGATGCTCATTGACTTGCGAGTAGAGAGAAGATTCGATTCGGCGAACATGCTGTGACGTTCAGGTCTGGTTGTGATGATGGGAGGCGAGTTAGGAGGTGTGGCTTGCTGTGTGAGGTTCTGGGTGGAGCCAGGCGGACTGCATGTTGGTGTGATCATGGTGGTTAGAGCGATAGGTGATGTGCTCCGGGCGAGAGGGGACACAGGCGCTTGCTTACGCTTGGTTGAAGAGCTAGTCCCTTTCTTCCATGATCGATGTATCTTATCTGTCATGGACTCTGATCTGCGAGGAGAGGGCGTTCCACTCGAGCTGGAGTAACTGCCAGTATCCATGCTTTTGGTACCACTCCTCAAACAACGGAACAACGAGGGTCTCTTCTTAACACGATTACTGCTCGACCTCTTACGAAGCAGTTTACCGATCCTTCGTCCTAGTCAGGGCACTCTCTTGCGTCCATCCGGTCTAATACTGGTCTGGTCCAGTGGTATAGTGTTCATGATGAGATAAGCATTTTTCTTGTCTTTTGCTGATTTTGCTATTAAACTGACAACTTGTACATGCTGTAGACCAGTGATTGCCTGGAGGAGAAGAACATCAGTTGCAGCGACTCCCTCCCCCTCACTGCTTAGGCACTAACCTCTCCGTTCATCTGGGTCACTAGTACATCAGGTCTAAGCCCTGCCTTCCAAGCCGGGCCGTTCTTCTCTACGGACTATAAACAAAAAACAAAACCATGTAAAACAGACTATTTCACAAAGATTGTTTCTACACAAAATTGCATTTTCAGTAGTTTTTTTAATGGTAAGAACAGTGTCTGTATGTTTGTCTGTACCGGGACGATATGGTGGATACGATAGTTGTTGCTGTCCCCAATGTAGACTCTGATGGGCTTAAGAATAAATCCAAAACCTTTCGAGTTTCTCTCAATCACGACATGAGTGACCTTCATCGAGTTGTGAGGACTCTCGGGAGCACACTCAGGTGAGGCTGGAGACAAGAGAGAAGAGTATATAATGGGAGGAACAAGAGAGAGAGAGAGAGAAGAAGGGAGGGAGAGAGAGAGAGAGAGAGAGAGAGAGAGAGAGAGAGAGAGAAAGAGAGAGAGAAAGAGAGAGAAGAAGGGAGGAACGAGAGAGAGAGAGTGAGAGGGAGAGAGAGTGAAGAGAGAGAGAGAGAGGGGGGGGAGAGAGTGGGAGAGGGAGAGAGGGAGAGGGAGGGAGGGAGGGAGGGAGGGAGGGAGGGAGAGAGAGAGAGAGAGAGAGAGAGAGAGAGAGAGAGAGAGAGAGAGAGAGAGAGAGAGAGAGAGAGAGAGAGAGAGAGAGAGAGAGAGAGTAGCCATACCTGAAGCTGATGATAATCTGATGTTAGCTAGCTGTGAGGCTGCTCTTGTAACTATGTCCTCCATATTTTGGTTCGAGGCGTGCTTTCGACGAGATCTATCCAAAGGTGACGTGGGACGTCTTTCGACCGGAGTAGAAGGAGGAGTTGGTAGCGATGCATCGCCACATTGAGTCGACTCTTCATCAGAGCTGACCTAAGAGAAGGAGAGAGAGATGATGCAATGGTAGCTGATATGATGAAGTCGCTGTACCTCATCAATGTTAGTAATGGCACTCTCTTCCTCTTCTTCTTCATCTTCAGCAGTACTAAGATGGAGAGAAAGATCACACAAGCACAGAGAGGGAGGGAGAGAGAGAGAGAGAGAGAGAGAGAGAGAGAGAGAGAGGGGGAGAGAGAGAGAGGGAGGGAGAGAGAGAGAGCAGGAGCACTCACATTAGTGGTATTTCATCGTTCTTCTCTTCTTCATCGTCGTCTTCTCCCAGTATTGTTTTGACCGGGGTCGGCTCCAGTATGGTCACTGGCTCACTCTCCACGATCCCGGAGTCTCTGTCCTTCTTGGACTCAGCCCCGCTGCCGCCACTGTCCTCCTCGAGTTGGAGTCGAAGAGATTCGCCAAGATACGAGGACATACGAGGTGTTGTAGTGGTGAAGTTTTCAAATGGTTGCTCTAGAGTTTCGTAGTCACCGTCTTCCTCGTCACTGACGAATTCATGACTGTAGCGCTCCGTACGGCCTGAGAGAGAGAGAGAGTTCAATGACTGTAGGAAATGAGCCCAGGATATAGGATATGAAATACATTCTTCAAAAGCAATGATCTAGTCTCTTCCTATGGAAGAATGTCAACTTTGCACCCCAGCTACATGTACCAGGGCCCACACATACAGTAACCTGACCCACAGTGCTCTATACCATACTCACTATCAAAGTAGCTCGTATCCTCGTCGCCTTGGAGATGAGGTATAAACTCCGCCTTCTGACGCAGTAGGTTGTTCCAGTCAAGGTCCTCAAAAAACGGGTGGTCCTTCACTCTATTCACGCCCCCTTGAGCAGCACTGCCGAGACGCTCCATTGGGTCGTGAGTCAGGAGTTCAGCTACAAAACTCTTAGCTTCATCTGTGACATCATCATCCTCGTCCGACGGCCAGTCAATAACAAGGTCCTCTACAAGGAGGTAGCAGTGAGTGAATGAGTGAGTGAGTGACTAGTATACAGTATGGTAGGTGACATAGTGCTTGCTTACCACTTACGATCTCTTCAAACAGGTCTTGTACAGTGACACTGTGGAACGGAGTTACACCAAGTAACAGCTCGTACAAGATGACACCCATTGCCCACCAATCCACTGGGAAACCTATTCACGAAAAGAGAGAGATATTTAAACCACAAATATTCACTCACTTGCTCGCTCGCTCACTCACTCACTCACTCACTCACTCACTCACTCACCATAAGGTCGTCCCAGGATCACTTCAGGAGCGATATAATCTGGAGTACCATAGACCTCTGTATCTACAAACTGTTTGTCCTTAGACCAAGCATCCTCGATCACGTGGGCAGCATAGTTGACAAACCCGATCTTTGAGAGACCAAAATCAGTCAGCTTAATGTGTCCTTCAGAAGTAACTAGTAGACTGGAGAAGAGAGAGAAAGTGAGAGAGTGAGAGAGAGAGTGTGTGTGAGTGTGTATGTGAGTGAGTGAGTGAGTGAGTGAGTGAGTGAGTGAGTGAGTGAGAGAGTGTGTGTGTGAGTGAGTGAGTGAGTGTGTATGTGAAGTGAATGAGAGAGTGAGAGTGTGTATGTGAGTGAGTGATTGAGTGAGTGTGTGAGAGAGTGAGGGAGTGTGTATGTGAGTGTGTGAGGGAGTGAGTGTGAGCATGGATGATACCATAACTGTGGATATATTCGAGTGCTAGGACAGTTTCAGCAAAATATGTTCGAGCCATCTCCATGGGGAGGGCACCAACATTCTTGAGCAGTGTAGCTACGTCACCACCTTCAACATACTCCATCACCATGTACAAGTGATGCTGGAGAGAGAGAGAGAGAGAGTGAGAGTGAGTGAGTGGGTTGGTGAGTTAGTGAGTGAGTGAGTGAGTGAGTGAGTGAGTGAGTGAGTGAGTGAGTGAGTGAGTGATCAGTCTTACTCTAGTCTGGAAGGTGCAGCACAAAGCAACTATGAACGGATTCTCTGAAATGTCTCTCTCAGTGAAGACTTGTTGAACCTTAAAAAAAAGAGAGAGAGCAGTAATGGTTGCTGGAGTCCATGCTGTGCTGCTGTCGTACCTGTTTCTTCATGATCATTCTCTTCTTGCTGACCTTCTCCATCGCAAATCTCTTCCGTGTCTGCTTGTGCCTCACCAGATACACACTAGTGTGCAGATAATCTCTGTTGTTGCTGGTTGATGAATCAGAAGGTTAATCTTTAACTAATGGTAATAAGATTATAGTAAAACAGTTATTAATGTGTCACAAGGTTACCTATAAAATCAACATCAAAAGTCCTTGGTACAATTCCATCAGAACAACTTATAGATGTAGCTTGCGTGGTGTCCAATAAGACAGTTGATGTAAATATTCTCCCCAGGCAATTGAGATCCACAAATGTACTACCGTTTACAGTTTGGTTGAAACTGGCAGTTTGTCCACTGCCAACAGGCAATACTGTTTTGCCGGCAATGCTCCATCGAAGGAGACCACCAGCTACAACAGTAACACAAGTCAAATTAGCCTTCATTCCATAACAAGTAGAACGATCCTGACTCTGAAATATGTCAACCACAATGAAAAGGTTGTGGTAAATACAACAGAAGAAGTTAGTAGTTATATAAATTTCATAGCGAGCACATAGTTAAAGCTTTGACTATTTAGAATAATAATTATTATGGACATTAATATTAAATTTTTTGTTGTTACAATGTTTATCTATAATCAATCTTCAAGGAGAAAATCATAAGAATCAAGCTTTGAGGTATAAAATTGACTTCACCAACACACTAGCAATCAATGATCAAACCATCTAACGTCATACCCAGGCGCTAGTGAGGAGAAGAAATAAGCGCCTAGTATCTACTGCACGCACATGCACTAAACACCTGTTTATTAATTTTATTGTAAAATATTCCGATTTAGTCTCGTTCCCAGACCACACCTCTTCTGCTATGCTCCCCAGAGGGTCTCGCAACTTGCTCGACTTTTCTCGGTCTTGGTGACGTTTCATTCTCAAAAATAGAAATGACCAATCAGATCGCCTTATTTTCAAAATTCACTTGACAAACGCGCTGTTGAGCACATGACCAATATGGTGGTAGTACAGTGGGTTCAGATTCATCGATGACAGAGAGCATCTAGGATAATCTTTGTTGACTGGTAAGTACTACGAGGCAGCCAGTCACTTGCTGGCTCAAATGAGCGATTTCGCTACTAACAGGCGTGGAAAAATAATTTGCGATTTATTGTTCTTGCCATTACATTTGTGAGCACTACCATCTTCAAGCGCTACCTAGGAACCCAGCATAGTACCTGTCGTGTCTTCCTGACATGATATATAATTATTGTCGAGTGCTGTAGTTCATGTGACCACAGACATTAGTATACAGACAATTTGTCCGCATATTGCATCCGTGTAGCTATTGAACGCGTAACAATGACATCACCAAGACCGAGAAAAGTCGAGCAAGTTGCCAGACCCTCTGGGAAGCATAGCGGAAGAGGTGTGGTCTGGGAACGAGTATGTCATGAAAATGTGGTAACGATTATTCAGACCACGCCTCAGCTTATAAACAACTGGCTGAGAAGCAGCTCGATCGTCAGGTCTAGCAATAAATAACTTTGTGGTGAGCATGTCTACGCGATAGTCAGCTTAATCGTGTCACTTTATGCCGCTCATGTTAATCGATGTTGCTCGTTTCCGTTACCAGTAACATACAATTGTTAAATTGTACTTCTGCTCCTGTGCTAGAGCTTCAAGAACTGATGCTAGAATATAGTCATGACAGTAGATTGCACACAGGAGAGCTTCATAAACTCCAAAAAAAAACTGATGAATATTAATCAATGATAATCAGCGGCGATGCAATTCCACCGTTAGTCCCGCGTGCGTATGCAGTATATACCAGGCACTTCTTTCTGCCTTTCGCTCCACCCCCTTCTAGCGCCTGGGTATGAGGCTAGGGTTGACACTAGCTTAGGTGATGACTGTGTTGGCCAGTACACAAACAACAGCTTACTGGAACTTCATCTACAGTGTTCCACACGAAGACGCTTGAAAACACTTTTTTGAACACTTGGCTCATTTTCTCCAAACTTAGTGATCCCATGCACATACACATATACCATCATGATGTTCTATCCTTTGTGAGTCTATTGCACCATATGGCTTCTTGTCACATGCTAGTCATGTGCTACACAATGGCGGTATAGTCAACCATATAGAATACAACGTTGGGCACAGGATCTCTGTAATGGCTAGTAGTTAAGAGCTGCCAAAGCTACAATGGAACACTCACCTCGGATGTGAATCTACGAGCGGCGTGAGAAGTCGCTGTCAGCTATACTTTGGTAATAGGAAGCGAAAAATAGCGTTAATGACATGCCCCAACGTTAGGCACAGGATCTCCAGAGTCTCTGTTAGTTAAGATACAATACTTGCTTACTGCAAAGGTTAAGCATAGTGCTTCAAGAGCGTTCACGCTTGGTGCGTCTCTCTATCAGTACAGCAACAAACAAAACGCTGTCTCGTGAGAGAGCTGCTTTTTGACGGCCATCTTGCTGTTTGAACAATTCCCTGAATACATAAGCAGAGCCTAGCTTCGGCCTTGCCTCAGTTACATCAACTCTTTGTTGTTTTCCTTCAAATCTGCTTCCTTCGATGATCGCTTCTTGTTAGGTTTAAAAAGTGGATGTCAATGGCTTCTGAAACTTCCACCTAAGTGTATATAAATAAATGTGCTAAAGAGTGAAAAACATGAACTTACATTCTTTGAGAATGATTGATTCCAAACACACGGCAAGTCGGTACATGTGTGAGTGGCAATCTTTAGTCGAATACAAGCCTCGATCTTGAAAAGCACAGCTGCAACATGTGAGCAGACTTCACCATACCTACAAAGTAATTATCTTGAATTATAACTACACAATCATGTAGTAGTTAGAAAACTCACCCTGCCATGCACGTACAGTGGCCAGTAATTACTGTGCCTGTTGCCTTGATAACACCAACCCAGGCCTGGTGATGTGCTGACATCCGCTGAGAAGCCTTCACATTAGCTTTCAAGATACAGTTTGATTTCAGATCAGAGTACAATACTGTTTGAACCCAACCACTACAACATGTTTTGAAGAAAATAGTTAGATTTCTGATTTAAAACCAAAAAAATACATACCTGATATAATAATTGAAGGCATCTAATTAAAAATTTTATAAGCTTTCATCTTCTCCCTGGTGAACGTTCCTGGGGTGTCGATTAGGTAAGTGTAGATCTCTCCGAATTCAACAGGAAGCCAGAGAGCCATGTCATCCTTCCAGTGAGAGCCTTCTATCTCGTACGGGTCAACTAATATCTTCGCATCTTTACTCTCGTACAGGACCTCTAGTTTTCGTGCGTATCTCTCCCTCTCAGCCACAGGTAAGGCACTGCTGTAAGTTGAGTTCGCCATGCTATACCCATCCCATACCCATACGGCGTCTGCGCAATAGTGGGCGTGTCGTACGCCTGAGTTGACCCATGGTTGACCACGTACGTACGTAGTAACCACGGTACGTACGTACGGCCGGGTGGTCAGTCGAACGGCCAAAAAACCGGAAGTCAATTCACTCCAATACAAATTTATTTTTAAGCGGAAGCCAGCTTCCGCGTAGGCTGGCGGTTTTGTAGGTAGACTTTAACAGTTAACAACTTCTCGCCGATGTTTCCAATCGCTTCTGTTCTTGCACTGCAGCATTATCAGTACCTGTTCTATATATTTCCTACCTGCTGAGAGTGTAACTTGTACACAACACGATAAACATCGACCAACGTACGAACTGACGGTCGAGTTAAAGTCCGTCAGGAAATTTTTTGCGACAACATGTTTTGCACAGAAATTTGGTTGTAGCAAGTTCAATGGTAAATGCACAGTTTAATAAAGTTTGGAGTTGTTCCCGTGCACACAAAAAAAATTATAGCAATTTCAATATTGTACGTGTTCACATGTATTGAATAGGCAGCCATACTAAGGTAAATTCTTACAATAACCATAGATATGTATACTATAACAGAGTATTCTGTGTGTGTAAAGGATCTGTCTGTTCAAAATCATGTCTGTGACCACCAGAAGTAAGCATTGATTGTCCTATGGTCAGGCCGGTTCAGTTCAGATGTATGTTCAGATGTATGTTCGCTTTGCAAGCAAACCCATCACTGCATGAGTACAGTACACATGTGGCAAAGTGAACAAGCCCGTGATACTGCTGTAGGTGTGTATGGTATCACACTACATGATACAGTATGCTGTCCATGTCGGGACGATTTACGCAGAATTGTGGCACATCACGATCTGCAACCTAGGTGGGAAAAAGTGAAACAGTGTAAGTGTTGCGTCAGAGATTGCACTGAAGATTGCTTTGCGCACAGCAAAGTCATTGACAGTGATGTCATGAACAGGCTTTTTGAATGTACTGACAGCGCTAGCATTCCGTTTCCTACTCCACTATGTGCTCGACACTACCGCTTAGCGTACAATGCAATGCAACCCAGGCAAAGAAGTTGCCCAACATGCGGAATCTCATTAATACAAGGCATACAATTAGTAGACCATGTCCAACTGCTGACATAAGTCAGGAGCACTCAACAAAAACCACAGGTTTTAACAGCACTCTTCTTTCTGAGGACAGGATATGCTTTGCATGCTACAAGCCGCATCTCGTGATCTTACAAGAGGAGAAGAAATAAGCCGAGATAGCGATCTACAGTCATTAATTGAAGAGGTAAGGCTGGACCCATTTCTTGACTCCATGTCATCAGAGAGTGACAGTGATGACATATAGACATATGAACACCATGTGACATATGTATACGTTTTTCAAAATGTTTTTCAGGTATCAGTAATTGACAGTATTCCAATTGTGTATATATTGGTCGTCAGGAAATTTTTTGCGACACAGATTTTGCGTTCAGAATGCATGCAATATTTACATAATTGCTGAATGCATAACATATCTGAATTTTGAGTTGTTCCGAAGCATCATCTGAATGCTAGCGCGAAAACAAACTCCACCTTTCACGGTGCCATTTTTAAGACACTGGCTCCAAAACGGTAAAACGGCCTATCATATACCAACAACAGTGAAATTGACCTTTCAGAATAGTAGAAGAGTCTTTGGGGAGCGATCTGGCAACTTCTCAAAGCAAGTTCCGTACCGCCGGAAGGCGCAGCAGGTCCTTCTTCACACTCGACAATGTCGCCGCTTTAGGCCGCCATAGTGCACAACAAATGACGTCATCAAAAAAATAAATTCACGTGACTTAGGCTGTTGGCGGTTCGACTGTGGTGAACTCGGTTGACCACGATTTAATTGACGTCGTGATTTACGACCTGTTAGCGCCGAAGGGGATCTATACTTATTTACTGGCCAGATCGAAGAATGACTGCATTCCTTCTCTTTGCTCTTGCCCAAACAGTTTGCTTCTGCATAGGAGGTGAGATATTTATTTTAGTCACTTAACTGACTGATGACCTGATCACTTGTGGACACAATTAACTACTCATTTGCTGACGGTAGCTGTTACTGACCGTAGTACAGGACAACATGGACCATGGAGTGATCAACTCACAGTCATATATAATGGTATGGATGTATTTATCTGTTTCATTTTATAAACTGCATGCTTCTAACTGTAGTTCCTGGTAGTGTAGGCTTCATGGCTCAGGTACAACTAACAAGCATTACTGTGACATGGCAGGTATAAATACTGAATACAAAATTCATTGCAATATTAATTTTATTTTATTCCAGCCTCCTCCACTGATAGATGGTTTCCCAGTCCTTCACTATGTAGTGTCTTATAATACCAGTGATAACAGCACACTGATACACACACAAGTGAACTCTTCTACGACTAGCTACACAGTGTCTGGTGTACCAGGAGTAACCTACTATATTACAGTGTTTGCTGTCAATGCTCTGGGACCATGGACCTATCAGTTTATACACTATAGTGAACGGTTAGATAAATACATTTTCATGTGCATGTTTGTCGTGACTGAAAAAAATTCTCAAAGTACTTCTTTAGCGCATACCTAAGAAAATTGGTTAAAACGACCAAACTAGTGCCTATAAAATCCGTGCCTAAATTTAGGCGTTTTTGCCTAAATTGATGCAATTTAAATGTACCACATAATTATTATTAAGCAAATAAAAAATATAAATTGTGACAGGGTGCCTAAATTTAGGCATGCTTATCTAAACTGTCAGAGGTTTTAGTGGACTTTAAAAATCAAGCATGCCTATGAAATTAATTTTGGCAGCTCATAATTATTTCAGTTTTGAACTAATATTAGGTCATTTTATAGCAAAGATGTCTAAATTAAGGCAACTATCGCGGCGAGTCACATGAAATGATCACATGTTAGATAAAAAATGATATTTCGAATCGAAGTTGGTTATCTTCAATAATTTTTTGCTAATATAAAAGTGACTGACTACACATTCATCATTGCTATCGGAAATAATGCTTGAACCTGCATTCTATTGTTACCAATTAATTGGCAGAAGATTCTTGTCAGTGGAGATTTTAATAATTTTTATTAACACACGACTTTCTTTAGCTACATGTACCTACTTTTTGCATAATTTTTTTGTTTTGTCTCATGTGATCAATGTCAACCTCTTGCACTAAAATGATTAATAATTATTTTATTTTGTTCTCTCATTGTCACAGTAATATCCAGCTCTATTCTTGTTAGTGTATTAGTATCAGCCATCAGTACAGCTATTATCACTAGTATCATTGTGTGGTGTGTTATGAGACCTCATCATGATAAACCACCAGTCACTACACCACCACCACCATCAGCAGGAGGAGGAGAAGGAGGAAGAGGAGTCATTAAGCTAGCTCCAGTGATCTATGACACATACCAATAACACAACACACCATCACTACCACTCAAACACAACGACAAATACAACTATAAATAATTATCAACTATTGTGCACTATATTAATTATTATCAAAACATGTATTTTGAGTGGATTTTGAGGATATTATTATCAGGTCATAAAGATAATTTTATTCACGAGTCACTGGTTGGTGATAGGCATGGCAGTTCTTGGTGTAAGCCAATTTATCAAGTGTATTCACTGAACTGGGTGATTAGATGATTACAAGTCAAGTTGAAAATACAGTCATACTCCATCCTGTTCAACCAGCTAGTGGACTATCAGCCTGTCCTGGACAAGACGTCACTATCAACTGGCTGTGCTATAGCAGAGGCGTAGGAAGGGGGGCTGGTGGTGCTCGAGCACCCCCAATAATTATATTACAAAAGAATTCATAGCTACGAATGACGAACACTTTGGACCATCAATGTTGACTAATAATTATTGGGGTGCTAATTTACTGTTTGTAATGTGAATTAATATTATATTCAATTTTAATGAATATTAATGAGCACCTCCTATATTTGATACAGTCCTACACCTCTGTATAGTCAGGGTAACCAATATACCAGGAGTGGTACCACCACCATTGACATGGCAGTATAGAGGAGATACCATCGTGATAATTATATACGATGATGCATTTACTAGCAGTGACCATTACACTCTTGTATCACATGTTGTGGGATTAACAGTGATGTCAAATGCTACTATTAATGGTGTTCAAATATCTGATCATAACAGAATGATCACATGTCGATCACAGATATCTACCATACACACTCACAATACCAGGTAACAACATGTATTCTGATGTATAGCACTCTAGAGGTGAGCTCAGATAAAAGTTGATCAGGCACTATACTTATTAAATTCCAACTGATTCTATAGCACAAGCTTATAGCTATCTCAGCTCAAGTTTAACATACTGCAATGGGTATTGAAATTTAATTGTTGCTCATGAGTGCTTCATTTTACAGATTAAAATTTGTCCCAGGAGATATTGGGACGACAAACACACTAAACGTTCCACCATACCATGTACAGTACATTACAGATTCACCACAAAGTGATCAAGCATGTTCAAATAATTTTGCATATTATATTGTCTACTAAAGGTGCAGCTAGTTCTCCATCTAATCTGAGTATCATCAACAAGCCACCAGTATCACTAACATGGCTAGCTCCTCCTAATGGACCCACAGACTGTGTCTTCAACTACACTATCAATATCACTAACTACAGTAGCTCTAGCTCGTGCTACAGTACTAGCAACACTGAGTCACTGATACTGACTGATGACCTGATCACTCGTGGACACAACTACTCCATAGCTACTTGTATCATGAAATTTAACGGGCTGGCTTGCTCGCAAGAAAACGGAGAGACGTGGTCCGTGATCGACGTGTTTATGCATAAAACTCTGCGGAAAACACTTCTGTGAGCTCAAGATTCCAGAAATGAAAGTTTCAGCAAAGCTACAATCTAGTAACAGAACAATTTTTCGCTAGCATGCCTATGAAACACCGTTGGTGGTCGAGCAGCATGGATTTTCTCGTTTTTCTCAGCAGTGTGGCGTTTATTTAGAAAAATCATTCTGTTACTAGATCGTAGCTTTGCTGAAACTTGCATTTCTAGAATATTGAGCTCACAGAAGTTTTTGTCGCCGACTTTTGTGCATAAACACGTCGATCATGGACCGCGTCTCTCCGTTTTCTTGCAAGCAAGCCAGCCCGTTAA
Organism: Haliclona indistincta; assembly: GCA_964017065.1. Taxonomy (NCBI): domain Eukaryota; kingdom Metazoa; phylum Porifera; class Demospongiae; order Haplosclerida; family Chalinidae; genus Haliclona; species Haliclona indistincta. Next base: position 6,878,809 of record OZ024790.1, read on the forward strand.
ATTTCATTATACAAGTAGCTATCAAGACGTACTTGTTATACTGCTAATATCGCTCTGTCTGCTGCTTTAGTTTTCCAGAAACACTGACCACATAGCAACGCGCTGTGCCGTGAATATTAATTAGTTGCATGCACCCTTAAACATACCGAGGCTGTTCTGAGATGTGAGTTAATATCGCATTGAGTAGAGACCCGTGTTAGCACAGTCAAATCAGCAAGAGGTGAAATTACTGAAGAGAGAGAGAGAGAGAGAGAGAGAGAGAGAGAGAGAGAGAGAGAGAGAGAGAGAGAGAGAGAGAGAGAGAGAGAGAGAGGAGAAAGGAAAATTAATGCAGAGCGGATCATGTAAGCTAAAGAAAGAAAAAAGATTTCTTACGAAATCAGAAGGATGTAGGGATGGAGATGCAATGAAGAAATCTGCCACTGGTCCACAATGTAAACCAACAAGCATGCTATAGATAACAAGGAATGCATGCATGGTAACACATATACGATTGACTGGATCATAATAGACCATCATCCCTACATCAGTGGCTGCAGTTCAAGTTAGTTATAGCTATATAGCCGGCTGTTGAAGAACACATGCATGCATGGCTTGCATTAAATTAGTCTTTATTATTTTTTGTGATGAATCAAGTTTGCATGATGGCTGATTATCTTATAATTTTTACACTGAGCCACTGATGTAGGGATGATGGTCTATTATGATCCAGTCAATCGTATATGTGTTACCATGCATGCATTCCTTGTTATCTATATACGGCATGCTTGTTGGTTTACATTGTGGACCAGTGGCAGATTTCTTCATTGCATCTCCATCCCTACATCCTTCTGATTTCATAAGAAATCTTTTTTCTTTCTTGTTTGTGTCCTTTTTTCTTAAAATTCATTTATTCACGGATTATTTTTTTTCTATAATTAATATTAAAATTATTTATTATCAAAGTTTCTTATTAAGAAAAATAATTTTATTGTTAACATGTTTCTATTATAAGCTAAGAAGATGTTGGTTCATCAATTACTGCATGCATCAGTGCATGCACATCGTGCCGCACAGCACCGCTCAGCCGTGACTACAGGCTCCAGCCGTAGTTCGTAGTATCATAGCTTATGAGAAATCTGGCTTAATCAATAAGTTTATTGACTGGGCGGGGACTATAAGTCAACCTCATAATCACTTTCATTATCCGACTTCATACTCAAGTTTAATAGCTTGTCATTATTCCAAGTTCATTGGATTTCATCTTGTGAGTCTTGTTGCCATGGATATATGGGAGCGGTCTTCAGTCACGTGAGGTACAATTTTTCCTGTCCGTTAAAATAGCAATTGCTGTTCTGAGGTAAGATCGATCGCCATGGACGATGTCATTGACTCATTGTGCTAGCCTACTAATCATGTGGCAAATCAGCATCCAGGAAAACCGTTGCAGAGTGCATTGTGCAAAAATGTTCTGTACGTTTGTGGGCCGCAAAGAGTGAAGACTGGTCCATTTAATTTTAGCGTTTGAAGCGCGTCGATAACGGTCTCGCTCCGACAAATCGGAAAAAAAAAACAGCCACATTCATATATCGATTCTGAAATTTTCTTATGGAGAGACTGAGATGCAGTAACTAAAGTGACCGAAACCTTGATGATTGTCAGTTAAAATAATTTATTATAAAATAATTTATTATTATTAAAAAGATTATCATAAACATTAAGTTAAGAAGCTATTGTGTTGGATCAATCAATGTCATTGGTATCATCACCTGCAACAATAAAAAAATAAGTCAGTCAATCAATTGCAAATTGTAGTTATTCTAGTACCTTTAGTTCATCTTTGGAAAAACTATGAGACTGTCTCAGTTTCTCCAAATGTGACGTTAGGTATTTTAAACCAGCAGCCACAATGGATACTTAGCCACTCTACCAACGACAAGGTGCAGTCTCACAGAGTGGAAAAATTATTTGGTCTTATAAAGACCACGCACATATACTAGTGCGATTGACCCATCTGTAAGAGACAATAATGTAATAATCATGTGCACAGATGGCGAAGCATACAGACTACACTATACTTCACATGTTGTTGACAAGGATTGGCTCTCAAAAATTTAATTGAATGGTGTCCACTGGGCGAGTGTGTACATTCATGTGCACACAATTATGCACATGCATACCGGGAACATGACAACCTCTTTTTTTATGAACACACTCAAGCTCAGCTGATCATTGGTTGGAGGACAAGGTGGAGTTATAGCAGAGGAGCACTGGTCATTTATCAATACTGATACCCGGTATTAACACCTCACAGCGAACATGTCACCCCAATAACTCCACATACTATGGTGCTCTATAGGGGTGAACCACCAGTGGTCGACCAATTCAAATGCATGATTGATGGAGAACAGAAAATTTTAACATGCTCATCCGTCACTCTGTATAGAGCTCAATACATTTCACTTTACATGGTAATGTAGAACATGACTATACAGTTGGAGATAATGTTCTAAGGACAACATCATAATGCCCAGGGAGATATCTCAAATACATTGCTCTTTGTGTTCTGTCATCGGGCAAGGTTCTATCAACAGAATGTGGACTAAACCTGTACCAATTTTGATCTTGAGTACTGTAGGTAAAAATGCAAGTGTTGATGAGATGAGATAAGGTTATTATCTCAATGTCAGAGCCCCAAGTTTCATTTTGATTCATTTTAGTGTGCTCTATGTACTGTTGTACACTTGAGTAACCTGCAAACAAATCATACTGGTGAGCATACAACAGATGGGAGATTGCTACCATATGATCTAATATAGCTTGGCGTACTGCCATGTGCTGAGCTTGTGAACCAGTGATCACATATGAAAAGGAACGGAACATACAGTTCCCGTCACCAACTATGTCTTTAGTATGGTTGTGATCAGGTGGAGTGAGAGGCACACTAGCACCACCACCTCTGTGTCTGGGTGGTGGATGATGGTGTTCTAGACCAAGAGTAGCGCAAGCGTTTTGTTGCCAATCTAAGTCTACAGGATAGTAGTTGTACGGCCATCTTTGTGTATGTGCTGGATCAAATGACCCTGCAATTAAGCAATCATCATTTTGTGTACTGGCAGTAGTGTGAAGTTGCTTGTTAGGAGCACTACTATTACAAGCTCTTTTGGCTGGTTTAGCAGTTTGAACAGGGGCAGTGCTAATTCGTTTACGCTGAGTGCCCAGGGTGCTAACAGGTATTGTTTGTTGCTTGGTAGTGGTTTGTGAGCATTTTATTTTCTTGCTGGGAACAACCACAGTATCTACTTGGTCAGTATCAGGTTTTCCAACAAGCTTACGTTTAGAAGCCTGTTGAACAGGAATGGTGTACAGAGGAAGATCAGGTCTATACATTTTACGTAGACGATTATACTCCTCTAAAGATCGATTGCTGACTATAATGGACTTTGGATCAAATGAGAGGAGATGCAAGCCTGTGAGTGATCTTACTCTAGACAAAGCAACATAAGCCATTGCAGCACAAAAAACTTTATCCGACAGATCAATAATGGCATGGTCCAGGGACAATCCCTGTGACTTGTGTATAGTAACAGCATATGCCAAAATCAACGGAAATTGTTCTCGACGAACATAGTAGTTTTTCATAACGACGAATCTGCTCTTGACCCTTTCAACCTGATATGGGTTAGTCAAGTGATCAAATTGTACAGTTACAAATTGTTTAGTTATTGCAGTAACTGTACCTAACGAACCATTGACAAGACCTTTCTTTGTGTCAATGTTACGGCGTAACATAACACGTGCTCCAATAGCTAACACTAGAATACTTTGCAGTCCTCCAGTCATGTTGCAATCATGGTTTAATTTATGGAGTTGTTTGTTAGCGGTTTTTGTCCACTTTAGTTTACTGACAGTTTCGTCAACATCATCAGTACATTCTAGCTCAAATGATTTACCAGGAAGAGATTTGAGCATTTTATTGTTTAGCTTGTCACATTGCTTGCGTGTAGGGAAAAATGTTACTACCATTATCCCTTGTTGTTGCAACTCAGCAATTTTCTCAGTCAACGAGCAAGTAAACACTCTTGATTGGAGAGTGCTTATGGTGGAGCTTGTAACTTCACCAATTCTAATACCATTAAGCAGCGTTGCATAGTCTTTATCACCTTTCTGACGCTCATTGATGGTTAGCTCATCGTATACAACAGTTTCTTCCCATATATTGGGAGCGGTTGCACTGCCTATTCTGTACTTGACTACAGTGTCAGGTACAGCTGAAAATACTGGTTGACCACCAACAGGCTCAAGTTGAAGCAAATCACCGAAAACAATCATATTTCGTGCTCCAAAGTAGTCAACACCTCCATATAGCTCATTCAAACGTAGATGAATGTATGCTAGATTGAGGCTACTGACCATAGAAATTTCATCTACAATGAATAATTTCACATTACGCAGAGCTGTTTTCATTACTTTGTGTGCAGCTTTTGGTAAAGACCAATGAACGGCTGACCTACCCCCGTGCTGGACAGGTAGCTGAAATAACCGGTGGATAGTCATGCCACCAACATTAAAAGCAGCTAAGCCTGTTGGTGCAGTTATGGCACATGAGCAATCAGTACTAGGCCACAATTGAGCTACAAATGCTTTTATTGTCTCGATAAGAAATGATTTACCTGTTCCAGCGACACCTGTGACAAACATGCACAATGGAGGTAAGTCACAAGAACAATCATTTGTTTCATGTTGTTGCACGTGAATCATATGCTCTTTGACTTTGTCAAATATTCGCCTCTGATCTGCATTCAACATGTTGGTCCTATCAGAAAGACTAAGTGTGTCTTCACACTTAGTGACCATGCTTACAGCATCCTGCATTGCAGCAACTGCTTCACAGATTAGCTGTGGCTCACTATCAACCTTTTGCTCTGGACAATCAGATTGTCTGGCTTCATTGATTAGTTTAACACTACGATTACATTCAAGCATCTGCTGTAATCGAGTGTGGTGAGTCAAGCAACGGTTTTCACCAGTGTCAGGAAAATGACGATTAAATGCTTCTTCAGCAGTTTCGTCTTCTAGTAAAAGCTCACTCTCATTTCGGAAAGGCACAAAAAGCATGATTAGAGAATAGTAATAATCTTCTTTCTGATTTTCATTTCTCAAATCATACAACTTGTGATTGGGTAACACAGGTTTGCCGCGCCTTTTGAATTCAGTTTGTTTGACACCTTTGACAATAGTGTGATACCAAGTGTAATTAGCGACAATGTCGTAAAGACACACGTCCTCAAGCTTATCGGGACGATCGGGATAGTATGTGTCTACAAGATTCGACTCAAATAAATCCTCACTATCAGGATCTGACTTTGAAAGCTCCGTCAAAGCTGCGTGACTTTTGAGTCGTCGATTTCGTTTGTGAGGCATAGATACATTTACAAACTGTATTGCTTCCGATTTTTCAGTCAAGTGGTCACCCAACAACAAATCAGCAGCCTCATACAAACCACACTCTCGTGAGCTCAAAGCTTTCATTCCAAATTTGTAGAGCTTGCTATAAATGCTCTTACTGTCTTGGATTTCTCTCCAAATGTCTTGCATGTTGCTTCTTTCTGCTTTAGTGACATACCCACTAACGTAATGTGCTAATGCAAGAGAAGACTCTGACACAAACTGTATGTCAATGTTAGCTTTCCACAATAACAGAATCAGAGGATTATAGTCATTCACTCTAACCTCTGACTCTGTCCGTGGAAGTTCGTAGATTTTCTTACGAGTTTTAAGAGAGTCTTCTACAGAGTGCACAATACCTGTTTCACAAGCCGGACGAGGAAAGCCAAACTTACAGTAAGTTATGAACGTACTGCCCACCTTTCGTCTGCGCTTGCAATATGCACTACACTTATGCATTTGATATCTTGTGACGAGCTCATGCAATTCAGGACTGGTTTTCTTGTCAGGTATGTGACAAGTAACCCTTTCCTGGATCCATTTCAATACAATAGCTGAGTCATCACAGCCAATAACAGGTGCGTCTTTTATCCACAACAGGACGTGGTAATGAGGTGCACCTCTGGCTTGATACTCCTTCTTCCAGTAGAAGTGCTCTACTTCACCCAATATCTGACCTTTACATATGACAGTGCGAAAGAAGGCATGAAATTTCTCAGAAAATTTTCGAGAAACTGATATAGGATCTTCTGTGCAAAGTCTTCCTATATCGTAACTTGGAGGGACATTGTTTACCTTCCTGAGGTAACGAGCCATGTCACTCCACTCATATTCAGCACAACTGAATGTGAGAAACAATGTTGGTGATCCCCAGTTACGCACCATGCACTTGAGATCACTCTTACGCTGCCACCAGTACTGTTTGCTACCGCGTACTGACTGAAGCATTGTGAAGAGGCTTGCTTCTAACCGTTCATCAGAGGCTTCAACCTTAGCTAGTAGCTGCTTAACAGACATAGCAACTCCTCGTGAGGAATGAAGGACATTGTAGACGCCGTTACCTACTTCACGTAGGGTTTTTTGATTCAGTAGATAAAAAACATATGAAGCATCTTTGCGAAATCGCGAGTCTTTGTTATGCAAACGTTGTTTGACAAACTCGCTAAAGGTCAATGTGATTTCTTTGTTGCGAGGATGATTCTCACCAAATTGCCCGTTTGGGTAGAGTACAGGAAAGCACATAACATCCAAGTCTTTCAATCTACTGTGAATAGGTGCTTCTGTAACATTAACCAACTTGTATTGGTCTATGTCAGAAACAGTTGGAATCTGATTATCTAAATACCTAATAGTATAGGACTGATAACCAGCTATATCGTCAGCAGTAGCCTTATCTAGCATCCTAGTGGTTGCATTGTTAGCCACTTCGATTACTTTTTGTGTAGTTTCATCGAGGCTGTCTGCTTCTACTGACTTATAAAGTTTGTGAATCTCTTTCAGCTTTCTTATAGCTGCTTTCACACGGTCTATATTGACCAGAGATCTCCAAACAACATTAGCTTTTGTGGGTTTACCATTCACTAGTATGTACAATTCTGGTGATGCAACACCAGACTTTGCTGATCCTTCAACATTGGACAGCGTTTCACACGTTTTATTGAATGGTAAAGGCAGAAAAAACACACTACCCTTGCAAGCTTTCAATGAGTTGTACACAGGCACTTTGCAGGTGTATGTGCCTAATCTAACTACTGTCTGAAAGCATTTAGCAAGCTGAATGAACTGTTTGCTAAGGGCATCGAGTTTATCAAGCTCAGATGGAATGGGTACAGTTTCCAAACCATTTAAAACACATCGTGGTGGCAATACATCGGCTTTGATTTTGGGTTTACAGTAGCTACACATATAGAGAGTTTCATCCTCGCCTGGAGGAGTGTGCTTCAGTATATAGTCTACTAGCTCTGACCCAATGTCCGAATCAAAATGCTTTGAGAAGTTGGCTTTTGTGACAGATTTTCTCTGAAACAAACATCGACAGCTACAACACACATTTTCAGCATCGTCATTCCACTCTTTCTCAAGTTTGGATATGACTAGAGCATGCTGTAACTGCAAGGTGGTTTCTAAGTTGAGCACTCTAAAAAACGAGTTGTTTATTGAGGAGCCTTCGTCACCAACAAAATCATTAGTTGTTAGCAAATCGTCAAAGCTCTTTCCAGTTGCATAAAGTAAATGGTTGAAATCACCTTCGCCTAGGGCACGATCAATGCCAGCAAGGGATTCGTGACTTGCCTTTGCACGATATACTCCACGCATAAACGTTCTCAGTACTTTATGATGTGCTGAAGCTGCTCGTAAAATACGAAGCTCACTATTACACATACTACCAGTTTGATGACATGCCAAAGAATGACCCATCATTTGGCGTTCATTTGGGCAGTCATCGCATGACTGTAATGCTTGTCGTAACTCATGCATTGGAAGAGTAAAGGCATTCTTTAGTCTAACAATTGCATTGACTTCATCATCAGTGATTGGCTTACAATCACTGGTACACGGACATTCATCACGAGGCTGGCTGGACGGATCAATACGATCAGGCACATCTGAATCGTCATCATCCTTTACATACGATGCTTCATAGAAGTATGGATCACATGAGTTTTTGTGATGAATGCCTTCACCAAAGTCATCTCTGCTTTTGATACTCTTCGCATTGATACTTTTAGCAGATTTGATCAATTCAGCAGCATATTCCTTACGCTTCTTTAAGGCTTCATGAACCAGCCTACGAGCTGCTATTCTACATGCAACACGATAAGAGATTTTAGTAGCCAATCGCTTTGCTATAGGCTGCTCTTTAAAAGCTTTCATAACCTCGGTTCTTGCTTTACGATTTGCTAGTAATTCCCTCATTACTTCATTGATGTACATTTCCTTTACACTAGATTTTGGAGGAGACAAATAGTATTTGTTTCTCCTAGTGTGGGAAATGATTTCTTTATGTTTAGCATAGTACGCCATACAAGCTTGTGTCTTAACCTTCGTGTTTTTGAGATACCAAACACGTGATGACACTTTCTTCTGATGCGAACTATTACGGTACTTTGCCCTACGTTGTGCTTTGATTTTATCTGATTTACTATGGTACCTGGACAAAGCAGCAACCTTCTTGGCAGTTGAATCTTTCAAATAAGCCTGCTTTGCAGCCAGTTTTTTAGTCTCCGGGTTTTTGTGATAAGCTTGCTTTGCAGCAATCTTTGACGCCAGTTTTTTAGTCTCCGGGTTTTTGTCATATGCCTGCTTTGCAGCAATCTTTGACACCAATTTCTTAAGCTGAGGATTCTTGTCATAGGCCTTCTTCGAAGCAATTTTAGATGTTGCTAGTATTTTATATCTATTCTCTCCATAACGTTGCTGATCATATGTGTGTTTTCTACGTGTTTTACTAGGCATGATTACTATACAAGAACTAACCTTTCCAAAACAATTATTGAACTTACAACTCTCTTCAGTGACAGATCGAGACACGAGACGACGAACCCAAAACCAAATCCAAACTTCGGTGAGGCAAAAGTAGAATCAACAGTCGCAATCTTCTGAAATGGACGGACTCTGACGGACAGGTAGAGCAGCAGAAACACAAGAGCAGACAGCAAAAGTAGAAGCCACTCAAAGACAACATGTGCGAGCTCACGTTACATCACGTGCGTATTTTAAATGGCGTCATACACATTGCTAGCTACAGCTCGTGATCGTGAAGTCCGCTAGAATAAAACTTTCATTTCGCTAAAAACTAAGTTCAAAAGGCACATGCCAGAAGAATTTCAAGACTATTCGTGGGTGTTTAGCCAAGCACAGTATTTGTGTTAAGGCGCTAGACGAGTGGAAAGAAAGAAAGAAGAAAACGAAGATGACGAAAGTCGATTTTCACCGTTTTCAGGTTCGTCACTTTAGTAACAATTTCGAGCAATCTCCTTGCTACTGTACGATGGGGCAACGCCAGATAGCAGATTTAAGTGTCTTTTGATGTATAAAATTCATCACCAGGCGAAATATCAGCGTTTGAACGCTAATACATGTATGTAGCCGCCATCTTTTTTTCTTGTTCAACCCTACATAGGGAGGCACTACCGTGCCTCCCTAATACTTACAGTTTCCAAATATACAGGATGAGAGTATAGCAGCTGATGTCTGTACAATAAGGTTTTCCTCAGTTCCAGGTGTAGCTAGATTACACACAATTGGCACTACTAGAGGGAACAGTATCCCCATTGTACCAAATGCCTGTAACAACACTCTTGAGCTCACTGGTCCTCTCTATATAAGTCACTTACTGATCCTGTAGTGTACGCCATGAAGTACCCTATGATGGTAGTTAGTGCTGGGAAATACTCAGCTCGCAGACTCCCCCCTCTTAGACTAAGTGAGATGAAGTTACTAGTCTGAATGTCCTGAGAGAGAGAAAGAGAGATAGAGCGAGCGAGCGAGAGATAGAGCGAGCGAGAGAGAGAGAGAGAGAGACAGAGAGAGAGGGAGGGAGAGAGAGGGAGGGAGAGAGAGGGAGAGAGAGAGAGACAGAGAGAGAGAGAAAGAGAGAGAGGATAAGAGGGTGTATAGCTCACAGCAATGACAGCTCCTAGAGCCCAGGCCAGCAGCAGTATGATGAGCGGCTCCATCACTTCCTTGATACCTTCTACCCATGCCTGAGACCCACAGAACATCATGTGACCGTCACATGACCAGGGCTAACCTCCATGACCTCCTTGAGGTTCATGATACACTGCCCCATCAGCATCACCAGTAGCACTAGTGTAGCCAGGGAGCAACTCCAGATTAGAGCAGAGATAGCGTCACCATTACTGAATATGTTCACCACTGACATCTCTATCCTGTAATAGAGAGGTAACCTTGAGTTACCATGGAGTGAAGCAGTGAGTCACTGTACGTTGTGTTAGTGTCTTGTGGATCAGGTAGTTGGCTGTTCTTGTATAGTATGGTATAGTAACCACTGAGTACCATTCCTACAAACGTAACTACTATTACAATCAGGAATGGTATCACTGCATTGAACCTAATGAAACATGACATTGAACAACATGTTAACCATCCCACGAGCCTTACCAGCGATGAGGAACCCCTTGCTTAGGCGATAAAGGACCTGAAGATATTCAAATATTCACTGGACCCCACAGTACCTCATGAAGCTCACCTTCAAACAAGGCATCATCTGTGCCTTCATGTGGTGTGTCAGACACATTAGTACCTAGTTGTTCATCATCACAACTCTTATCAACCAACACGTCAGTGATCGTTGCTGTGCTCCTCAACGACTCCTTCTCTACAGTCAGCATTGGTCCGAAGTCTCGATTGAGGACACACACTATCACCACACACGCTACCATTAGTAGAGGCAAGAAACGATATACTGCAGTGAGAGAGAGAGATGAGGCATGAATAGCAGTGTATGCGTGTGTGAGCGATTACGTACACAGGGTCTTGGCGACTATAATGAATTGATCTTCTTTGATGGTACAACCAACCAATCCAGAGGAGACATAACCGATTTGAGCACCAACCCAACTGTGGAACAAACCATGAAATAGGCACAAAGCTCGCCATTGAGGGTGCCATTGACTGAATTATGAATGCAAACTTATTCTTGCTAACGCCGGCAGTTTGCATGACCTGTGTGTACAGGGTGACGCACATACATCTTACACTAGTAGGTGTGGTCAACAGTACCTTCCTCATGCTGTTTCCTGTAATCAGTATTGGGGTATAGTCACCGAAAAATATTAGAAATGACATTAACATTACCATAATACATGCTCGAGAGGGAGAGAGAGAGAGAGAGAGAGAGAGAGAGAGAGAGAGAGAGAGAGACAGAGACATTGGCTCAGATTAGTCCTAGCTGTACTTACTTGCGACGAGAGTTTGCAAATCGGCTGACAAGCTTAGCCATACCCAATCCTCCACCAGAACGCTGAAATAGAGACAGTGTATGTGTGAGTGTACTCACTATGTTACCTGCACTATTCCTATTAATCCAGCCATGAAGAATGTAGTTACCACAATCTATAGCAAGCAGTGAACAAGGTGACGACATCATGCGATCAACTCATATACTCACCGCTGCATGATCGTGATCAGCCATTGCGTTAACAAAGTGAGTGTCTGTGAGAATAAAAGAGATTGTCAGCTAATGGTAAGCAACATGAGGGAGAGTGAACCTAGTGTTCTCATGATGGCGGTTAGTGGGTTGTATTGCTCAGCTTTAGACAGACATAAAAAATTTAGATATAGTTTCAAAATCTGCTAACTAACCAAGAAAAGCACATAACCAAATGCCAATAAGAAGAGCTATCAGAACTTGCCTGATAAATGAACAGAGTAAAAAGTGAGTGGGTGGGTGGGTGAGTACCTGAAGACGATAGCTACAATAGCAGTGATGATGGGAGGGAAGACAGTCAACCAGCCAGGAATAACCAGGTTAGTCTGTGACCAATGGCAGGATAGTGGCGACAAAGTTTGCGACTTACCTTCTCTAGTGGTGGGCATATCATTTCCTCCGTGTCGGTATCAAATACTTCAATCACTAGAGTATGGTAACCCTGCATGAGATAGTCAAGTTGTACACTGCCTCTCCACAGCTAACCTCACCAGTGAATCAACAGATAGGTTAGCACCGCTCACAGTATACGGTATGACCACTCCATTCTCACGTGACGTGAAGTAGCCTGACTCCAGTGTGCCTGCATTGTGTCAGATAAGCTAAATATAAACAGAATCATTAATTTAAAGCTAGCTACCAACCATTCTTACTGTCTTTCAGACTAACAGTGACAATCAGTGACTCTGGTATGGGAGCTGTTTCATTCAGAAATGGTGGAACAGTCACTGTGATTTGAAACGGCACACTAAAAATGTCAAAGATCATTGATGTCAGTAGTCGACATTAATTTTGTGAGTGATCGTAACGCTAACCCGTCTAGCAGGACCACAGGGAAAGTGGCTGATATACAGCTGACATTGCCCTCGCTAGCTGAGCACGTAGACACCACTGTTGTCGCCAGCAACGTCAGAACAATCCACTGATTATAATCCATACCGCCCAGTCAAACCGCCGGTGTCTCGAAATACGTACAAACAGGAGCGCATAAAAGAAAGGAGCGATTTAGTCTGGCCGCTGCCCCTCCCCTCCTTGTATTAGTGAGTGGGTGGTGGACGGCGTGCAAACAATGCCTTCATAGTTCCCAACCGACCAATCAGATTCTACTGCTCAAGATCTTGAGCAGTAATATTCATGGCTCATGGGCTGGGCGCCTGGTTTGATCGTAAAGCAAAAACCAAAGATCGATGCAGAGAGCAGGAGAAATGAGTTCTGAGTGGATAATAAATTAATAATAAGAGCTATTAGTTTAGGACACGCTCAGCAAAGCAGTCAGAGTTGATAACTAATAGAATAAAGATGTGATTGTCACAGTAATTATACTAGCAATTTTATCAAACACAACTAATAACCATGACTGATCAATCAATAAAATTACTAGTTCAGATCTTCACTGCAGTATAGTCAAAATAACTATACATGATCATTTATAGTTGTATTTGTTGATAAGCCTCATTGTGTACTTTGAGTGGTATTGTCCCTCCATAAGCTACGTTGTGTTGAGTAGTGATGGTGTGTTGTGTTATTGGTGTGTCATAGATCACTGGAGCTAGCTCAGTGACTCCTTTATCACTGTGATCAGCACTAGTACCAGTAGTACTAGTAGTTGCTGTAGCATGTGATGATGGTCTCCTCCTCATAACACACCACACAATGATACTAGTGATAATAGCTGTACTGATGACTGATACTATCAATACACTAACAAGAACCACAGATACTGTAGTTACTGTATAGTGAGAGAGAGAAACACACACACTAATGATGACTCACACAAAGTATTATGACATTGTGTCAACAGGTCATTGTTGTTTTAGTAACTCACCAATAATAGCAGATCCTGCAGTGCCTGACATTGGCTGTACTGCATCCGATGGCATTTGAGAGCTGCTTACAACTATATACACACAATGATGTTCAGTTAAATAGTTATAACAGTACAGACATAAAACAGAGCCTACACGTATAACTAGCTAACCAGTTGTGAAGCAGAGTGGATCGACATTAGTTGAGAGATGTGTTAAAGTAGTTGTATGAAGCAGCAGTGACACTGAAAATGATGAATAATGACATGATACAGTTATTGATATTTTTCTCACCATTCACTGTAGTGTATTCACTGATAGGTCCTGGTCCCAGAGCATTGACGGCAAACACTGTAATATAGTAGGTTACTCCTGGTACACCAGACACTGTGTAACTATTGTGAGATGGGCTCAGTTTAGCCTGCACTTCAATACTGTTATCACTGGTATTATAAGACACTACATAGTGAAGAACTGGGAAACCAGCTATCAGTGGAGGAGGCTGGAATAAAGAAAAGATCCAGCAATCAGAATGTATTCCCACTACTCTTACCTGCAATGTCACATTAATATTTGTTGTTTCTAACTGAGCTATAAAGTTTACAATACCAGGAACTGAGACAACATATAACATCATGTAAAACTGAATAAATCTACATACCATCATATGTGACTGTGAGTTGATCACTCCATGGTCCATGTTGTCCTGTACTGTCAGTAACAGCCACAGCAAATGAGTAGTTATGTCCACGAGTGATCAGGTCATCAGTCAGTATCAGTGACTCAGTGTTGCTAGTACTGTAGCACGAGCTAGAGCTACTGTAGTTAGTGATATTGATAGTATAGTTGAAGACACAGTCTGTGGGTCCATTAGGAGGAGCTAGCCATGTTAGTGATACTGGTGGCTTGTTGATGATACTCAGATTAGATGGAGGACTAGCTGCACCTTTATTAGACAATGCAATGCAAATATTACTATTTGAACATGCATGCTTGATCATGTTGTGGTGAATCTATGTACTGTACATGGAGTAGTAGAGGAACGTTTAATGTCTTTGTCGTCCCATTAACCACTCACGTTTTCATCAGTAAAATGAAGCACTCAGATCACGAGCAAAAATTAGTGCATGCCTGATCAACTGAACTGAGTTCACCTCTATAGTGTGCTATACATCCTAATCCATGTATTACCTGCTATTGCGATGGTCTCTGAGTGTGTGGTAGAAATCTGTGATCGACATGTGATCATTCTGTTATGATCAGATATTTGAACACTATTAATAGTTGCATTTGACATCACTGTTAATCCCACAACATGAGATACAACAGTATAGTAGACACTCGGCGATGGATTACTGTATATGATGAGATCTCCTCTATACTGCCATTGCAATGGTGGTGGTACCACTCCTGGTATATTGGTTACCCTAACAATAGTACAGTTGATAGTGACATCTTGTCCAGGACAGGCTGATAGTCCACTAGCTGGTTGAACAGGATGGAGTATGACTGTGTCTTCAACTTCTTGACCTGTCACCAAACCTGTACCAGCTATGGTGGAGAGAAGATAGCAAGTCAGTAGCCTATAGCAGCTGAGGGCTCACCTATAGCTAGTAGACAGAGTAGCTCAATGTGTTGTAGCATCTGATCAGTTAACGTTCCAGTTCAGTGCATACACTGGATAAAATCAGCTTTCAGCAAAAACTACCACGCCTACCACCAACCAGTAACTCGTGAATAAAATTATCATTTATGACCTTCACTAGTAAGCTAACAATATCCCAAAAATACAAATATCAATAATAATTATTATAGAGCACAATAATTTTATAGTTGTATTTGTTGATAAGCCTCATTGTGTTTGAGTGGTATTGTCCCTCCATAAGCTACGTTGTGTTGAGTAGTGATGGTGCGTTGTGTTATTGGTGTGTCATAGATCACTGGAGCTAGCTCAATGACTCCTCCTCCTCCTGCTGATGGTGGTGATGGTGTAGTGACTGGTGGTTTATCATGATGAGGTCTCATAACACACCACACAATGATACTAGTGATAATAGCTGTACTAATGACTGTCACTAATACACTAACAAAAACAGAGCTGGATATTACTGTGACAATGAGAGAAAAATATGCAACATTAATGACAGAATACAATTCGCTTCAAGAAGTTGACAGTTAGATTAGGTATTTTCTTGTTGTTATAACTCACTAGCTGCATTATTCTCGAATGGTTGTACTGCATCTGGTGTGCTAGCACATGTCACTATATGTGTTGTACTGCAGATCTCATACTCTGTAACTATATGCTATATATGAACAACAGTTATGACATTGAAGAAGTAAACTTACAACTAGTTGTAGAGATAACTTGATAAGAGCTATTCATCATAACAGAATCAGTATAATATAGTAGTGTATTAGTTGAGAATTGTGTTGAAGTAGTAGTAGGAAGCAGTGGAACTGAATAATGAGCTCATGAAAATCATATGACAATGTATTCAACTCACCATTAACTGTAGTGTATTCACTGATAGGTCCTGGTCCCAGAGCATTGACAGCAAACACTGTAATGTAGTAGGTTACTCCTGGTACACCAGACACTGTGTAACTATTGTGAGATGGGCTCAGTTTAGCCTGCACTTCAAAATTGTTATCACTGGTATTATAAGACACTACATAGTGAAGGACTGGGAAACCAGCTATCAGTGGAGGAGGCTGGAATAACTAGAAAAGATTCATTAATCAGAATATACTCTCACTACACTTACCTGCCATGTCCACATTAATATTCGTTATTTGTAACTGAGCTATAAAGTTTATAATACCAGGAACTGAGACAACATAACATCATGTAAAATTTATAAAAACTTCATACCATCATATGTGACTGTGAATTGATCACTCCATGGTCCATGTTGTCCTGTACTGTCAGTAGCAGCCACAGCAAATGAGTAGTTGTGTCCACGATTGATCAGGTCATCAGTCAGTATCAGTGACTCAGTGTTGCTAGTACTGTAGCACGAGCTAGAGCTACTGTAGTTAGTGATATTGATAGTGTAGTTGAAGACACAGTCTGTGGGTCCATTAGGAGGAGCTAGCCATGTTAGTGATACTGGTGGCTCGATGGTGGTGATACTCAGATTAGAAGGAGGACTAGCTGCACCTTAATATTAAGTAATAATTATTAAAATCTGTAATTTTTAATGCTAACTTCATTACCTGCTATTGTGATGGTCTCTGAGTGTGTGGCAGATATCTGTGATCGACGTGTGATCATTCTGTTATGATCCGATATTTGAACACTATCAATAGTAGCATTTGACATCACTGTTAATCCCCACAACATGAGATACAACAGTATAGTAGACACTGGTATGTGATGGATCATCGTATACTATGAGATCTCCTCTATACTGCCATTGCAATGGTGGTGGTTCCAAACCATTGATCAATGAATAAAATTACTAGTCCTTATAATTATGCACTATGGTATAGTCATAATAATATTAATTTTATAGTTGTATTTGTTGATAAGCCTCATTGTGTTTGAGTGGTATTGTCCCTCCATAAGCTACGTTGTGTTGAGTAGTGATGGTGTGTTGTGTTATTGGTGTGTCATAGATCACTGGAGCTAGCTCAATGACTCCTCCTTCTCCTGCTGATGGTGGTGATGGTGTAGTGACTGGTGGTTTATCATGATGAGGTCTCACAACACACCACACAATGATACTAGTGATAATAGCTGTACTAATGGCTGTCACTAATACACTAACAAGAACAGAGCTGGATATTACTGTGACAATGAGAGGAATAAAATAAAGTTGGAACACACACATCAAGTATGTTATGTTGCTATAGTAGTAACTTACCTGCTACAATAGATCCACAATCACAATCTATATTATAATCAAGCAAATTGAGCATTAGGTAATACATTAATGAACTTGTTTTAATTGTTGCTGAGTATGTTTATAGAATTTCAAGCAATCTGACATAGAATGCATTTTGCATTGCAATTATAAAACCAGTTATTACTAATAGTAATCTTATGTAGCAGAGCTGAGTATCTTATAGAATGATGACTCACAGGCTATGCACTACATCAGTGCTATGTGGTGTTGACTAACCTGTGATACTAGGTGTAGTGGTAACATAAACAATAGAAGAACTTGTATCAACATTAGTTGAAGTTTGTATTACAGTTATTGTTGCAGTGCTTATAGGAGACAGCATCACTACATAGATGAAAATGGTGATGATGAACTGTAGTAGAAATTACATGCAGCACTACCAGTAGCTATAGAGTCATTATATATGGGTCCTGGTCCCAGAGCATTGACAGCAAACACAGCAATATAGTAGGTTACTCCTGATACACCAGACACTGTGTAACTATTGACGGTAGGGTTCAGTTTAGCTTGTAATTCAATGTTATCACTGGTATTATAAGACACTACATAGTGAAGGACTGGGAAACCAGCTATCAGTGGAGGAGGCTGGAATAAAGAAAAGATCCATCAAAGTAATCACAATAATTATTATATTCCCACTATACACATACCTGCCATGTCACATTAATATTTGTTGTTTGTAATTGAGCTATAAAGTTTACGATACCAGGAACTGAGACAACATAACATCTTGTAAAACTGAATAATAAATATTCATACCACCATATGTGACTGTGAGTTGATCACTCCATGGTCCATGTTGTCCTGTACTGTCAGTAACAGCCACAGCAAATGAGTAGTTGTGTCCACGAGTGATCAGGTCATCAGTCAGTATCAGTGACTCAGTGTTGCTAGTACTGTAGCACGAGCTAGAGCTACTGTAGTTAGTGATATTGATAGTGTAGTTGAAGACACAGTCTGTGGGTCCATTAGAAGGAGCTAGCCATGTTAGTGATACTGGTGGCTTGCTGGTGATACTAAGATTATATGGAGAACTTACTGCACCTAAAATACACAGTCATTGTAATACAAGCACATTCATGAATTATCATACATCATCAATGATGTCAGGTACTTCTGCATTGAAATTGCACTGACCTGCTACACTAATCTCCCTAGACTCAACCACTGTGCCTGTTTGACATCTTATCTCACTGTTGTGATGAGACAATGGAACACTAAGGATAGTGACAGTTGACATCACTATGCTGTTCTCAAAAGAATTAAATACAGCAGTAAAGATGGTGGGATCATAGGTTCCTGATGTAGTCCCATCACTGCGAGTAGCCATAGTTTTGTTGTAGACCAAAATTAGTGTTGGCAGCAAATTATTTGGATTCACTGTTCTAACAACAGTGCAGTTAAGAGTGACGTTTTGTTCAGGACAGGCTGATCCATTAGCTGCTGGGTTGATGGGCTCGAGTACAATGATTTCAGACACTTGTGCTGCAGCTGTATATTCAGTCACTCTCAACAAAAGATATCATGATAAAATTTAGTTTTACCTATTGCCTTAAAGCAACAAACGAAGAAGAGCAGACCGACCAGTAGAGTCATTTCTAAACTATTGACGATGTACCGGCAATATTTAGCCTTTTGTAACTACTCAGTCGACACGCCAAATAAGCGGAAGTCCAATACAACACGTACAAATTGCCGTGCTACCTTGTAGCGTCTATTCAAGGATGTTTGAATTATTCATAAGCAAACTAAACAGTTCATATCTATTGTCATCTTGGTGCTTTTGCTTTTATTTTTGCAACAAAGTATCTTCATCATCTGCTTTATCAATACACAAATCCTAGTAGCCTTACGCTTTAAACCAGCCTCTGTATCGGAGCTAAACCAAGCACGACACCGAATTCGTATGCTTCCATAGACTGCGTCAGGAATTTTTTTCGCAACCAGCTTTCAGTATTATAATGCATCTCAGCAAATGTACACACACCAAGCTCAACATAATACAAACTTCGAGTTGTTCCAGCTTGCACTTACTGAACTATGAGCGCTTCAAAGTACGCTTGCGCAATCCCATTTAGACACGCTTTGATTATACAATTTACAATACTGCATAATATAACAGCTATAATTATATTCTAATGGTGACAGGTAGATCATAAAGGGTCCAAATGGACACCAGAGGCAGCAAGCGACGTCTGTCCAATGATGGTAATGATGACAGTCAGCCAGGAGAGTCAGTCAGTCAAGTGTGCGCACTTAGTGAATTACAACACTAACACACAAGTAATGTGCACACATGGCAAACATGACGAAGCCTTAAAACTGGGTATAGTACCAAGTGACGCGATATGCCACCCGTGTCACGATGACCTCCGAAGAATTGGTAGTGATCCAAACCATGTTCTAGGTGGGAGAAAAAAGACAAGCAATAATCAAATGCAGCATACATGGCTGTGACGATGCATGCTTCACCAATAATTACAAATTACAAGTACCTAATATCAAGGAACGTTTGACGTGTGTAAGTACAATTCAATGAAATTGTACCTTTCCCAACCAACCCCTTTTGCAATAGTACCTATTACATCGTGTACAATGCAATTCATAAAGAATTTGTGGAGCCTATTTGAGGCACGATGCATCCAGGCCGTGCCCAAATCCCAAATGCTGCTATAATCAAAAAGCATTTGCATTTACAAGACGATGCTGCCTTTGAAGGCAATCTTGGCAAAAGGACTGTAAGTGTAAGACTAGTTGTGTGACAGGAAGGTGTGTATGTAAAAAAGGACAACTGCTCTGAAGGTTGTTCATGGCCCAAACACTACTACAAGAGAAAGTATAACACGTAACGGCTGACACGTAGCATGGAAATTGAAGACAGAACTCTAGGGTGGAGCAGTGATCGATTCTGATCAATCAGACAATGAAACAGATTATGAGAGTGATATAGAACAAGTACATGGGTAGTATGACCAGTTCTTTCTAACTACAAGTGCTTTGTATGTCATAATAATTTTATAGATCACGTTTTCTCGAGTATTATGTATTATAAAACTCAGTCGTCACGTTTGTCACCGTCAGGAATTTTTTTGGCGCAACAGATACACGCTCATAACCGGTAAAACACATTAAGCAATATTCAATGTAAAACATACCTTGAATATAAGTTGTTCCACTGCATGAACGAGGCGTTAGCTTCCCGAGAATTCTGTTCCTCCACGACGCCATTTTCAAGTGTGGTACAATAAACGACGGAAGACGGCAAACACAACAGCCAATTGAAGTCAAGATAACCATAGAAATAAACTAAAGTTCTCCCTGGACCGTTCTGGTTATGTTTTTAAGTCCTCTATCGTCGGGATAACGTACAAAAGAACGGTCTTCACTAGCAACCAGACACACCTCAAACGCTCCATTTTGTGTTTACTCATGACGTCACCAAAATAATAAATTTCTGCGACTGTACTGGTAATGTTTCGACCATAGATCATCTATGGTTTCGACTTTGTTTTGTCTTGGTCTCACGCGCGATCCCGAGAACCAGGGTGTGTCTTGTCGATCGAGCTATCATGGCGTCTTTTTCTCTCTGTCTGATTTTGACTATTTTTTTCTCGTGTTCCTTTACAACTGCAAAAGGTATATACTATACTACTATACTAGTCACAACCAGACTGCACTCAAGCCAGTGTACATAATTATAGGTAGTCTTGTTGGCCAGCCCATGTATAGTCTTGGCCCTGACTAGGATTTGTATGCAGGGGCGTACCTAGTCTGGCCGCTGCCCCTCCCCGCCTATTGAGTGGGTGGTGGATCGACGGCGTGTAGGTCTAGCAAACATTACCATTCATCGATTTTATATGAATATTAATCGTGTATAATAATTAATTATTGCAATGATAAGCGGGGATTCCTCAATGCCATTGGAATTGCTGCACACTGCGCTGGTTTAAGCCATCTATGCTTGAATCGCGGTAGACTATTTTCGATAGCATCGTCAACAGCACGACTGTTAGCCACCGTAGCTGTTCTGTCATAGCCTGTAATATTATTCACGAGCAAACCCAGCCCACGATCCATGAATATTACTGCTCAAGATCTTGAGCTGATTGGTCGGTTGGGAAACTATGAATGGCAATGTTTGCTAGACCCTACACGCCGTCCACCACCCACTCAATAGGCGGGGAGGGGCAGCGGCCAGACTAGGGCGTACCTGGCCCACTGTTGTTGGTAGGGCCTCATTAATTTTTATTGACCACGCCTAGTTAACCACGCCCACATCCGGGCCGCTTGGGTAGGTACTGATAAGGGAAAGCTGTTTACTCATTGTGAATTTGTGGTAGCAACTTGGCAGAGAAGTTTAGTGGACTGATCAGCTGCACCACTGCACTGTGGACTCTGTGGTACACTAAGTTTTGATTCTTATTGTGCGCACACGGGAATATAATAACAATTAATAATGAATATAATTATTTGCACAGTTTGATGGTAGGGCCCAGGCCCATGTGGGCCTGGGTTCAGATACGCCCCTGTTTGTATGCATTTAATTTAGGAGAGGATAACTCAACTGTTTTAGGGTAATTTGACCCCAAGGAATAAGATGTGATATGTGCCTTTTTGTCTATCCGCTGCGAAATACCCGAAAATGACCACGCCCTTTTTATCGGCAGTGTCACTAACAATAATTGCTCTATTCTCTTAACCATTTTAGTAACCTACTTTCTAGCAACTGTTCTAAGGTAATATGACCCTAAGGAATGTATTGGGATGTGTACCAAAACCAATATTCACTGCAAACAATGGCTACAGCTTTTCAGAAATGCATTAACATCTCGAGTTTTAATATTAGGATACTTATGGTGTGAAAACAGTACAAGTACAGGGTATTACCAACAAGACACAATTTATTAACTTGATATATAAACTTAGGCAGTATTTAGTATTACAAAAATGATGTTCACAAAAATGAAGTTATTCGGTGATAGGGTTTTTGCAAGATTCACCTCCTTTACATGTACACTTGCAGTATTTGCAACACTTGATTCCAGCTACCCTACAGCGATATATCCATTTTTGTGGGCACATTTACCACATGTACAAGGATCAGGAAGGTCTTCAGGCTGGGGGTAACAATACCATGCAGGAACTAGTAATTTTTCTTTGTGAAACCATACGACTCAGCGTTCATTTCTAAACTATCTAAGTGGGGCTTGTATTCATAGCTGTTGTTGATAATATGCCCTTTCAATATGCTTTCTTGCATTGGCTGATGTGCAGGGAAAGTCCATTTTGAGGGAATTGCTATTAAAAGGAGCAAGACGCAAGTTATCAAATGTTTCCAAATCTTTTGTTGGCTTGAGACATCCTACTACACAACTGGGGACAAGCTTAGAAGGCATCTACCTGCACTCCGTACTCTGACTGGATGTGATACAACTAGCAAGATTTCTACGAAGCATGCAGCAATGAAAGCTATCCACAACAATTTAACACTGATACAGAACTTGTCTTTAACAACTCAGAGTTGACAGAGAAGCATGATACAGATGGCAGAAAATTGTCTAGTAAGGTTTCTCAAGCCAACAAAGACTTGGAAACATTTGATGATTTGCATCTTGCTGCTTTTAATAGCAATTCCCTCAAAATGGACTTTGAGAAAATTCCCTGCACGTCAGCCAATGTAAGAAAGTATATTCAAAGGACATATTATCAACAACAGCTATCAGGAGCCCATAAGAGGAAGGAGCGTTCAGCCGCGATTTAGCCAAACGTAAACTCCGCCGCGCGCTGCGCGCGGCGCATTATGATGACGTTTACTACCACCAGAGTAAGGATAGTGACGTAGTAGTTTAGCACACGCCTAGCAAAGTAGTCAGAGTCGATAGAGTCTCTTACAGCTCGCTTGCAGTTGCTTGGAGGGAACAAAATCATCTGGATAGGCTGTACGGTGGTCATTGAGTAGTGTGCGTTCGATTGAGGCCATCTGTTCAGCACGTGGATCGTGGGCGCGACCATTTCTACAAGCACAGAACGAGTGCCGTCCCGCTTACTTGATTGTGCTGTTTACAAGTAACAAGCTCCTGTTGCTGCTGTCTTACGTGCAACATGGCCACAGCCTTCTCTGTATGCTGCTGGTAAAAAGCTGTTCATGACGTAAAAGCTGCCCGTTGGCTAGTGGCCGCATGCAAAAAAACTTCCATATAGGGAAGTTTTTTGACGCGCAAGGCGGCGGAGTTTACGTTTGGCTATTACTACACGGGCGATTGGAGTTGAACGCTCCTTCCTCTTATGGGCTCCTGCAGCTATGGATACATGCCCCACTTAGATAGTTTAGAAATGAACACTGAGTCGTATGGTTTCAGAAAGAAAATTTAATAGTTCCTGGTATTGTTACCCCCAGCCTGAAGACCTTCCTTGTACATGTCGTAAATGTGCACACAAGAATGATATGTTGCTGCAGGGTAGCTGGGAGGCAAGTGTTGCAAAATACTGCAAGTGTAAAGGAGGTGAATCCTGGAAAAACCCTATCACTGAATAACTTAATTTTTGTGAACATCATTTTTGTAATACTGAATACTGCCTAAGTTTATATATCAAGTAAATATACCATAGTGTGTGGGCATCCCAATACAAGGCACAGGTGGTATATTTCTCATATTCCACCATGGTGCACACCTCAGTTAACCCATTGAAGAGTGAATTTCTCATATACCTCCATGGAGGTATATATCGCATAATCCACCATGGAGATTATGTGATATATACTGCAGTTTGCAAGTTGGTTGTCATAGTCAATGGTTCATGCTTGATAGTGTGGTTAGCCTTAACCATACATGGCTTCTCTGTATTACGCAATCATTATCACATGAGTCTTATAGCATATGCTCTAATTCTTGTGCGTTATCACAAGCAAGCTCAGCTGTGTTTACTTTGGTGCAGTGGCTTTGCATGATTGCTTCCAACAGAAGCAGCTTGCTAATAGCGATGGAATTAGAATGTATGCCCTCAGACTCACGTGATAATGATTGCATAATACAGAGAAGCCATGTATGGCTAAGGTTAACCACACTATATCAACCGTGCTAACCACACTATCAAGCATGAACCATTGACTATGACAACCAACTTGCAAACTGCAGTACCACCATGGTGGTATATGAGAAATACACTCCTCAAGAGGTTAACCAAGAGGTGTGCCCTGGTCACGTGACCAGGTTGAGGTTGCGCGGGGGCATCCTCGGACAGTTATTCGCCTTGCAACTAGCAGCACCCAGTTGCAGGGCAAAGATGTGCAGAAGTGGCTGAGATTTATAGTGTACAATCATCCTGACACTAGTGGGTGTTAAATTGGCAAGCATGTGACAAACCCCGCCCAAGTCATGTTGAATATTGCATGTTTTTCATTAAAAACTTGGCGATCGCTCTTTTGCTCTAGAAGCACAAAGCTGTCCAAGTCTTTGCCACACACTCTACTCAGGTACGCGTACACACTTGGGGCCTCCTCTCGGCCCGTGACTCACCGCTAAATCGAGATCCACGCGAACGCGAGCACGAGCAAGAAGCGACGCCCACACACTAAGGTATATAACATATGAACCATGGCTTGTCGGTGTGTATGCCGAATATACCACCCTCGGTCTCGGTCATCGGAAGTTTGCAACCTCGATTAACCCCTCGCTTCGCTCGGGGTTTATCTCGGCTGCAAACTTCCTCTGACCTCGACCTCGGGTGGTATATTCGGCATACACACCTCCAAGCCATGGTTTATATATAATTATTACATAAATTGTGCTTTTGTTGGTAATACCCTGTACTTGTACTGTTTTCAAACCATCAGAATCTTAAAATATTAAACTTTTTAAAAATAGAGAAGCTGTAGCCATTTTTTGCAGTGAATATTGGTTTTGGCACACATCCCAATACATTCCTTAGGGTCATATTACCTTAGAACAGTTGCTAGAAAGTAGGTTACTAAAATGGTTAAGAAAATAGAGCAATTATTGTTAGTGACACTGCCGATAAAAAGGGTGTGGTCATTTCCGGGTATTTCGCAGCGGATAGACAATTTGGCACATATCACATCTTATTCCTTGGGGTTAAATTACCCTAAAACAGTTGAGTTATCCTCTCCTAAATTAAATGCATACAAGTCTTAGTCAGGGCCTCTACTAATGCAGCCGCGGAGTACGTAGCAAACAAGGGTGTGTCATTTTCAAGGAATATTGATAGTTATGATTTTATTATGTTGTGCGCAAACAATGGATTGGGACAATCCATGGATTGCGCTGCCCAAAGTATGGATCCGTGCTTTGCGCAACAATCCATGGATTGTCTGCTCAATCGATGGATCGCGCAAACGAGGGATATGGATCTAGGCCAAACCATTGATGTATGGACGCTCGTTAGAAGCGACAGACTCTGTATCAACGAAACCAGTGCGACGTTCGGCACTGAAGCACCTCCGGCAGCAATCATGATGCTGCTCAACTTGATTGCCTACAGGCTACAGTATTCTAGCTATAGTAAATATGTATACTGAGGTTGAGATACATGAGATGAATATGGTTGTACAGTATATGAGTTTGAGTTCAGGCTGTAATAGCAGGGCAGAGCATGCAGGGATCACACTAGAAGGCCTCAGTAGCATCTTCTATAGATATCCCTGGGTCAGTTCTTGGTCTTCAATATCGCTAGTGTGACCAGACGAAAACACTGCATGCCATTCAGTGGAACGCCTTTGTCTTCGCCAGCCGAAAGGTAAGCCACGATTTCCTTTCTCTCAACTGATCACCTTGCTGCCTTTCTTCTTCTTTTGCACAAACGATTTAGTCCTCGAAGGCGGCTTTTCTATCAAACATGACGACTTCAATTGAGCTGCCGAACCTGTGCGGTTGCGCAATCCATGGATCGCGCAAGTGCTGGGCAATCCGTGGATTGCCCACGCAAAGCACGGATCCATACTTTGAGCAGCGCAATCCATGGGTTGCCCCAATCCATGGTTTGCACATAACATATACACGGATCTCTCAAAAGGAGGGTTAAATGCCGGAGTGTTTAGCACACTTGATCAGTTCATTGGCTGGTTTCAGATACTTGTGAGGTAAAGGTGTGAAGGAATGTTTGCACTGAATTTGATCAGAAAAGATGCGTTGTGACCGACTGCAGGAGCGCATAATGAGAGTGAGCACGGTAACAAGGGAGGAGCGGGACACTCCCAAAAATTGCACCTCCACACATGATGGCCGTGTTTCTAAAGATAGCCTCGGACTTGTGATGGCCGATGTTGCACGTACGTACAGCTTTGTATTGGATGGAAATGGCCTTCTAGAAGGTAAGAAGCAACTTTCCACTATCCCTGGACAATCATGCTTGTCTGCTAGCTTGAGTAGATACTGTTAAAGCATGGCAAGAAACGAGTCGAATCTGTGATGGTGGGCCGTCATGCTGTTTCTCTACAGCTGGTATACGAGCACGTGGAGATCATCTGCGCGTCATCGTGGGTGTAGAAAGCTTCTACGAGCTGTTGCTTACCTCAAGGAGCCACTAACTGCCAAGTTCCATCTAATACGAAATTGTATGTATGCGTATCGTCGGCCATCACAAGTCTATTTTTAGAAACATGGTCATCATGTGTGGAGGTAAATTTTTAATCAAGTGTGTGTGGGAGTGTCCCACTCCTGCCTTCTTACTGCACTCACTCTCATTATGCGCTCCTGCCGGCTGTTGTGGTGAAGCTGTCTGTCCCAATGCCTGTAAAGAAAATTGTGACCAAAATCATAGCCATGAATGCAGTAGCACCTGCACAATGCAACCGTCAAAGGGCAGATCTCTAACCAGAGCATCTATTTCAGTACAATCATCAGCCATACACACATGATCCTGCATTTTTGTATAACTGCCCATGACCCACGCCCACAAAAAAGCAGCAGGGTTTGCCTTGCGTATGGCTGATAATTGGATGCTCTGGTTGGAGATCTGTCAGTTTTGTGCCTGTGATGCCATGTTTATGGCTTTAATTTCATCACAATTTTGTATTACGGACTCTCCACCAGTACATTATAGCCGGCAGGAGCGCATAATGAGAGTGAGCGCGGTAAGAAGGCAGGAGCGCGACACTCCCACGCACTTGATTAAAAATTGCAACTCCACACATGATGGCCGTGTTTCTAAAGATAGACCTGTGATAACCGACGGTACGCGTACGTACAGTTTCGTATTGGATAGAACTGGCCTTCTAGAAGGTAAGAAGCAGCTTTCCACTAACCTAGGACAATCATGCTTGTCTGCTAGCTTGAGTAGATACTGTTAAAGCAAGAAACGAGTCGAATCCGTGATGGCGGGCAGTTGTGCTGTTTCTCTACAGCTGGTATACGAGCACGTGGAGATCGTCTGCGCGTCATTGTGGGTGTAGAAAGCTTCTACGAGCTGTTGCTTACCTCAAGGAGCCTCTAACAGCCAAGTTCCATCTAATACGAAACTGTACGTACGCGTACCGTCATCACAAGTCTATCTTTAGAAACACGGCCATCATGTGTGGAGTTGCAATTTTTAATCAAGTGCGTGGGAGTGTCGCGCTCCTGCCTTCTTACCGCGCTCACTCTCATTATGCGCTCCTGTAGCCGGTCGTAACATGTTTTTTTCATTAAATTCAGCGCAAACATTCCTTCACACCTTTTACCATGAAACAATCTATAATTATTCATAGTAGTTATTGCGTCAACATTCTTCCTCTTTCATAAACCCATCATCATGGTCACTCTATTGTTGTATATTAGCTGTGATCTACATACTCTTTAACCACTCAGTGTTGTTGTACCAATGCTACTATCACCTTAGTTTGACACTGGCAAGTTTGTAGTCATTATTATCATTGCTGCTCGGTAATGATATGTGGATAGTATGTCTAGTTAATTCCAGTGGCTTTGTGAGACACGCTACTGCAAACAGCTCCTGCACATTGTTGTAGAACCACATTATCAGTATGTGTTGTAGTGACGAGTGCATATTTGTCAGTTCACATAACAATGCGAGTGAAATCTAAGCAATGAACTAATCATCTTTGTGAGTTTGGCTGGACCCTTTCATGCATCTTGGCCCCTCCTCTTGTCGTTTATGGGAGATGGTCATAGTGACAATCAAGTGAGCTATTGTCAACAGTCAGTGGCGTAGGAATAAATGGTGTACCGGTGCTGGAGCATCACCTTGAATTTACCCAGTTATTGTATCATAGCAGGCCTTTAGATCAAAGGCATCGCTCACAGTTTGTAGAGCATATTTCCCTGGAGATCATGTGACTCCAGGGCAATATGCAAAAAAGCCATGTGATTTCCTGTCTAATATGAGAAAGCCTCATATTTACCCTGCATGGGCGCGTAGGCGCCGGAGGGTTAAGCGTTTGGCTATGTCCGTATGTTTATATGTGTGTGTACAAAAAACAGGGCCGTTTGCTGTTTGTCGATTGGGACTTGCCTTACAATACTTCTCTACGGCTGTGTTGACTCCTCTAAAGTGGTCTACAAAGTCGGCAGACTCTTCTGCGGCGTGCTATGGCCGTAGTATCTAATAATACAGCGCTAATAATTATGAGCATTATACGGTAACTCACTAGAGGTGTGTCGCCCAACCTTCATGAGCGTTGAAACTATGTCAAAGAGACAAAGAATGGCTTCATGGAAGGCTGTAGAGGCTATGGAAGCAGAGGAATTTTGCGGTGAGTATTGCTTCTCGTATGTCAGTACTATAGTTACACTGAACTTTTGCTCAGAGAAACAAAACGGATGGCTCGTAAAAGGAAAAACACTTCTGCTGTTGCTGTTGATCGACAGTTGGAAACGCCTGAAAAGAGACGCAAAAGATTACAAGAAAAGCGTGTAGCAGAGTCTACCAGGAGGAAAGGCGAGACACAGCAAAAACGGTTGATTAGATTAAAAGAAATGTCAGCACGCCAAACAGATCGCCTTGCTTCTGAGACACCAGAGCAGCAGCAGATTCGGTTGCAAAGTATATCAGCAAGCAATGCAGATTGCCTTGCCTCTGAGACACCAGAGCAGCGGCAGATTCGGTTGCAAAGTATGTCAGCAAGCAATGCAGATCGCCTTGCCTCTGAGACACCAGAGCAGTGGCAGATTTGGTTGCAAAGTATGTCAGCAAGCAATGCAGATCGCCTTTCCTCTGAGACACCAGAGCAGCGGCAGATTCGGTTGCAAAGTATGTCAGCAAGTAATGCAGATCGCCTTGCTTCTGAGACACCAGAGCAGCGGCAGATTCGGTTGCAAAGTATGAACTACATAACAATTAAAAAATACAGAACATCACAGCGCACAGGGTATGTGTTCTAAGAACTCTAGTTTCCAGGAAGTCATGTACTCTACATAGTAAAGTCACACGACCCACATGGGAAGCCCTCCATGAAGTTAAAAAGGAGGAGGTAAAAGGTGAAAGCCAACCCTACCAGAAAGCTTAATGCTTGTGCAATCACACGCTTCTTTTATGTTACTTGAGTCTTCTAATACTAATGGGTACTGTGATTAACAGAATGAATAATTATTGTGTTAATCACAGTATCCATTAGTATTAGAAGACTTGAGTAACATAAAATGTGCTAACTACATCATTCGTGTTGCTATGATACAAGTTGCCAAGAACATGCCACGTCGTGATTTATCGTGAAATATTCACCCAGTCTTTGTGAATATCATTAATTAAACAAGCTTTTTTACAGGCGTATGTCACAAAGCAATAATTATTACTTTTTGCATGTGATCGTCCACGCAGCCACCTCAGCAAGACCAAGACTGCAAATTTGTACTGTACTGCGCTAGTGAAACACCAGAATTTGCATTGTTATGAATAATTAATTAGTGAAATTTTTTGGTCATGCTTTGCATGCCCACTTCTTTTCAGTAGTGCATCACTTTGGAAAATATCTTCCTACGCCACTGGTGCCAGTGACGTAACTATGGTAGGGCATTTGCTCCTTGCTTTTCAAGAGACAATAAAAGCCTTTATAATATTCACTTCCTAAGTCTACAGTAAACTTCGCATCAGCGAGAAAGGCATACTAGCTAGCTGCAAGCAACGATCTTGAGCGTACCGCCTCAAAAATGTTCAAATATGATGTCATCTCATGAATATAAATTTGATTTTGCATTTAACCAGACATTGCACATGTATACACGATACACGAGTACTTACACGAATTTTTCTTTAAAAGTAGATACAAGTACATACACAATGTCTTTTCAATACATACATGAAATTCATATTATACTTTTCATGTATCAGGAAAAAGTGAGAAAACAGGCCTTTATAACAGTCCAGCAGTCTTATTTCACGATAACCAAAATGTAGATATAAAATTTAATGCCTTTAGTCGCATCAAAAAAACTGTAGAGGCACCGGTAGATGTGTTTCCATCCATATTGATCTTGTTTCTTTACCATTATGAAAAAAAACACTTTTTGAGCAGTGTTTATGAAATTTTATACACGATTTCTGCAAAATCTACACGAAAAATTGTAAATCATAATACAAGTAAATACAAGAAATAATTCAAGTAAATACAAGTATGTACACGTTTGATATTTGAAATACAAGTAAATACAAGTAGATGAAAATTTGAATACACGTGCAATGTCTGCATTTAACGCTTTGCACGCTCATTTCCTTCTTGCCCCTATTTCTGTATAATTTTTTTTATCCCAAGGCTATGTTTTAGTATATCATTGTCTACTGATAAAGACGCAAGTCATGTTTAGTTTTTTTTTGTAGTTTGCCTCAATCAAAATGGTATTGTTTGTGGTGGAGAGATCGCTACTGTGGAATGCACTACTATCACTTCAATTGGTGTACTTCAATGGAAGATCAACAATGGTCCTGTAGCATACACTATTGACAGCACAGTTCCAGTCAATGACAATACAACTATAAATGATAATGTATTTGTTTACAGTGAGAATAGTGTTGTTGCTAGTGCTAATGTCTACACATCAACTGCCTCACTGAATACTTCAGGCGTTACATCAGTACAGTGTTTTGATGGAGGAAATCAACTAAGTCTCCCAATTCAACTTGAAGGCAAGCACACTTACATGTATAATAAAAGTAGCAGTTCATAAAATTAATTTGCTTTTTTGTACATACAGTTCGTGAAGTTGTTGAGTATACATCTGTCATTTTTAGTGGGAACTATGTTAATGTGACTTGGAGTCCACCTCCTAGTGCTGGGGTTTGCTGTGCACAATATCATGTGACAACACCCGATGGAACTATTCCTAGCACAACTATGACAAGCTACACACTGAATATCACTACACCAGAGCAACGACAGAATGCTTTCATATCAGTCCGTTGTTTGGATCAGCATGGTACAATGGGACCTGAGGCTTTATACAGGCTTGGTATCCTTGTTGACACTAGTAAGTCTGTAACATGTGTTTGAATTGTGTTAATGTTACTCTTGCAGTTATGTTACCTGTTACTCAATCAACAAGTAAGGATTTTTATCATGATTTTGAATTAAATGTTTGTGTATCTTGGTAGTGGTTCAACCAGTCAATGTTTCAAGAACTGAGACTGTTGGTCAATTTTGTTCTGGCGTTAGATTGTACAGAGTTAATTTTACAATTGTGGTGAGTGTTGTGCTTATGGTTTGTTTTGTACCATATTTGCACATCAGTAATTACATACTAATTACTAATATGCATGCATGAGAATGTTTTATCTGATTTGCTCAGGAGCTGAGTTCCAGAAATATATCTCGAATAACAAGTTGCAATGTTGTTAACATTGTACCTAGTAGTGTGAGACCGCTGAATTGCAGTATTGAAGATAGAGCTGCCTACTTCACAAATGACCAACTAATATCTTTCAGTGTTACTATCAACTTTACTGATGAATATGGATTGAGAGATGACAACATACATCCGAGTCAATCTGGTATGTCACTGTGTATGTATGGTTTTTGAATTTTTAAATCCTCATTTCAGATTCAAGTGTTCATTCAACTGCCTGTGAGTTACATAATGGTCAAACTCATTCACTAATGTTCTTCTCAACGGCAGGTGAAATAACAATGAGGAATATCCTTTTTGGTGTCTTTTGTGCTTTGTTCATTATTCTACTTGGATCTTTTATCATTGTTCTTGTTATACTGTTATGCATAATTCATCAGCTCAAGAAAAAATTGAAAGAGCTGACCCAAAAATGTGAGATCTATGCATTTAAATTTATGCTTGACTTGTTATCTACGTCTAGAAAACTGGAAATAAACAGGAGGATGACATTGTGAAATCAAACACATAAGTCTGATGGCATACAAAAATTCCTGACTACATAAATTCAAACTACCGTAAATCGGGAAATTTTTGTTGTTAAAATATTTCCGTGGGTAGGATCAACCATGAAAATGAATAAATTTCACAAAACCATTTGCGTGTCATGCACATTGTAGTGTTAGGTCCTGGTTTGGAGCAGCTATAATTATTAGTTTTGACAATAATACATGCGTTCAGTTAATATTAACTTGTTGATAAGCCTCATTGTGTTTGAGTGGTATTATCCCTCCATAAGCTACGTTGTGTTGAGTAGTGATGGTGTGTTGTGTTATTGGTGTGTCATAGATCACTGGAGCTAGCTCAGTGACTCCTTTATCACTGTGATCAGCACTAGTACCAGTAGTACTAGTAGTTGCTGTAGCATGTGATGATGGTCTCCTCCTCATAACACACCACACAATGATACTAGTGATAATAGCTGTACTGATGACTGATACTATCAATACACTAACAAGAACAGCAGATACTGTAGTTACTGTAGTGAAAGAGAAACACACACACTGATGATGACACACACCAAGTATTCTGATATTGTGTCAACAGGTCATTGTTGTTTTTGTAACTCACCAATAATAGCAGATCCTGCAGTGCCTGACATTGGCTGTACATCCGATGGCACTTGAGAGCTGCTCACAACTATAATACATTGACAATGATGTTCAGTTATGCATAATACAGAGTTACATGCATGTATAACTAGCTAACCAGTTGTAAAGCAAAGTGAATCGGCAATAGTTGAGAGATGTGTTAAAGTAGTTGTATGAAGTAACAGTGACACTGAAAATGATAAATGATGACATTATACAGTTAGTTTTACTTTTCTAACCATTCACTGTAGAGAGTACACTGATAGGTCCTGGTCCCAGACCATTGACAGCAAACACTGTAATATAGTAGGTTACTCCTGGTACACCAAACACTGTGTAACTATTGTGAGATGGGCTCAGTTTAGCCTGCACTTCAATACTGTTATCACTGGTATTATAAGACACTACATAGTGAAGGACTGGGAAACCAGCTATCAGTGGAGGAGGCTAGAATAAAGAAAATAGTAATCAGAATGTATTCCCACTACTCTTACCTGCCATGTCACATTAATATTTGTTGTTTGTAACTGAGCTATAAAGTTTACAATACCAGGAACTGAGCTCGAGACAGCATAACATCATGTAAAACTGAATAAATCTTCATACCATCATATGTGACTGTGAGTTGATCACTCCATGGTCCATGTTGTCCTGTACTGTCAGTAACAGCCACAGCAAATGAGTAGTTGTGTCCACGAGTGATCAGGTCATTAGTCAGTATCAGTGACTCAGTGTTGCTAATACTGTAGCACGAGCTAGAGCTACTGTAGTTAGTGATATTGATAGTGTAGTTGAAGACACAGTCTGTGGGTCCATTAGGAGGAGCTAGCCATGTTAGTGATACTGGTGGCTTGCTGATAACACTTAGATTAGATGGAGGACTAGCTGCACCTTTAATTTAGTAGACATACAATGCAAAATTATTTGAACATGCATGCTTGATCACATTGTGGTGAATCTATAATGTACTGTACATGGTGCAGTAGCTAGAGGATCGTTTAGTTTGTTTGTCATCCCAATATCCCCTCGGACCTATCATGTATTCAACCAGTACAATGAAACACTCATGAGCAACAATCATATGTCAGTAACCATTGTCATAATTTTGTTAAACTTGAGCTAAGCTTGTGCTGGAATCAGCTGGAATGTAAATAGAAAAGCTTCAACAAGAATTAGTGCCTGAACAACTTTATAAAAGCTCAACTCTAGTGTGCTATACATCAGATGATATAATTATTATTACCTGCTATTGTGATGGTCTCTGAGTGTACGATAGATATCTGTGATCGACATGTGATAATTCTGTTATGATCAGATATTTGAACACTATTAATAGTAGCATTTGACATCACTGTTAATCCCACAACATGAGATACAACAGTATATAGTAGACACTGGTATGTGATGGATCATCGTATACTACATGTATGAGATCTCCTCTATACTGCCATTGCAATGGTGGTGGTACCACTCCTGGTATATTGGTTACTCTAACAATAGTGCAGTTGATAGTGACATCTTGTCCAGCACAGGCTGATTGTCCACTAGCTGGTTGAACAGGATGGAGTATGACTGTGTCTTCAACTTGTTGACCTGTCACCAAACCTGTACCAGCTATGGTGGAGAGAAGACAGCAAGTTAGTAGCCTATAGCAACTGAGGGCTCACCTATAGCTAGTAGACAGAGTAGCTCAATGGGTTGTAGCATCTGATCAGTTCCAGTTCAGTGCATACACTCGATAAAATCAGCTTTCAGCTAAAACTACCACGCCTACCACCAACCAGTAACTCGTGAATAAAATTATCATTTTATGACCTTCACTTACTGGCTAACAATATCCCAAAAATACAAATTTCAATAATAATTATTATAGAGCACAATAATTTATAGTTGTATTTGTTCATAAGCCTCATTGTGTTTGAGTGGTATTGTCCCTCCATAAGCTACGTTGTGTTGAGTAGTGATGGTGTGTTGTGTTATTGGTGTGTCATAGATCACTGGAGCTAGCTCAATGACTCCTCCTCCTCCTGCTGATGGTGGTGATGGTGTAGTGACTGGTGGTTTATCATGATGAGGTCTCATAACACACCACACAATGATACTAGTGATAATAGCTGTACTGATGACTGATACTAATACACTAACAAGAACAGAGCTGGATATTACTGTGACAATGAGAGGAATAAAATAATTTTGGAACACACACATCAAGTATGTTGTGTTGCTTAAGTAGTAACTCACCTGTTACAATAGATCCACAATCACGATCTATATTATGATCAAGCAAAATAATGAGCATTAAAGGTTAGTCAATACAATAATGAACTTGTCTTAATTGTTGCTGAGTAAGTTTATAGAATGTCAAGCAATCTGATATTGAATGCATTTTGCATTGCAATTATAAAACCAGTTATTACTAATAGTAATCTTATGTAGCAGAGCTGAGTATCTTACAGAATGATGACTCACAGGCTATGCACTACATCAGTGCTATGTGGTGTTGACTAACCTGTGATACTAGGTGTAGTGGTAACACAAACAATAGAAGAACTTGTATCAACATTAGTTGAAGTTTGTATTACAGTTATTGTTGCAGTGCTTATAGGAGACAGCATCACTACATAGATGGAAATGATGATGGTGAACTGTAGTAGAAATTACATGCAGTATTACCAGTAGTTATAGAGTCATTATATATAGGTCCTGGTCCCAGAGCATTGACAGCAAGCACTGTAATATAGTAGGCTACTCCTGGTACACCAGACACTGTGTAACTATTGACGGTAGGGTTCAGTTTAGCCTGTAATTCAATGTTATCACTGGTATAAGACACTACATAGTGAAGGACTGGGAAGCCAGCTATCAGTGAAGGAGGCTGGAATAAAGAAAAGATCCAGTAATCAGAAATTTAGCATAATTATTTTATTGTCAATACACATACCTGCCATGTCACATTAATATTTGTTATTTGTAACTGAGCTATGAAGTTTACAATACCAGGAACTGAGACAACATAACATCATATAAAACTGAATAATAAATTTCATACCATCATATGTGACTGTGAATTGATCACTCCATGGTCCATGTTGTCCTGTACTGTCGGTAACAGCCACAGCAAATGAGTAGTTGTGTCCACGAGTGATCAGGTCATCAGTCAGTATCAGTGACTCAGTGTTGCTAGTACTGTAGCACGAGCTAGAGCTACTGTAGTTAGTGATATTGATAGTGTAGTTGAAGACACAGTCTGTGGGTCCATTAGGAGGAGCTAGCCATGTTAGTGATACTGGTGGCTTGCTGGTGATACTAAGATTATATGGAGAACTTACTGCACCTAAAATACACAGTCATTGTAATACAAGCACATTCATGAATTATCATACATCATCAATGATGTCAGGTACTTCTGCATTGAAATTGCACTGACCTGCTACACTAATCTCCCTAGACTCAACCACTGTGCCTGTTTGACATCTTATCTCACTGTTGTGATGAGACAATGGAACACTAAGGATAGTGACAGTTGACATCACTATGCTGTTCTCAAAAGAATTAAATACAGCAGTAAAGATGGTGGGATCATAGGTTCCTGATGTAGTCCCATCACTGCGAGTAGCCATAGTTTTATTGTAGATCAAAATTAGTATTGGCAGCAAATTATTTGGATTCACTGTTCTTATA
This sequence comes from Haliclona indistincta, assembly GCA_964017065.1. Taxonomy (NCBI): domain Eukaryota; kingdom Metazoa; phylum Porifera; class Demospongiae; order Haplosclerida; family Chalinidae; genus Haliclona; species Haliclona indistincta. The sequence goes on from OZ024790.1 coordinate 6,915,724, forward strand.
ACAGTGCAGTTAAGAGTGACGTCTTGTCCAGGACAGACCGATCCATTAGCTGCTGGGTTGATAGGCTCGTGTACAATGATGTCATCCCTACATCGATCGGCAATGATAATACCATAGATAATACAAGCTATACTTGGTAATTATTTTCACACTAATTGACACCTTTTGTGAAAATTAATTAGATTTATCTACAATAATTTACCGCCTGCCTGCTGTTATGGGAAATACCATTCAGCCTTTTATACAAAATTTGGTGTCGTCATCCACCATAATTATGAATGATAATAAGATCTACCACTTTAACCAGTTTCAATACTGCAGTGGAACTTCTGACACTCCCAATAGCAGTCACCTCCAAATTATTTGCTGATGTACATAACAATACAGATTGAACACCCATGTAACATAACTGACAAAAAGCACCTGCCCAACTTGTCAGTTATAGAGTGGTTCTACTATAAACTGTAACATACTGTCGTGAATGTTTAGTTTCTGGTCACCATCATGCACTAGAACTGATGCCACCCTCAGAGTGACGGCTTAGTCGAGAGATTAATTTTAATCGGACCTTACAGAATAATTATGATTGCTGTAAGTTTGGCTGAAAATTGGACGATTCAAGATTTGAAGATTGCTTGCTCAAAGTTTGCCTTACCTACAACAAAAGTGTTCGTGCACCCCACAACTGGCTATACACCATTCTTTTCAATGTTTGGTCGACAGGCAAGATTGCTGATTGATGGGTTACCATGCAGTTGAAGAGGAGTCAAGTGTTAGTCAATATGCAGCCAATGTCCAGGAGGAACTACAGAAGGCATGCGTGGTTCAAAAAAGATGCCAGGAAAACTCAGAAGAGAAAAGGAATTGTATGACAGGGAGAACAGTTAAAAAAAAAAGAGTCTTGTGTGGTTGCATTCACCAGTGGTAAAGTCTGGAAGTTCCAAGAAGTTCATCTGCCTTGGTCTGGTCCTCATAGTGTAGTGATGAAGTTATCTGATGTGACCTACAGGATCCACTACCTTCAGACTGAACAAGAAGACCAGGAGAGTAGTTCATTTTGATAGACTGAAACTGCACTTTTCTTCAGACGAACTGCCTTTTCAGAGGACAAATCCAGTCTAGACCTCCAACCTCAACCTCTTGGTCACAATCTTGAGCTGATTGTGGATGATGACAATGAAATTGTGCCACCACCACAATTTCCGGCTTCAAGGTTACAACCTCCTCCAGCTCCTCTTCCAACCTCTCAGCCTCAAGGTCCCCTTCAACCTCAAGTTAGGAATCATCCTCACTCACGAAGAGATTCCATTTTTTCCTCTGCACACTCATCGACACATCTCAGAATACCCATCGCTATCTTCAACGCAACAGAAGACCACCTGTCAGATTAGCTGATCTTTATGTTGAACTAATAATTATACACTGATTGATAATTATTTTTAGTACATGTTCGAGACGTACACTCTCAAAAAGGAGGAGCTGTGTAACACTGCTGGACAGTATTGTACAGTTAGACAGTCATTATTGTTGTGGTCATGTTATAAACTCGCTGTATTATTGTGTATAAATCCAGCCCTGGTCAATGTGTGTGAGTTCTGTTACTCATTTTGATATTAAAAGTTGCTATTGTTACATTTAGTGTCAATGTTATTAATTTTTTCAGTGGTAATTATCGCATTGCAAGTATAAAAATCTGCATGATCAAGAAGCAGTTCAATCATGTCATGACCGCATAATGTTATATGTAGTAAAAGTATGTCCACTTGCAATTACCGAGGCTACATATCTGAGCTTTGTACGGTGGAGTAAACAACTTTATCATGTGCTGGTGCAGCCACTGGTTGTTTTCCAGGAGCAGTTCCAAGATCTGCATAAATCAATTGCTTCTTTGCAGTACTTGATGTGTTTTCCTTCACAATGAAAAGATTTAAACAAAACTTAATATACCTTACAGTGAATTTAATAAAAGTGCAAATCATAGAAATGATACCTTTGGTTTCATAAACTCTCTTGCATCAGAGTAGACAACCTTCTCAATAGGAGGAGGAGGTATTGGGCGTTTACTGGGTAATGGTACCGATCCTAGATCAGCATAGATAAGCTCACCACGTTTAACCTTAACCTGCAAAAAGACTTTGGCATTATTCAGCTGTGTCATGGATTACCTTATTCATTGGAGGAGGTGGGCATGGAGGAGGTACTGAGTCAACTGGTGTTGCTAAATCAGCATAAATTGATGTTTCGTCCTGTACATTGAAGTACCACTAACTGAAATTATGATTAACACAAACTTTGTTGAATTTTCTATTTGTGGATGTTTTGTCAGTCCTTTCACGCTATAGTAAATTGTATATGCCGACAATAATCAAACATGCAGAAATGCACAAACCATCTCAAAACTTTCTGAATAGGTGTTGCTATAATAATCATAAATGAGTTAACTGAATGGCAGCAAAGATTAAATTACCTGTTGCAAGAAACTCTTTTCTTTACCTTTCCTATTGATTTCATCAATAAAAACATCATTTTCAGGAAAATCAAATAATTTACCTTTTACATGATACATTATTAAGCTTAATATTATAATGATAGCTAAAACCATCAAAAGGACTGTGACCCCGCCAATTGCAGAACCAGATATGATAATAATAGGTGCAATATCTGTAAGAGCAACGATTATCTGCATGCATGACATATAATTGGTGTTTCAGGTCTGTGTACTGTTTGTCCATACTATTTTTTGTACCTCATCATTAGCAGTTAAAATATGAAAGTAGGCCCGTTTTATGCTCTTTCATTCATATTAATGCATGAAAAAGAGCCTATTGTTTGTATTTCACTTGCTTCAAGTGGTATGAAATACAAAATTCAGCATCATTTTTCAATTTTCTAGTTTTCTAACTATAACAGTTTATCGTGTACTTCCATTCTTGCGACACCCGTGCCGTGTACTGTTTGTCCATCCTATTTCTGTGCCATTATCATTAACAGTTAAAGTATGAAAATAGGCCCGTTTCATGCCTTTTATTCATATTAAAGCATGAATATGAGCCTGATTTTTGTATTTTAACTTGCTTCTGGTGGTGCGAGATACGAAATGCATATCATGTTTCAATTTGCTAAATGTAACAGTGAGTTCCCCAAACAGCTGAGTAGCTTCAATTCTTACAACTAGACACGCCCACTAAATCTTGCTTAGTAATACCGTATGGTTCCAGTTAGGTACAGGAGGAATGCCGCCTACTTAATATTCATAACACAGTTAACCACACCCACTCTTGAATGAATATCGGTTATCTTTCCTGCGCGACCCGCGAAATCTGATCTTTTTGTAGCTCGCAGCTGTACAGGCTTACTAGTGCTAGCTAGATCTAAGACCACAATGTCTGGGAAAGAAGATCAGCACGAGGCCTTAGCCAACAATGAATCAGACGCTGCCAGTAAGACCGATTGATCACTAGCTGCTGCTATAATTATTATAAAAAATTATTATATCAATAGGAATAAAACTGCTGGGTAGATGCACTGGTTGCCTGAACAGAAAGAGGAGTACAGAATATTGTCGATTGAAATGTCTTACAAAGGAGAGAAGGCAAAATCTTGTCGAGATTGCTTCGAGAGAGGTGTTGCCGTGAGTACTTGCCGCCTAACTCATGATCATTGTGGTCGGGAGTACCTACTAGTTATGATTAGTAGAGGCCCTGACTAAGATTCGTATGCATTTAATTTAGGAGAGGATAACTCAACTGTTTTAGGGTAATTTAACCCCGAGGAATAAGATATGATATGTGCCAAATTGTCTATCCACTGCAAAATACTCGAAAATGACCACGCCCTTTTTATCGGCAGTGTCACTAACAATAATTGCTTTATATTCTTAACCATTTTTTAGTAACATACTTTCTGGCACTGTTCCACGGTAATAACCATACTTCCCGTCACATCAAAGGCACCGCCAGGTGTGTTATAAGCCATAACGCCCTGTACGCGCAAAATGGTGTCGCATGATGATCGACTACGGGTTCCACCGAGCCTCGTGACAGTAAGAAATGGATTGTACAATAATTATAAACCATGGCTTCTAGGTTGTTATCAGCAATATGAGACCCTCGTCCTTGATATCAGCCCTCAGCTTCGCCGCCTCGGGCTGATATCTCGGCCTCGGGTCTCATATTGCTGATAACAACCCGGAAGTCATGGTTTATATATTACATATGACCCTAAGGAATGTATTATTGGAATGCGTGCCAAAACCAATATTCACTGCAAAAAATTAAAAAAATTAATGGCTACATCTTTTTCAGAAATGCATTACATCTCTATTTTTAAAGAGTTTAATATTTTAAGATTCTGATGGTTACGACTACAGGGTAGTACCAACAAAAAGACACAATTTATTAACTTGAGGAGTCATATAAATATAAACTTAGGCAGTATTTAGTATTACAAGAATGATGTTAACAAAAATTAATGATAGGGTTTTTGCAGGATTCACTTCCTTTATACTTGCAGTATTTACAACACTTGATTCCAGCTATATACCCTGCAGTGTCATATCCATTCTTGTGGGCACATTTACCACATGTACAAAAATCAGGAAGGTCTTCAGGCTGGGGGTAACAATACTAGGGGGTAATAATATGGTTTCCCACAAACCATAATATTACCCCCTAGTATTGTTACCCCCAGCCTGAAGACCTTCCTGATCCTTGTACATGTGGTAAATGTGCCCACAAGAATGGATATATCGCTGCAGGGTATATAGCTGGAATCAAGTGTTGCAAATACTGCAAGTATAAAGGAGATGAATCCTGTAAAAACCCTATCATTAATTTTTGAGAACATCATTCTTGTAATACTAAATACTGCCTAAGTATATATTTAAGTGACTCCTCAAGTTAATAAATTGTGTCTTTTTGTTGGTACTACCCTGTAGTCGTAACCATCAGAATCTTAAAATATTAAACTCTTTAAAAATAGAGATGTTACGCATTTCTGAAAAAGATGTAGCCATTTTCAATTGTACTTTTTTGCAGTGAACATTGGTTGTGGCCCACATGCATCCTAATACAGTCCATAGGGTCATATTACCTTAGAACAGTTGCCAGAAAGTATGTTACTAAAATGGTTAAGAAGATAAAGCAATTATTGTTAGTGACACTGCCGATAAAAAGGGCGTGGTCATTTTTGAGTATTTTGCAGCGGATAGACAATTTGGCACATATCACATCTTATTCATTGGGGTCAAATTACCCTAAAACAGTTGAGTTATCCTCTCCTAAATTAAATCTTAGTCAGGGCCTCTACTAATCATAACTAGTAGGTACTCCCGACCACAATGACCATGAGTTAGGCGGCAAGTACTCACGGCAACACCTCTCTCGAAGCAATCTCGACAAGATGTTGCTTCTCGCCTTTGTAAGACATTTTCAATCAACAATATTCTGTACTCCTCTTTCTTTTCAAGCAACCAGTACATCTACCCAGCAGTTTATTCCTATTGATATAATAATTTTTATAATAGCAGCAGCTATTGATCAATCGGTCTTACTGGCAGCGTCTGATTCATTGTTGGCTAAGGCCTCGTGCTGATCTTCTTTCCCAGACATTGTGGTCTTAGATCTAGCTAGCGCTAGTAAGCCTGTACAGATGGAGATCAGATTTGGCAGGTTGCGCGGGAAAGATAACCGATATTCATTCAAGAGAGGGTGTGGTTAACTGTATTATGAATATTAAGTAGGCGGCATTCCTCCTGACCTAACTGGAACCATACGGTATTACTAAGCAAGATTTAGTGGGCGTGTCTAGTTGTAAGAATTGAAGCTACTCAGCTGTTTGGGGAACTCACTGTTACATTTAGCAAATTGAAACATGATATGTATTTCGTATCTCGTACCACCAGATGCAAGTTAAAATACAAAATCAGGCTCATATTCATGCTTTAATATGAATAAAAAGCATGAAACGGGCCTATTTTCATACTTTTACCGTTAATGATAATGGCACAGAAATAGGATGGACAAACAGTACACGGCACGGGTGTCGCAAGAATGGAAGTACACGATAAACTGTTATAGTTAGAAAACAAGAAAATTGAAAAATGATGCTGAATTTTGTATTAATTTCATACCACCTGAAGCAAGTGAAATACAAACAATAGGCTATTTATCATGCATTAATATGAATGAAAGAGCATAAAACGGGCCTATTTTCATATTTTAACTGCTAATGATGAGGTACAAAAATAGGATGGACAAACAGTACACAGACCGTTTCACCTGTGGTAATTGGCCTACTTTGATCAGTAGTAGAAACAGTATTAGTAAAACTTGCAATAATATGAACTGACTTAGTTGTTGATGTGATTGTAGGAAGTACGGGCACTGAAAGAATTAGCTAATTATTAATTTTTGAGCCTAATATAAGATTTAAATACTCACCATTCACTACAGAGTAATCTTTTATAGGTCCTGGTCCCAGAGCATTGACAGCAAACACTGTAATATAGTAGGTTACTCCTGGTACACCAGACACTGTGTAGCTAGTCGTAGAAGAGTTCACTTGTGTGTGTATCAGTGTGCTGTTATCACTGGTATTATAAGACACTACATAGTGAAGGACTGGGAAACCATCTGGAGGCTGAAATAATATTATTACATTAATGAATACAACAATTATTATCAATATCCATACATACCCCCCATATCAATTTGATGTTTTTTAGTTGGAACTGAAATATGAAGCTCACTCTACCAGGAACTACAGTACGTAACAAACATACTTAAAAATTGGAAATCATTATGCAGTGCAGCCTAAATACCATCATATGTCACTGTGAGTTGATCACTCCATGGTCCATGTTGTCCTGTACTGTCAGTAACAGCCACAGCAAATGAGTAGTTGTGTCCACGAGTGATCAGGTCATCAGTCAGTATCAGTGACTCAGTGTTGCTAGTACTGTAGCACGAGCTAGAGCTACTGTAGTTAGCGATATTGATAGTGTAGTTGAAGACACAGTCTGTGGGTCCATTAGGAGGAGCTAGCCATGTTAGTGATACTATGTTGCTGGCAGTACTGATACTTAGCTTAGATGGAGAGATTGCTGCACCTTTAGTAGACAATGCATGCATACATTGTTAAAAACAGTATTTGCACACCACTGAAAGTAATAAGCATTTACCTGCTATTGCGATGTTCTCTGAGTGTGTATTAGATATCTTTGATTGACATGTGATCTTACTGTCATTATCAGATATTTGAACACTATTAATAGTAGCGATCGACATCACTGTTAATCCCACAACATGTGATACAAGAGTGTAATAGTCACTGCTAGCAGTTTGATCACGGTATATGATGATATCTTCTCTATACTGCCATGTCAATGGTGGTGGTACCACTCCTGATATATTGGTCATTCTAACAATAGTACAGTTGATAGTGACATCTTGTCCAGGACAGGCTGATAGTCCACTAGCTGGTTGAACAGGATGGAGTATGACTGTGTCTACAACTTGTGCAGCTAATGATGAAGATATCATAATAATAGTAACTTAACTAATATAAATTCTCACCTCCTATGTTGAAGCCAACTGCAAGAACAAACAGAACAATTATTGCTGTCATGCTTCTATAATAATGATCTTAATGAAGCGCCCGTCTTGTTTTTATAGCAATTGCAATGGGGCGCGGGGACTTTCGATTTCCCTCGATCGTTCGTGGATCGCATATTGACTTGGGATTCACCATAGATAATATAGACCCGTTGGGCGCTCAGTAATAGTTTACCGCAATAATTCTATGGAAAACTATAGTTGTAATGAACACATACCCGTGCGCTGAGCTAGGAGCTAAACACGACTACTCCTGCATTACTGCAACACGCACGTTACTTAATGGCTCTGACGTACGGTACATGTGAGACTGAGTGAGGACATCGACATTGATAGGAGGTTGAGTGACACACCCATAATACCGTAAGTGCTCTTACAAGGACACGTAGCTTTAGATAGCCATGGATCAGCCGCTCGAACAAGGCTTGCCAGCACAGAAAACGTCTTCATAGGCGGACTATAAATTCAGTGAAGAAGCTGCAGAGAGTGTTTTCGCGGAGATTTTCGAGCTGTAAGACGCAAACAGGCGTGTTTTTTGACGACACACACACACACACATATATATACCGACGGACACAAACGCATAACCCTCCCTAGCCTCGTGACCAGGCTCGTATTAGAGCCTGGTACATACTGCGTGCGCATGCGTCAAAATTTCTTGGAATGTCAAGAAACCGTATATTAATAGGATACTTCCGTGTTATTTGACGTCACGCCTATTTGTAATGGAGGACTCCATCGTTGTCGTACGCTCTTCAGACAGCAAATACAGACATCTAGTGTGGTTCCTAAGGTGTATCAGCTTGTGCGCGAGCTGTTTGTAAAACGGGACGAACCTATTCGCTTGGTTGCATCAGGTATCATCCATTTAGTACGAGATGCTTGGTTTGTAGCTATCCAGACTCACACTATAGTCGCCAGGAGACTTGAAGCTAAGCGCTGTGTGTTGCTATGCTTGAATTCGTGGTTGTTTTAGCAAGATACAGGCAACACATTGCTTTACTACTGATTTGTGTGTATACACGTCATTATCAATAAAACAAAGAGCGGAAGTACGTAATAATGCAATTTTTAATGCTCGCTCAAGTTCAATTTTTATTAATATACGACGCATGCGCACGCAGTATGTACCAGTCTCTAATACGAGCCTGGTCACGAGGCTAAACCCTCCCGCATACTGCGCACGGGTAAAAATTCATAAACCGCCATTTTGGAGTCCTACTGGTACACTTTTGCTACACAGACCGTCAAGGAAAGCGTGTAACACAATTTTTATGAGTTCTTGTGTGATGCAAAGCAGAGACAAGCTCGAAACAACACTGAAAAGCGCAACTTGAATCACTTGATTGGAGTCAAAACTCACACTCGCGACTTCCAGCGTCCGTTTTATCAACGGTAAGCCTCAGAAACTGCGAAATGTAGCACATTACCTTCGATAAAACGTCGAGCTATCTGTTTCTCAGCCTGCAATCACTCCAAAGATCATATAAGTGTAGAATACACTTTACTACCTAGTATTTGCTATGGTACTGGAGCGTTTAGAACCCTCTTTTTCAACTTTTTCCATATATCTACGTTTGTCTATGATAGGGTCCGCAATAAAAAAAGTCAGAGAATCTAGCCTTTAGTGCAGTTACAAACAACACTATAATATACGTAACAAACAACTGCATATTCAAATATCTGAAATCGTTGCTCGTTGCTCTGCAATCGCTAGCTGAAATCGGCAACTTTCGTTACCTTTGACCTTGGGGTTAAATAATGGTGCATTCTCGACTCTTTGCGACAGTTAGCAGTCAGGGCTCTGTTTGCGCGTGCTTAGTACCGTCTCGGCAGTTCTTGCAACAGCTCAGATTGGCAGGCATACTTCCACAAATACTGAAGCGTTTCAGGACTAGCAATGACTCGTGGTTCCAACATATTTGGGCTTTACTTTTTGTGACATTGAACAGACAGATCCCTACCAGTATTTTCTGATAGTACTAAGCCTAAGCACTGCATACAAAAAATTTCAGCCGAAATGCTTACTGTTTGCCATCTGGCTGAAAAGGCTCAAAATATCAACCGTAATACAGAGAACTATGACCATAAACGCGGCATCACCAGCACAAAACTAGCATCAAAGAAAAGATCTCCAACCATAGCATCCGTAGCAAGTACAACCAGCAGCCACACGCTGCTTTGGGCCTGCATTTTCGCGAAGAAAAATAGTGCTCTCCGGGAGGGCGTGGGCAATCCCTCAAACTAGAACCACGCCCACAAGAAAGCACTGTTTTCCTTCTCGAAAACGCAGGCTCAAAGCAGCGTGTGGCTGCTGGTTGTGCTTGCTACGGATGCTACGGTTGGTGATCTTTTCTTTGATGCTAGTATTGTGCTGGTGATGCCGCGTTTATGGTCATAGTTCTCTGTATTACGGTTGATATTTTGAGCCTTTTCAGCCAGATGGCAAACAGTAAGCATTTCGGCTGTAATTTTTTTGTATTGCTCCTGTTTGCTCGAGATTCACTACATTCTAGGCCCTGAAAATGGCGGACGAAGGGGTGGCATGATGACGCAAATTAGAAATTAGTGCGGACAGCTATTCGCGCCCAAGGGGTACGTAACCGGGATATGAAACTCTATTTAAACGGATGAACCATGCGCGTTATTTTTAGTCTCGTCCCCAGACCACACCTTTTCCGCTCGCTCCAAAGAGGGTCTGGTGTCTAACGTCGATTTTCTTGGGCCGGAAACGATAACACTGCAGGATTTTGTGCAGTAGATTCTGATTGGTTGAAGGCTAATTAATGCGTCATTATGTCACGTGAAATGGCTGGAATCGTGGTGTACGTCCAGCTAGCCTAGAAGCCAGCTCCATAAAGAAGGCAATTGAAGAGGCATTTGTTCAGCTAGGCTATCTAAAGCCTACTAGCAGTCTGGCAATGCTGACCCAGCTTGCAACACTATAAAATGCTAGATTCTGTGACGTCCAAGCTAGACAGTTTATATACTAGCTTGTTTCATTGATCTTGTCTGGACCCAGGAATATAAAAATAACCAGATTCTTAAGGTAGCACGGACACGAAAATTCATCTCTTTAAGTTTTATGAATTTTATACCATGTGTTAATTTAAGACTGGTAAGTATAATTCCAGAGTTACAGGCGTTTGCAGGTTGCTTGACCAAACGATCTTTTGCGCGTGCGCGTAAGACTGATACGCGTGCTCGACTGCTCGGTCGTATGCTGAAAGTCATGCCCAAACCATATGCCTTGGACCTACGGTGGAGAATTGTGTGGTTGTCAACAGCCAAAAATATGAGCCCCGAAGAGATTTCTGCGCTGGTTTGCATTAGCCAGAGTACCGTCAAGCGATATCTAACACGCTTCTGGTCGACTGGCGATGTTCAGCCGACTTCACAGCGTCACGGACCTTCAAGACTACTAGGAGACTTTGAACAACTTGTGTTACTCAATTTGATTTTGGAGAATCCTGGCATCTATCTCGATGAGATGAAAGATAAGCTGTTGGATAGGTTTGGAGTGACAGTGAATGTTGCAACCATTTGTAGGACATTACACTTCATGGGTTGCTCTAGACAAGTTATCAAACACATTGCTGTACAGCGCAGTGAAGAGATGAGAGCAAAGTTCATGGCAGAAATATCTGTGTACGATCCCTCGATGCTTTTATGGATTGATGAAAGTGGTTGTGATAGGCGTGCATGACAGTATGCGTAAATGGGGGTATAGCCTAAGAGGAATTCAACCAAGAGATCACCGAATCCTTGCCCGTGGAAAACGATACTCAGCTATTCCTATCATGTCCCTAGAGGGAATACATGATGTTTATCTGGCTGAGGGTTTGGTTAATGGAGAACGATTTCAAGAGTTCATCGAGTCAACTCTTTTTCCTGTTTTACAACCATTTAATTGGGTTAATCCTCACTCAGTCGTCATACTAGACAATGCATCGATTCACCATGTCCAGGGAGTAATTGACCTAATTGAGATTCAAGCTGGTGCTAAACTAATATTTCTTCCTCCCTATTCTCCTGATCTGAATCCTATTGAAGAGGTCTTTAGTCAGGTTAAGAATATAAGGAAGCAAAATGACTCTCTATTTCAAGTTTCCAGTTCTCCAAGGGTTTAGCTATCCATGGCGTTCAGTGCAGTTAGTCAAGCTGACTGTGTAGCATTTGCAAGTCATGCTGGATACCTTTAACTGTCATTCTCTGAAAATAATCTCGATTATAAAATGATGATGATATAATATGTGATATAATTAATGATAATATGTCGTCGTCATCACTGTCGGATGATGACGACTATAACAATGTGACAGTAACAATGTCGGCGATAATGAATAATTTGTCATGTGAATACAATAATAATCAAGCCTTTAGCTTGCACTTGTGCAGGATCTCCATTATTGTTTGCTTCTCAGATGTGTACTCTTCATCTGTTAACACCTCTATGCTGTGTAGATGGTGCAAATCGGACAACTGCTTGTATAACTTCGATCGGCTCTCAATCATTTTAGCAGGACTACTGCTGGGGCTTGCTCCTAGGTGAGTGTTTGATGGAGTAAAAGCACTGGGCGAAGGAGAATTTGCTGTAAAAGCTGAAGTGATAGCTGTAGCAGCATCAGCCAATAACTGTGACACCTGTGACTGAGAATTCTGCTTCTGTACAGGTTTGCCCCCTGCTCGAAGAAACATAGATGTATTGGGGTGGTCATCGGTACTGTTATGCAAACCAGCAGCCATCATCTCGCCCCAGATTCGTAACTGCATATGTGTGAAAGTTGTCCCGTGCTTTGCTTTCAATGAATCGACGTATTCTTGAACCTCTACTTCTTTGCGTGCTGCTGGCTGTCTTTTCTTCTTTGCAGAACCAAAAAAAGGATCGTCATCATCCAATTCTTCACTGTCAAATTCCGATAGCTTTCGCTTTACCCTTGGCGCACTAGCCTTGTTGCCCTTTAGCCCATCGCACCATAGCACTAGTCTCGCGGGCCAGACGTTCTGGGGGAACGTCTGGTCACTAAGGCCAGGTTTTCGTGGCACAATGGAATGTAATCAAACGACACGTCACGTTTAAAATCACGTGCTTTAGTCAACGTCACCAGTCTAGTTAGCAAGCGTGTAGCATGTTAACAGTGCTTCTAGCATGCTAAAACTCTTCCTAGAGCAATACCAACCTGGTTGGCTATAATCGCGATGTCGGCATGATCGCTGCCGGAGCAGTCACGAGTCAACAAGAGAACTATTGCGTGTGAACATGAATCACGTAGAATATACCGTCAGCAGCATCGAGAACAACGAGTAGCAGGCATTAGCCGTCGCTTGTAGATCTTTTCACGACAAACACGCCAGTTTTGTCAGCTAAACAGCTCTGTAAACAGCTTCATGCGCAATCGCGCTCCGTAGTCACGTGAAAACCCACGCAATTGATTGCTTATGAGGGCGCGCCGGAATGTTGGCGTCGCTCACAAAAACCTGGCCTTAGTGACCAGACGTTCCCCCAGAACGTCTGGCCCGCGAGACTACCATAGCACTATCTTGCTCTTTATTATTTCTGGCCACATTTCTTTGATGTCTTGTCTACTTCTCACTCTTATAACACTTGCTCCTTGAACATATCCTACATCAAAATCACCACTATTGACATCTTCTTTCAACTGCTGCTTAATAAGACCTTTGAGCTCAGCACATGACTCGACTTTTGACGAATCTATGTTGCGCAGTATAAATGATCTGGCTGAATCTTTCTTGTATACAGCACCATAACTGACAGCTTTAAGTGTTGTTTTGTCTATGGTTGGGCTTGGGGAGATCACCGTGACCGGCAGTGACGGGTTAGAGTTTGACGGAGCCTGATAAAGCTTTGTATTGGTTATATTCATTAACTGGTTGACTCCTGCTGGTGGTCTCATGGACACAAACGGCGTTATTACAACGTTCGGGCGAACTGGCAAAGGCTTCACATTTTGCTTCAAGCTTGGCTTGCTAGCCATGTGCGAAGTAAAAACAGCCACGCCTACTATTAGTACGCGCATGCTCGAGATTGGGATTTTTCGCGTTGGTCAACCAACCCATACTGCGGTTTTAATAAATCTTGCAAAATGTGTTGTGCACGAAACGTCCTTTGCACATGCGCAATAGCTAGTTAAGTAACTTTTTAGTATTATTTCTAGCTATTGCGCATGTGCAAAGGACGTTTCGTGCACAATACATTTTGCAAGATTTATTAAAACCGCAGTATAGACTTGTCATCCCGATGCAGTCTCAGGCCGATGCACAGCATGCACTCTCAGGCCAGTACCACGCCCATCAGATGCACTCTCAGGCCAGTGCTACGCCCACCAAACTTCCTGTCGAACACATGACCAGCGCATGGTTCAAGTCGCCTTCTCGTGATCTATAGATAAGGCCGGGCTCAAGTGCACGCCAGCGTGCTCAACCTACTGCAATGTCTGTAGCACACTGGATGACGACTACTAGGCCGGAACTGTATTCGTGCACAGGCTAGCTGCCACACAGTCTCCAGACTCTCCACCGTGAGTTGCAAGCCAACCTGCACTCTCAGGCTAGTGCATTCTATCAGACCTGCCATCTCTTGATGCACTCTCAGGCTAGCCCATTCTATCAGACTTGTCATCTCTTGATGCACTCTCAGGTTAGTCTATCCATTCTATCAGACCTGTCATCTCTTGATGCACTCTCAGGTTAGTCTATGCACTCTATCAGACGTACCTGTCCACACTCAATGCACTCTCAGGCCTACCAAACTTCCTGTCGAACACATGACCAGTGCATGGTTCAAGTCGCCTTCTCGTGATCATCAACATTAGCAGCGGAGTTGACTGGGTAGCAGTTCATTGCTCCATATAGATCTGGAAATGGCGTAAGACAATAGATCCAATACTGTGCAGACTCTGTTGTTAACGTGTATCTGTGTGATATATCTACACCATGAACTATAGGCCAGTTCTCAGTAATATCCGTTGATCTAGATCATATGTGTGTCTTGATCATGTTCTAGCTTTCCACATGATGTGTTATATATCTCCTGTTATCTCTCTTTATATAGAAAGACATGCATGTCGTTCTTGATACTGCACGTGTAGTCATAGATGCTGTTAGTACCACATCCACCAAAATAATGTTTCTATGGTACCCATTAGTTGTTGTATATTGCAGTCTGCATCATACGGCCGTTTTAACAGTAATAAGAGACAGCTATAATTATACCTATACACATGTATTATTTTTTGTTTTCATCTTCCTTTGCAGTTGATCAGGAGATAGCTACACAATGTACTTCCCGCCACTATTATCTATGCCGGCACTATGAACTGATTAACTTTTATAGTCATGTATGCAGTGCTGAATGATCATCTTCGCAATAGTAATAATAGCATCATGTAGAAAAATCAATATACAATAATTGTTGTTGTAGTGGAATATTATTATGCTATGTACTAGCCAACAGCTAATTAATTCACACGTGTGCAGCTGCAGCTCCATTGTACTTCAAGAGAATTAGCTTAACGGTCTTGCGTATTCTTCAGTGAGTTTGAATTCTTCAGTCTACACTCAGTGTCACTGTTGAGCGATCCGCTAATCAATTACTCATTGAACATATCATCCTGTTTCCTTGCCTGCCTGCTTGCTTGCTTGCTTGTTTAATTTGCTTGCGTGCATTGGTGTCTATGACACTGAAAAGGCCTCCAGGTGTCTATGGTAGCTATGCCGAGCTACTTGCTCAGATACCTACATACTACACTACACTTATACATACTACAATAGATGTTAATATTTAGGTGTTTCTGACCGTTATTGCCTTTTTGATGTTCTTCATGAATGTGATATACTCAGAAGTATATTATGAGAATTGATATTAGCAAATCTGAGTACACTGAGTACTGACAGTCTGATATACAACAAGGTGACAGGAAGAGGAAGCACTAGTGTAGCAACACAAGGAGAGCATGAATCAAGGGCTACATGATACAATACACAAGACACATGACTAAGAGACAATAGTCCATGTACTTTCATCTTGTCAGTCATCACAATGAACAAAACACCAAACAAAAAGGAGAGATCCTGAGAAGGAAAAAGTTTGTCCCTCAGCTTGCAGGCCAGCTAAACACACAAGTTGCAGAACAACTCCACAGAGCAGTGAAGAGAGATTTGACAATATGTCACCTTGCATGCGGTCACATTTTTTGATGCGACTGATTCTGCATCAACGCAATGAAAGAATAAATGACCAAGCTGTTAAAGACATTGAGAAAAGAACAAGAATGAATGTGTGTATTGGAGAGATGAGAAGATTGATGGCAACAACAGCAGGTATAAAGCTTCAGTAGTAAACTTGTAGCTATTATTATTGTGCATGGATGTACAATTGTAGGACTCGCATGTCATGACAGCAAAGCTGTTTCATCACCATGCAACACTTCTAATGACCAAGGTACATGTGAAACTTTACATTAGAACTCTTCTACATCATAATGACTTGGCTTACTCTGACATCACTGATCGAGGTATCTAACAAATTAACAATCAATATCTGTAGAGCAAATGTTTTGCAGATGTAACAATTGAGGTTCTTCCATTGTCGTACAACTCTATTTTTGACAACACTGGCCATGGTACAGTTGTAAAAGTTGTTATAATTATTACTTTTACAGTCTTTTGCAGATGAAACACTTCTACAGTTACCAAGCAACATGACTGCATTGTTCTTTCAGCCTACAATTCTCACTCTGAAACCGTTATATAACCAAGGTATAATGTGTAACTATATAGTTGAATATACCCATCAGCTTTTACTCTTCGTAGATGTGAATAGATTAGTAACTGCAAGTTCTTCTCAATGTTACTCTGATGCCATTACAGACCATACTGTAGATGTTGTATATATGGTTAACACCTCTTACAGGGTTGGAGATGCAAAAGGTTTGTGACATAGGATGCAAGTTCAATCATTTACACCTGCATGCAGGTACAAGGGTTGTTTTGAGCTGTAAGAGCAAGCAGTTTATTCTTAGAGAAGTAGAAGCAGTGGTCTATCCACAAGACCTTAGTTATTTGATAGCAGGAAAGGATCTGACTGGCGAAGTAAGCAGTAATTTTTTGTTAAAATTTACAAATTGCAGATGATTGATGCAATGTTGAAGATATTCGCCATAGATGCTACCAGAAAGGTTACAACCATTCTGTTTTATCATCTGTTTTTTTAATACCTCAATCTATATAAGTTCATGTGATTGACAATCACTTCTCATGACTAAAGCATTGATTGATAACTCTGTGTTTTCATGGATACCTGTAAGTGAACTCAGAATAATAAATGCTCACTACGAAACTCTATTGATACAGACACTTGATGGCACATAATTATTATGCCTCGGTGGGCGGAGCCACGGGGCATACAGCTTACAGTACAGTAGTCGTGTTGTCATTCAGTCATTCTGTCATTATGCCTCGGTGGGCGGAGCCACGAGGCATACAGTAGTCGCGGTGTCAGTCATTCTGTCTGTCTGTCGCAACGATTTCTCGTAGCTCGCTGAAAACTAATCGCTGAAAAAAGCAACACGGGTAGAAATCGATACTTGCTTGGATTTGTATTTTCAGAAGTTTGATTTTAAAGCTTAGTGCGTAAGTTACCGCGTGAATTGCACACCTGGATGGCTGTTGGTGGTGATGTAGACTTCTGAGGAGACAAAGTTGTCTAAAGCTGGCTGCCTTGCAGCCAGTGAGTGTATGAACAGCGTGGCAGACTTGTATATGAAGCTTCGTTCTTGAGTTATGGCGTAATTTGCTTACCTCGCGATCGATGGCAGTTGCTGGCGATCTAGAGTTCGCCGTAGCACAAAACTACCCACAATTGACTGCCTAGAAGCTGATAGGTTAGAAATTCACTACAGGATAGCAGCAGAAATGGTGTAAGCAAGCTATGGACACTATATCTCGATCGCTCGTGTGTTGTGCCCTTAGCCTCGTCCCCAGGCCCCGCCTCCCAAAGCTGAGGCTTTGGGAGGCGGGGCCTGGGGACGAGGCTAGTTGTGCCATAGATATTATATTGCCTACGGACTGGGATTGGACACTGGGCATTTCCGTGTACACAGCGCGTTGCGCCGGAGGTCAATTTTGCCCTTGGATACAGCGCGATACAGCGTGATTCAGCATGGTTACAGTATTACTTAATACAAAAACTGCCCGAATCAAAGGCGTTTTGCGACGAGATAACGCTTTGTCTGCATACAGATTATAGCCTAAACCATATTCGAATCATCGAACAGTAACTCCAAGGTATTGAATTTATTCGGATATTTGTCATGTTGCGTCTAGAGGTACACAAAAAAGGTCACTAGCAAGTACGAATTCTGCACTGCAGTATCGCCCTAAGCGCTGAAAAACATGCCTACACCACATTGATCAACGTGAATAACAATTATAAAGCTACAGCGTACACTAAAAACAGTTCGTATTTGCAGTAGAGGTACACAAAGTTCACGACCTAAATGTATTGCGGCATTTGGGTCAAGCGCAACGCGGTGTGCACGCACCAAAAATGTATTGTTACTATGCGCTCACGTGAGCTAGTGTCCAATCCCAGTCCGTAGGCAATATAATATCTATGGTTGTGCCCTGCACTCCAACTAGACACGCCCAGTTGAATTAGTGGTCAGCGCTCATTGGCTTCTGATTGCATAACTATTATACTGCATTGTAATTGCTGTGCAGAAAGGTATAATAATAGCTGCAGCTGTTGTATGTGAAATGGTGGCATTCCACCGAGGCATCTGCACCCTTGGTGCTTTATTCTGTCTGTCAGTCTGTCGCAACGATTTCTCGTCGCTCGCTGAAAACTAATCGCTGAAACAAGCAACACGGGTAGAAATCGATACTTGCTCGGATTTGTATTTTCAGAAGTTTGATTTTAAAGCTTAGTGCGTAAGTTACCGCGTGAATTGCTCACGGCTGGTTCAGTTTTGTAGCGCACGCTGAAAGTTAAGCTCTGAAACTAGCAATGCAAGTAGTACAATGTATTATCTCGCTCTAGAACATGTGAAAACTTTATACGAAGCTTTGTTCGTGAGTTATGGCGCAATTTGCTCAAATGCTCGCGATAGAGCTGTTGCTGGCGATCTGGAAAGGCAAAGCTATCCACAGTTGACTACCTAGAAGCTTATAGGTTAGAATTTCACTACAGGATAGCAGCGCAGGTCCAGAGAAATTGTGTGAGCAAGCTATGGAAGCTATATGGGCTGTATGTTGTACTAGTACTGAACATTGTAGACACGCCCAGTTGAATTGTGGTCAGCACTGATTGGCTTCTGATTGCATAATGCTGTACAGAAAGGCTGCAGTTTATTGTGTGTTTTATAAGTTGTCAGCCACTAACATAGTGTTCAACTAGCAACAGCAGACTTTCATTACTGCTTGTGTATTTCAGTTCAGCATATTTAGTCAGACAGGCATGTATGCATAACATTCCACCGAGGCATAAGCACCTTCGGTGCCTAGTTGTTAATGGCAGCAAATCTGCAGGGCAGGTACTGCTGTTTAGCTGTAAGCTATCATTGTTTTCTAGCTGTATATAATAATTGCAAAGTATACAGTTAGAAACTATTTTATAATAATAGGGGATTGATATTTCTCACAAAGAGGTCTTCTATCTGGACCCTTTAGGTGGTCGGAATGCTTCATATAATAATGTGTTATTGTAAGCTGCATAATTGCAACTATAATAAAAAATCATGTTCTTATAGACTGATTGTGAACCAAGGTATCCTGAAGAATGAATCAACCAAAACGTTCCTAAAGGATGGAAAGTCATATAGTATCTCGTGACATTGAGGTGATCATAAAATAAAAACATCACTTGATTTACTTACATTGTATAAAAGGGACTTCCTAGGCTAACATTTGGAAACGACTGTGGTATGAATGATAAGAGTGTAAACTTATAATTTACTTTAGTACATGGTGGAAACAGAAGAGCAGAGATTAAAAAATAGTGCTGTGTGCCCATCAGTACAACAAGTATATTTAAGAAAGTGAAACGAGTGTTAATGTTTTAATTATTGTTAGAAATATTTTAGGGCACTTGTGGAAGGTACTATCCAATCTCAAAACAGAAGCATACTCCTTGGTAGCCACTGGAAAAAAATCGAACGGCTGAAAGATTCGGCAATTGGCAACTCAATTAATCACTACTCAGATGATGAGGTATATAGGCCATGAGCCAGAGCCCAAAATTTTGGCTTTTGGTATCATCTGGAGGGACTAAGGTTCATAGTATTTTTTTAGAAGCCCTACACTTCTAGAATCAGAAAATGTGTGATAGCATTGCCGAAATAGTAGCTTTTGTGTTTTATCAAGGTTTTTGTATCTACTGTTAGCAAGCTTGAATAATGATTAGGTAGTAATTAAATTCATGCTCCTCTAATCATATTCACAACAATGATTCTGATTATCAAGCAATGAAACTACTTATACATGTACTTCATGCTGTAAGATTATTGAAGAAAGCTATATTAATACTTAGACTGTAGTGATCTGCTCTGAAGGCAGATGCCCTTGGCATGTCATAGCAAGATAAGGACATGTTTGTTCCTTGTGTGGAACTAAAACCCAGAGAAGATGGGTATAAGTAACTTGCTGCTACATACTGCATAGTAGTATAGATGTATACAGAGCCATTATTGTATACATGCTTATACATTGGATGAGACAATGCCAAGAGTTTTTGCAGCTAAAGCAAAGTAAAGACTATAGACCTGCATTAAAGAAATCAGAATAAGTTTCTTGATTTGAATTAGGAATGGTACCTCATCTAGCAAAAGCATTCTGTACCTAGCAGGAGCATTCTGTACCTATAGCAGGAGCATTCTGTACCTAGCAGGAGCATTCTGTACCTAACAGGAGCATTCTGTACCTAGCAGGAGCATTCTGTACCTATAGCAGGAGCATTCTGTACCTAGCAGGAGCATTCTGTACCTATAGCAGGAGCATTCTGTACCTATAGCAGGAGCATTCTGTACCTATAGCAGGAGCATTCTGTACCTATAGCAGGAGCATTCTGTACCTAGCAGGAGCATTCTGTACCTATAGCAGAAGCATTCTGTACCTATAGCAGGAGCATTCTGTACCTAGCAGGAGCATTCTGTACCTATAGCAGGAGCATTCTGTACCTGTACCTAGCTTTCTCCTAAACTATAGATAGTATTTATGCTCATCCCTTCTACCAGCATAGTGACTAATTATTGATCTCATGCAGACACCACCTGTATGTACCAAAATGAGATTTAATCAACAGCTATGCATGCCGATATAATTATGAAAGGCAAAGGACTATACATGCTATTAAGTCAAGGGCTGACTACTAAGCAGGACAGCCAGGTAGCACTGTATTATAGGCCAGAGAGGTGACAGGTCCAGTTAGCCGAGGATGAAAATAGTAAGAAAAGAAGCTAAAGAGCAGTTGGTACAACAGTTAAGTCATCTTATATCGGTCTTGTATACCAATTTATTGACATCTTATTCCAAGCAATGAAAGATTTGATCAAAGGATTAATACAATATACAATTCTGCATGACTTGATACAATCAGACATGCATGCAATGGGTAATAGTAATTTTAATAGACAAGATTAACCCTCTTACCGCGATTAATTGTAAACGTTGCTCCACCCACGTCACGCGATGGCTGCTTTTGAATTGTGACAGCTATCTCGGTACTGCGCTTTGTCTCTGCTCTGGACGCTTTAGCACGGAAGCTAGAGGTACGACATTGTTTTCTCAACCTGTTCTATATCCTGGGCTACTGTTGTTTGTCCATCAAAGCTTCAGTTGGACCGTCAAAGCTATCTGCTACCATCATACACATGCGCGAGCAACTATTCTTCGTTTCTTCCCTACACCACGCAGCGTGAGCTGTACCTGGAACCTTCTGTGTTGTTCAAAACTGGACCTTGGCCATTGTAGAAGACTCTGTGAGCGTGATAACGACATCGTCAACGGCTTTAAACTTGTACCGGGCGTGTCTACTCCACCTACCTGACCGCCATTTTCCAATCATGTTGCTGTAACTTGGAGAGCAGTCTGTGCCGCTTCTACTCGCCTCTGCGCATTTGCTACAGCAAAGTGAGTGTTGTCTATCATACTACTATACTCCAGGGCTTTGCTAGTAAACTTTTAAGCTTTGTATGACCCGTCAAAGCTACTCGCCAGCAAGTGATGGTGGACGAGTGAGTTGTCACGCTTCTCCTTCGTGTTGCTCTGTGTACACGGCAACTACAGCCTCTTAGCATGTTTAGAACTTGACCATGGTCATTGTGGGAGCCTTTTTGTGTGTGTACTAAGCACAAATGCTGTCGACAGCCTTGTTGGAGTTCATTTTCTGGCTCGACTAGAACAGAAATAATTTCAAGGAGAACACAGCTTTGTTGCTGAACACTTTGTATCACTATTTTACACTTCCAACAGCTTAGTAAGTGTTGTCTAACATCTGGTTTGCCCTGAGCTATCTACTAGCAAGGTATTGAGTTATTTGTGACAACCAGGTGAGTACATTTTTATACTTATTGTGCCAGCTAAGAACACTGCTTTCTCTGTACAGCGTACGTGAGCGACGTGTGTCTCGTCAGGATGCTCAGGCTTGCTATGGACGATTGTAATCTTTAAAAAGGTGAAAATAGAATGTATTTACCTTGTGTATAGTGTTTGTGTTGCTTGTGTGGGCTTGGTGCTAGTGTCTCTTACATTATAATCAGTAAAGCATGTATGTCGTCTTTGCTAAATAATGTCGTGATTGTTGTGTGTATTTTAGTTTGATGGTAGTCATGGTATGTGCATTGTAGCTTGATGGTAGTCATGGCAGTAGTTAGTGTGTCATACACTTCAGTTGTACAGTTATATGCTCATGTTATCAGTGTTGTTATTAGACTCTTCATCTATTACAGTGCTGAGAAACTACTGCTATCTGCTGATACCTTGACGTGTTTTTGCTGTCTGCTCAAGATCAAAATACTTGTTCAAGCTTTCCATTACTTTTATGTTGATTGCTGTGATTGATAATAATATTCAAACACACACCACCCTCTTCTGCCTGAGTAGCAAACTGTCTGTGAAAGCAAGTACAGCACTCGTCTCAACAACAAAGCTGTGTAGACACTGTACTATTGCAGCAAGAAGCTGTCAGTTATCACTGCTTGGTGGGCGTTTGTTTACACAGACTAACGAGTGTTAGAAACCACAATAAACAAGTTAGAATACTATAGCAACTATGTTTCGACTTTGCCAAGGAGTTTTGGCTGCAACAAAGTAAGTTGGCTGGCGCTAGCGGTAGCTGTTTCGAGGTAACGAAGACGCGCATATATATATGCGCGTCGCGTATACGGGTGGATTTCATCGCGCATAAATATATGCGCGTCGCGGTAAAAGGGTTAATAAAGAAATGAAGTAATAGTAATAGACACAATAAACTATCCTAATAGCGAACAACAGGCAAACCTCTATTTTGTATATTTTAGTCATCATCATGTTTTAACATTATTTTTTATTTTGTCCAATTCTTTTTTGCAAATTTTAAATACAATTTCGTATTTCTGTTAGCATTTTTCCTATTTGCACTTCTAAATTCTCTGATCATTTAGCATAGAGTTGTTCTGGAGATTTAATTGTAGTGAATCTTTAGAATTATCTCTTTCGCTGTTGTGATTATTGTGATACATTTTGCAGCATGAGCAATATAAAGTACTACATTTATTAAACTACTCTTAGCCTATAGTCTGAGCAAATCTTTTTAGATGATCTATTGTTCTTTTTCTCAGGTGCTTGGTCAAAGTGAGCTCAAAGGGAAAGATTATAATGGACTCTTTTGGAATCGTGTCTCTCCATTTGACCATTCTTCCTCGGTTCCTTGGATCCCTGTGCTTTGCAATCTTCCATGCTTTATCATATCTTCCATTTAGCCATACAGTGTTCACTCCATCATCCGTAACTTTGTCCACCCTCACTATTGTTGGCTCATTGTCGCAGTTGTCACAAACAACAGCAACCAAATCGCCTGAAACAAGTGCAGAAGTGTCCTCCACACTAGTAATTTCTGTTTCTCTGGGTCTATACGGACCAGTGTAGACCTGAAGATAGAATTAATACTAATAAATTTTATTATTATTATCATGTATGCCTAAATTTAGGCAGGTCAGCAGCAAACCACTATTAATGAACAGAAATTTAACACACATGCCTAAATTTAGGCAGGTCAGCTGTGTGTGCCTAAATTTAGGCAGGTTGAGTGAAGCAAGCATGCCTAAATTTAGGCAGGACTATAGTGAAGCGGGCATGCCTAAATTTAGGCAGGTTGAATGTAGCAAGCATGCCTAAATTTAGGCAGGTTGAGTGAAGCTAGCATGCCTAAATTTAGGCAGTTCGAGTGAAACAAGCATGCCTAAATGCAAAAGTGCATGCAAAAAATAAGGGCGTGGTCACCACGCCTACATGCAAAACCGACCACGAGGCAGTTCTCTTTGGTCTCACCGCCGGGGTCTGCTAGCCACGACTATGTACGTCTCACTGGATAGACCATTATACTCTAGTCTCAGTATGTAATACTGAGGTGAGCGCAGTCTACAGCTATAGCTATAATTTTTGTGTTGTGCGTTTAATTGTGTCGAGGTGTGGGTGGTGATATAAAACTTGTACCTGGCAGGGAGCTTGCTCAGCTGCGAACATGTCAGCCAGTACACTGTCTTGCATTGTATTGCCGGTAGTGGCAGAAGCAGTTGTTTGTTCAACAGCTGAAAAACTTCTTCCATTATCCATCCTCCACTATCTCCAGATTCGGTTACTTTATTAGGAAGATCAGCCATGAAAGATTCCCACTCTTCAACCACAGTTTGAGATATCCAAGGGAAGAACTTGGGTATATCTTGCTGGAGTGTAGCCATATCTATCTTTTCGTCATTGGGACATACCGTGGTAGGTACTCCAGTGGGGATAGTCTGTACAATAAGTGTGTAAACATTATATTACCATTATAACAATAATACCTTGAGAAGTGTAATAGCTTGGCTTGTATCACACCATGGGTCTTTACTCCAATGTTTGTAAAACATCTTCAATACAGAATCTGTTTTCATGAACTTGAAGCAGTGCATGAGATGAGGAGTGCCCATGAATATCCTCTAGAGATGGGGCTATCCACGACTTGAAGTCACGGACCTCTGTGAGAACAATGCTGTCTGGCTGTGGTGTTGTGCTCTCCTTTGTTTCTTCAGAGCACCGGTCAAGTGAGTCCGCAGACTATAGAGATTTTGTGTTGACTTTGATTCTTGGACCATTGCAGGGACATTCGTTTTGCTCTGGTCCATTCCATCAATGATGATTGTTACATACTTCTCTGGCTGTGCACGGGCGTTCTCTCTATGCAGATGGTAATTGTTTCTTTCTTGCCTTGTAGAAACACAGAGATTGAAAATTAATTTGATTTTGCATTATGTGAATGTGTCATGAGTATTATACTTACACAACGAGTTGTATATGTTGTGAGTATTCTTCTTGAAAACATGCTCTTCCTGTCATTCTTTCCTTTGCAATTTTGTACACAAGTCACACTTGCTGAACCGGTTGGTAACACCACATTGTAAATAAGCAGTAAACATGTAGTTGTAGTTTGCCTTACCACAGGAATGACAACATTCTTTGAGCACTTGTTCCAAATGTTGTAGAAATGTGACAGTGAGGTCATTGCTCTCTCTTGTATGCCCTCCTCTGCCAGTTCTCTCTTCATCCTCACATACACGTCTCGTTTTGTCATGAAGTGAGGGAGGTGAATTTGATTTACATGGGGCATATGCGAAAAAGCGCTTGATCCAGGCCTTAGCTGGGGAGTCTAGCTGAGCTAGCTGATGCAGATACGATTCGGGTGGAGCTCGTCTGAGGGGAGTGGGCTGAGATGTTGTGATAGTAGGCAAAAAGAAGCTAGAGTGTAATGGAGAGGACTGGTAATAGCTGCTGGTGAGTGCAGTGCATGGAGAGGACTGGGACTGAGTTCGGGTCCCGAGCTGGTTTCAGAAGAGTAGCCTGATATGTAACGGTAGGTGAACAGAAGATAGTCGATGACTGTGGAGAAGAATTGAAAAGATATGCCGAGCCCTGAGCCGGGAAAGCACTCAGTAGAAGTGCACTGTGAGCTATCTGCCGCTAGTGTAGTGTTGCGTAGTTGGTGTGACGCTTGGACAGCAGATGCAGCGCTTGAACTCAGAGTTGACAGATTCAGAGAAGTGCAGTCATCGCTACTGAGCCAGATAGTAATATCTTCCTCGTCGGTAACAGTGCCGCTTGAGCTCGCCATTTTGCTTGAACTTTACGGCTGCAAAGATTTGGCGGGAGCGCGCGAATTTTGCTATCGGCTGTTGGTTGCGAGTGAGTGTTGGTACTGTGTGTGTGTCATGTGTGCTGGCTATGTCTACTCGAGGGGCTAGGAGATGGCATTTCGACGCGAGAGCAAATGGTATTTTTGTCCTGAAAGGTGGTCGAGACCTAAAGGACAAATGTCCGGCAAAGAAGTAGGACCAGTGAAGGACATCAACGTGCCTACTACACGTCACTCTGCCTGTCAGCAGGCAACGAGTTTTCTGAACTTTGCCGTACAGGTTAGCATTGCAGGGTGGGGCTCACACTCACAGCTTTATACGTGGATGTACTGTGCAAATGTAAATATTTGTTACCACAATGCCCGCATAGCCCGGGACCACAGATAGCTAGTTTGACTTTCGATTGCACTTTTACTACACAGCCTGTACAGTGAGGCCGGCCCGGGTAGTGACAACTTCGTGAGCACAAATAGTTAGCTAAACTAGTGGTGTGATTCCTAGTCTAGTACTGCTAGTAGAGTGTGTTATGGTACTGTTAGTAGAGTGTGTCATGGTACTACTAGTAGAGTGTGTCATGGTACTGTTAGTAGTGTGTGTTATGTCACTGTTAGTAGAGTGTGTCATGGCACTGTTAGTAGAGTGTGTCATGGTACTGTTAGTAGAGTGTGTCATGGTACTGTTAGTAGAGTGTGTCATGGTACTGTTAGTAGAGTGTGTCGTGGTACTGTTAGTAGAGTGTGTCATGGTACTGTTAGTAGAGTGTGTTATGGTACTGTTAGTAGAGTGTGTCATGGTACTGTTAGTAGAGTGTGTCATGGTACTGTTAGTAGAGTGTGTCATGGTACTGTTAGTAGAGTGTGTCATGTTACTGCTAGTAGAGTGCATGTTACTGCTAGTAGAGTGTGTCATGGTACTGTTAGTAGAGTGTGTTATGGTACTGTTAGTAGAGTGTGTCATGATACTGTTAGCAGAGTGTGTCATGGTACTGTTAGTAGAGTGTGTTATGGTACTGTTAGTAGAGTGTGTCATGGTACTACTAGTAGAGTGTGTTATGGTACTGTTAGTAGAGTGTGTCATGGTACTACTAGTAGAGTGTGTCATGGTACTGTTAGTAGTGTGTGTTATGTCACTGTTAGTAGAGTGTGTCATGGCACTGTTAGTAGAGTGTGTCATGGTACTGTTAGTAGAGTGTGTCATGGTACTGTTAGTAGAGTGTGTCATGGTACTGTTAGTAGAGTGTGTCGTGGTACTGTTAGTAGAGTGTGTCATGGTACTGTTAGTAGAGTGTGTTATGGTACTGTTAGTAGAGTGTGTCATGGTACTGTTAGTAGAGTGTGTCATGGTACTGTTAGTAGAGTGTGTCATGGTACTGTTAGTAGAGTGTGTCATGTTACTGCTAGTAGAGTGCATGTTACTGCTAGTAGAGTGTGTCATGGTACTGTTAGTAGAGTGTGTTATGGTACTGTTAGTAGAGTGTGTCATGATACTGTTAGCAGAGTGTGTCATGGTACTGTTAGTAGAGTGTGTTATGGTACTGTTAGTAGAGTGTGTCATGGTACTGTTAGTAGAGTGTGTCATGGTACTGTTAGTAGAGTGTGTTATGATACTGTTAGCAGAGTGTGTCATGGTACTGTTAGTAGAGTGTGTCATGGTACTGTTAGTAGAGTGTGTTATGGCACTGTTAGTAGAGTGTGTCATGGTACTGTTAGTAGAGTGTGTCATGGTACTGTTAGTAGAGTGTGTCATGTTACTGTTAGTAGAGTGTGTTATGGTACTGTTAGTAGAGTGTGTCATGGTACTGTTAGTAGTGTGTGTCATGGTACTGTTAGTAGAGTGTGTTATGGTACTGTTAGTAGAGTGTGTTATGGTACTGTTAGTAGAGTGTGTTATGGTACTGTTAGTAGAGTGTGTCATGATACTGTTAGCAGAGTGTGTCATGGTACTGTTAGTAGAGTGTGTTATGGTACTGTTAGTAGAGTGTGTCATGATACTGTTAGCAGAGTGTGTTATGGTACTGTTAGTAGAGTGTGTCTTGGTACTACTAGTAGAGTGTGTTATGGTACTGTTAGTAGAGTGTGTCATGGTACTGTTAGTAGAGTGTGTTATGGTACTGTTAGTAGAGTGTGTCATGGCATGGTACTGTTAGTAGAGTGTGTCATGATACTGTTAGTAGAGCGTGTCATGGTACTGTTAGTAGAGTGTGTTATGGTACTGTTAGTAGAGTGTGTCATGGTACTACTAGTAGAGTGTGTTATGGTACTGTTAGTAGAGTGTGTCATGGTACTGTTAGTAGAGTGTGTTATGGTACTGTTAGTAGAGTGTGATGGTACTGTTAGTAGATTGTGTCATGGTAGTGTTAGTAGAGTGTGTCATGGTACTGTTAGTAGAGTGTGTTATGGTACTGTTAGTAGAGTGTGTCATGGTACTGTTAGTAGATTGTGTTATGTTACTGCTAGTAGAGTGTGTCATGTTACTGCTAGTAGAGTGTGTCATGTTACTGCTAGTAGAGTGTGTCATGGTACTGTTAGTAGAGTGTGTCATGGTACTGCTAGTAGAGTGTGTCATGGTACTGTTAGTAGAGTGTGTTATGGTACTGTTAGTAGAGTGTGTTATGGTACTGTTAGTAGAGTGTGTCATGGTACTGCCAGTAGAGTGTGTCATGGTACTGTTAGTAGAGTGTGTCATGGTACTGTTAGTAGATTGTGTTATGTTACTGCTAGTAGAGTGTGTCATGGTACTGTTAGTAGAGTGTGTTATGGTACTGTTAGTAGAGTGTGTCATGGCATGGTACTGTTAGTAGAGTGTGTCATGATACTGTTAGTAGAGCGTGTCATGGTACTGTTAGTAGAGTGTGTTATGGTACTGTTAGTAGAGTGTGTCATGGTACTACTAGTAGAGTGTGTTATGGTACTGTTAGTAGAGTGTGTCATGGTACTGTTAGTAGAGTGTGTTATGGTACTGTTAGTAGAGTGTGATGGTACTGTTAGTAGATTGTGTCATGGTAGTGTTAGTAGAGTGTGTCATGGTACTGTTAGTAGAGTGTGTTATGGTACTGTTAGTAGAGTGTGTCATGGTACTGTTAGTAGATTGTGTTATGTTACTGCTAGTAGAGTGTGTCATGTTACTGCTAGTAGAGTGTGTCATGTTACTGCTAGTAGAGTGTGTCATGGTACTGTTAGTAGAGTGTGTCATGGTACTGTTAGTAGAGTGTGTCATGGTACTGTTAGTAGAGTGTGTCATGGTACTGTTAGTAGAGTGTGTTATGGTACTGTTAGTAGAGTGTCTCATGGTACTACTAGTAGAGTGTGTCATGGTACTGTTAGTAGAGTGTGTCATGGTACTGCTAGTAGAGTGTGTTATGGTACTGTTAATAGAGTGTGTTATGGTACTGTTAGTAGAGTGTGTCATGGTACTGTTAGTAGAGTGTGTCATGGTACTGTTAGTAGAGTGTGTTATGGTACTGTTAGTAGAGTGTGTCATGGTACTGTTAGTTGAGTGTGTTATGGTACTGTTAGTAGAGTGTGTCATGGTACTGTTAGTAGAGTGTGTTATGGTACTGTTAGTAGAGTGTGTCATGGTACTGTTAGTAGATTGTGTTATGTTACTGCTTGTAGAGTGTGTCATGTTACTGCTAGTAGAGTGTGTCATGGTACTGCCAGTAGAGTGTGTTATGGTACTGTTAGTGGAGTGTGTTATGGTACTGTTAGTAGAGTGTGTTATGGTACTGTTAGTAGAGTGTGTCATGGTACTGTTAGTAGAGTGTGTCATGGTACTGTTAGTAGAGTGTGTTATGTTACTGTTAATAGAGTGTGTTATGGTACTGTTAGTAGAGTGTGTCATGGTACTGTTAGTAGAGTGTGTCATGGTACTGTTAGTAGAGTGTGTTATGGTACTGTTAGTAGAGTGTGTCATGGTACTGTTAGTAGAGTGTGTTATGGTACTGTTAGTAGAGTGTGTCATGGTACTGTTAGTAGATTGTGTTATGTTACTGCTAGTAGAGTGTGTCATGTTACTGCTAGTAGAGTGTGTCATGGTACTGCCAGTAGAGTGTGTTATGGTACTGTTAGTGGAGTGTGTTATGGTACTGTTAGTAGAGTGTGTTATGGTACTGTTAGTAGATTGTGTCATGGTAGTGTTAGTAGAGTGTGTCATGGTACTGTTAGTAGAGTGTGTCATGGTACTGTTAGTGGAGTGTGTTATGGTACTGTTAGTAGAGTGTGTTATGGTACTGTTAGTAGAGTGTGTTATGGTACTGTTAGTAGATTGTGTCATGGTAGTGTTAGTAGAGTGTGTCATGGTACTGTTAGTAGAGTGTGTTATGGTACTGTTAGTAGAGTGTGTCATGTTACTGTTAGTAGAGTGTGTCATGTTACTGCTAGTAGATTGTGTCATGTTACTGCTAGTAGAGTGTGTCATGGTACTGCCAGTAGAGTGTGTTATGGTACTGTTAGTAGAGTGTGTCATGGTACTGTTAGTAGAGTGTGTCATGGTACTGTTAGTAGATTGTGTTATGGTACTACTAGTAGAGTGTGTCATGGTACTGTTAGTAGATTGTGTTATGGTACTACTAGTAGAGTGTGTCATGGTACTGTTAGTAGAGTGTGATGGTACTGTTAGTAGATTGTGTCATGGTAGTGTTAGTAGAGTGTGTCATGGTACTGTTAGTAGAGTGTGTTATGGTACTGTTAGTAGAGTGTGTCATGGTACTGTTAGTAGATTGTGTTATGTTACTGCTAGTAGAGTGTGTCATGTTACTGCTAGTAGAGTGTGTCATGTTACTGCTGGTAGAGTGTGTCATGGTACTGTTAGTAGAGTGTGTCATGGTACTGCTAGTAGAGTGTGTCATGGTACTGTTAGTAGAGTGTGTTATGGTACTGCTAGTAGAGTGTGTCATGGTACTGCTAGTAGAGTGGGTTATGGTTTAGTTATGCTGGGCAGATGGTGGTTGGTGGCATGGGGAATGCAGGTTAGTATAAATAATACTTATCCTTATAATTTATTATTAAAATCGTGGTTTTCATTAGGGGTTTTAAAGATTTTGTCAAGACAAAATTAATTCTCAAATTAATTATGATTATTTTGGTAATCTATGTACTAAAACTCAGCTTAACTGAATGCTCATGCCTAAATTTAGGCATGCATGTCAATGCTAATGCCTAAATTTAGGCATGCATGTCAACTCATGCCTAAATTTAGGCATGCATGTCAACTCATGCCTAAATTTAGGCATGCATGTCAACTTGACAGAATGCTCATGCCTAAATTTAGGCATGCATGTCAACTCATGCCTAAATTTAGGCATGCATGTCTAATATTGTCTGTTTCTCATGCCTATAGGAGCATTTGCTGTCGCAACACTGAAGATAAGTCTGATTGACCGCCATTGTCTTCTGATAACCACTGAAGAACTGGCTCAGCAACAACTTGCCGAGTTCATATCTGAAGAATAACAGTAGAACAGAACAATAGACTCACCATGCATTATCATTATTATAAAAAGTCATTTCAAATAATACAACAAACTGAAGCAGTGATAAACTAGCCGTTTCTTTAGCATTATGCTAACAAATATACAAAATAATAATAAATTTGAACAAAAAATAATTGGACAAAATAAAAAATAATGTGTGAGTAGTATAGCAATAGAATGGTTGTTTAGCATAATATCAATAATGAATGCAAACACATGATTCCCTAGATGATGAGTAGTATCTCAGTAAAGGTATAGTAATCAAGTTTAAGTATAGTTATTTCTATTATGACTTTCTATTATAATTGACCCCATATCTGAAATTTTATTATACTGGAAGCTTATGCTCTATGGTTTGTGCTTTGCTGTAAGAACCGCTGTACTGCACCTGATAGATTGCAACCAGCACACATCGGTCATTCTTTTACTGCATAAGGACTTTTACCAAGATATAATTATTATTGTAAATGGAGTAAAATGCTGTCTATGCGGCCTGTCTAACCAAGAGAGCTATAGGGTGTACACTCACTGTGTCTAAGTCAGTGAAAAATGTGGATGAAAAAATGAAATGATCAAAATTAGTATAAAATACTTGTTAATTTATGGTAATTTATGCGCATTTAATATTTAATTTGTGATAAAACCCAAAAGCTACCTCTAGAACAATGCTATCATCTATTTTATAACTCTAG
Source organism: Haliclona indistincta (assembly GCA_964017065.1). NCBI lineage: Eukaryota > Metazoa > Porifera > Demospongiae > Haplosclerida > Chalinidae > Haliclona > Haliclona indistincta. The sequence continues at coordinate 6,947,879 of OZ024790.1, forward strand.
GGATGTATATCTTCCTAAAAATCACCATTAACCTTAGTCCCTCAAAATGATACCCTCCAACCCCTCGGGCTCATGGACTAATACTTCAACTTGTTATTGAAAAACCTATTCATTTTGCCACATGTATGTACACAGCTGGATAGTCTTGTCAAGCAACTGATAGATTTGGTAACTAGCTTCAGTGTTAATGCTGATGAAAACCTGGAGTTCCGGCTTGCCCATGACATTTTGTTTCGTGAGGTAAAATAACAGTATATAAGCATGCAAATGCAAATTACATGTGATGTATTATTGTCATGCATAACAGGCAATGAAACTGGCACTCATGAATTGTAATCCAGAAATGTCCAATGAAGACATCATGACAGCATTGTATGGATAGTTTTATAATTATTTTAAAATTTCAAACTACATGTATTGTCTAATTTTAATATACACCATACACTCATTTTAATATACACCATACACTCAATAAAATGTGATAGATAATTATTTGCAAGAAGAAAGTGGATGTGTTATACTGACAGTGTGAGTAAATCAGACTAAAACCTATGACAGGTATACTACATGTTTGGCACGCAGGCATAAAATAAGTAATGATGTGTCCTGAGAGAATGGATTGGTAGCCTGCATGAGAGAGCATCAAGAGATGACAGGTCTGATAGAGAATGGACTATAGCCTGAGAGTGCATCAAGAGATGACAGGTCTGATAGAGAATGGACTAGCCTGAGAGTGCATCAAGAGATGACAGGTCTGATAGAATGGATAGACTAGCCTGAGAGTGCATCAAAAGATGACAGCTCTGAAACAAGCGGCACTAACCTGAGAGTGCATCAAGAGATGACAGGTCTGATAGAATGCACTAGCCTGAGAGTGCATCAAGAGATGACAGGTCTGATAGAGTGGATAGACTAACCTGAGAGTGCATCAATAGAGGACAGGTCTGGGTTGGCTTTGCAACTCAACGGTGGAGACTGCATGTGTGGCAGCTAGCCAGTGCACGATACTGTTCCGGCCTAGTAGTCATCATCCAGAGTGCCACAGACATTGCAGTAGGTTGAGCACGCTGTGAGCCCGGCCTATCTATAGATCACGAGAAGGCGACTTGAACCATGCGCTGGTCATGTGTTCGACAGGAAGTTTGGTGGGCGTAGCACTGGCCTGAGAGTGCATCTGATGGGCGTGGCACTGGCCTGAGAGTGCATGACCTGAGACTGCATCGGGATGACAAGTCCTTATCAACCAACCTGCAAACCTCTGTACAGTGGAGAATACTGGTTGGTTTTTTAGATATACTGCACAAATCGTTGCTAAGGACGTCACTTATAATGATATTCACAATCAAAATAATCATATTCACGCAATAATAATTAGATTCACAAGCGCTAATTGCATTCTTGCTGGCTAAACGGTTGCTAGGCAAACTAGTTGCTGTTACAAGTGCAACTATAAGCCAAACCACAGGCCACACCACGCTTCCATATTTGGAACAGTATTAGCTGAGTGTTTGCTTGTGCCATTAAATAGAGTCTCGAGTAAAATGTGCGCGTGGAAACTGACTGCTTAGAGAAAGAACCGACCTACAAGAAACCACCAAATTTTAGCTTGCTGTAACTCAGCGATGGAGTTTCAACAGTACTCAAGAGTTGCAGCATGGATTCTTCGTCGACTTTGCATTATTTTCACCAGAAGCCGCCACGAGCTCTTTAGTGTGAGAAGCTAGCTGATCCGTTGAAAAAATGTCGGCCAATCTTCTCTTAACAGAAGTCAAAGGGTTGTGGTTTATCTTAGAGAGGCGGCTTCTGGTGAAAAGTTAGCAACTTAGCTTATCTTAAGTTTTCTGTTCAATGTACTAGCATACAGTACTTCTGACAATAGCTAGGCAGAAGATAGTCAAAATCAGTCTGTGTCTTTAAACTGTTAATGTTTTTGTACACAGCCAAAAATCGAAACCTGTATCAAGGTAGTATTCGGGCATGATACGGGCATGTAGCATCATTGTTGTATCCGGCATTCCCGGTAATCGCCGGTATCATGCTTGTAACTACAATATCGTAACAGCGCTGAATCAACGTTGTATCAATGCTGTATTTCGCTACATTGTTGTAAAAGATTGTAGCATCAGCCTTGTATCAATATTGTATCTACCATGTTTCATGAATTTGATTTACATTGTTGTAAACAGGTTCTATTGATTCATACAAAAAACATTCAAACAGTACAAAGGATTAGTTTCAAAATTATGAGCAAACTGCAGTCTATCCAAAGCAACCTCTTCTCGTTCTACGACAACAGATCTGCTTTCCACATAATGGCATGACTTGTCACATTGATGCACGAACGACACTTCAACTTGCACAGCAGTAGATGGCACGAGACTATATCTTTCAGTAACTGTGTACAGAGGACAGTCAAGGTTATTAACGACTCCTGCCATGGACTGCATCAGCTGAACCAAGCACATTCGATGTTGTGCACTCTCCACACCAACCAAAAACATTCCATATATCATCTTTAAAATAAACAGAGAAGTATGCATTGTGATAAATTTTTACACACCCAGACAAACCTCAGTGTTATCTTCCAGTTTGATGAATGAACCACTGTGTGTCAATTGACCAGTCTTTGTGATCACACCACTGTGTACATTCACTAGATCACTCAGTGTAACGTGTTCAGGTAGAATCAGTGAGGAAGAAGAACACAGACTTGCTATGTCTGCTGGCATGCCACTGTCATCAACACACACCTCAACCTCTCCAAGAACTCTTTTGCGCTTTTTACTCTGCATAAAAACATAATAAAACACACAAGTATAGCAAACATTATTTATACTGACCCTTAGCAAACGTAGACAGCCATGATGATAGATATCTTTTTCGTTATGAAGAGTGCGAATCGGAATGTTGTTCAGAAAGTGTTGAACAGCAACAGATGAATACAGCTCCTGTAAGCCAGCTCCACTATTATTACCACAAAGGCTAATCAATATCAATCATAGTTAATTTCACACAAACCATGGCTTTCCGTCGTATGATCCTCCATCTCCCAGATATCGCAACTGCTCAAGTATTGCAAAACAGTTTGCAATATCCTTGCTTGGAGACTGGCGGTTGCCATAGACATTGAATGTACGCAAAATAGAATTGAATGCCTCACATCTGAAGAAATATTAAAGAATCATGAAAGAAAACTGCATGTTCACTTTATTATACCTTTCAGTATTGAATGCAGATGATGGTCCAAAATCAGCCATATTGTCTGCAAGATGCAAGAAAAGGTGAATCTTCTGCTTGGCAAGCATTTCAGGATAAGCCTCTTTGACAGCCTGAACAAACTCTATACATAATCTACGATATTCGATTATGTTGTTCGGAGAAAAGGGAGTCACATAGGCTATTTGAAATACCTATGCGAAATAATCACTGTAACGTTAGTGGTACAATGGTTACAGTTAATATTACCTTAGAAAGACAAATCCATGGATGAAGTTGTTCTTCAGTAACAAAGTCCTCAACAATAAAGACAGCCACCTGCATTCATCATTTGCATTATAATAATTGAACTACGTGACCAACCTGGATCCATGCCTTAAAGTCTCTTCCGACAAAAGATCGATAGTTTCTGGTTAGATTTCCCAGGACCTTTTCATCAATTCCTGACAGTGGGAATGCCTGCAACTGAGCATGGAGTTCCTTCTTTTGCTGAGGTGAAAGCGATGCCATGAGTTTATGCAATAGATACTTGCATGGCCCCAACAGTATCGTGTGCAATGTCTCAACAGGTGTTGACCTGTAAGTATAATACCATATGAGCATAATTATACACAAAAGTAGGCACTGGTCACAATCAGTCACCAAATATATTGTACGTTCAATTATATACATGTATACCATAAAAAAATAATTATTATCACTTACTTGTACAAGTCACAAGGAAGAGACATCAGGTAGTTAACACTTTCTTTCAGCCCGCATTCCTTTCTAGCATCAATCTTTTTTGTTTCTGAGTCTTTCTTTTTTATTTCCTGTATTTGCCGGAGTGAAAGTTCCTTGGTTCTTAATTCTGCCACACAGTCAGAATTGTCTTTGTCAACCTGCATTCAAACAATAATAACAACATCAAGGCAACAATCCAACTTACCAAACACATTCGACAGAATTTTTTCGCAGTTGGACCCATATGGTTGACAAATTCAGAAGCTCTAGGGTTATCTCCAATGAAAATCAATACAGGGGCGAAGACTTTGACCATCTTTTGAAGTAGAGCATCGAATGCCACAATACCTCGCTGCTCTAGGAGTAGCAGGTCACCCACTATTGGAGCACTAATTTGCATACAATCGGCACGATTAGAACAGCCAATAAAATGATTGTTCATCAACTTGAAATTTTCATGTCGAGGTAATCCAGCAAGCAGAAGAGTCCAATAGTCAAATTTGTTCCACTTTTTACTCCTGTTCCCACTAGTATCATCAGAGTATATGATAAGTGGACAAATTACTGTCGGTAAATCAGAAATCCGTTCATTTGAAGCTGTGAAAGCAAGATAGGCCTAATGATAGAAACAGATTATTAGCAATAGAAACACAAACACTAATAATTATTGAACCTCGTCATTCATTAGATTCAATACTCCATCTCGTGAGCATTCCAAGATAATAGCCGGTGGCATTCCCTTCTGAATGGAAGTCATAGATATGCTTATTTTCTCAGCTAGCACGTGTGAAGAGGGGTCACAATAAATGTAATTTACACGTTCATTAAACCTATTATTATGTAGTAATATAATTATGTTGAGGTTTAATAACAACTTACCTGACAAATTGCATCAATGTGGGGAGGCATTGAACCAAAGCAAATGGCTCATCATGCCCTGCCTGCGTACATGTACATTATAATGAACAAGTGTTTTTGATTATACTAACCATGTCAAAGAACTTAATGAGTTTTCCGTAAGTACGGCCATACAAGGCATGTGTACAGACAACAAATTCACCCACATAGAAGGATGTCCCTAGAAATTCTATCATAGGGGCTTGAAAGCGAGGATCATTCTTCCACCTATCACCGTGGTACAATTCCCTAGAGAACCATGGCCAATGCTCAATACTATTATAAACTGAAGCTTACTCGTAGTTGTCACAACCGAAAACAGGCAGTCGATGAAGCATCTTAGCAATACTTGGTGTCCCAATGCACATCTTCAATATGTGCGACGGACGTCTGATGTAAAAGGGAATTCCCTGTTCAGTATAATGCTGAGTTGCAAGTTTAATAAATATTCAACAAAAGTTATGCATATCAAAAGAACCTTTTGTGGTACTTCTAAACCAGGCAGCACAAAATCCTTCACTGTTGTGAAGCTGGGGACAGTAGTGGGTGCACGTGTTTGATGCAATATGTACCAGATAAACTTGAGAGTAGATTCACCCTATTATTAGTCAGTAAATTAATGCAATCAAAATACATGTCTTTCGGTACACACCAGACGATGTGGACTATTCATAAGCATGTATAAGAGAGCAAACAACTTCGAAGGGAATGGAGAGAAATCTGAGTACTTTTGGACAGATTGAAATATGTCCATAAAGTCTAGAACAACAGTATGGGCAGTAAGATTGATTAATCATACACATTATACCTATCTGTTCTTCATCGTTTGCACATAACTCCGTGCCATCCTCAGAATCACTATACAAAGGTTGCTCTACATCAAGGGAAGGCTGTACAGCACATAATGGCAAGTCAAACTCCATGCCATCTTCATCATTGTGATCATAAACATGTTCTACTTCTAAACTAGCTTCCCTTGAACAAACCTCCTAAGATAAGCTCATGAATTTCAAACATTAATATTATTCATGGTTGAATATACCTGTAGTAGTGGCAAGGAAGTGTCTGAAGCACGGTTCAATAGCTTCTCACGTTGCTTGTGATTTTGTGTCAGACAATGCCGTTCAAGTTTGGATTTAAATAAAAAAGACACATCACAAGTCTCGCAGTAGTGTTCTAAAGTAATAGTACGATATTAATAATACAACTATACACATTAAACAACTGTAACTTACCTGATGACGAACTCGCAGCTTGCTTCAAAGATAAGTCGCTAATAGCAGCCATATCAAACATGTGCTGACAACACGTGCTAAAAACTTAATTATTTTAAAATAATAATTTCATTGAGATCCCGACACGTGCGCTTGGAGATTTTGCTTGTTTTTTGGCTTGTTTTCTTGTGAGCAAACAATGAATAATCCTTTCTTGTTCCGCCCAAGAGGTTCTCTGCAACCGGCGCAACGAAGAGGTTAGTTGCTTATAATAATGCTACTATAATAACTGTTTACATTGGAATTTGTTTATTTAGGAGTGCTGGCTTCTTCTAGGATGAATCCATATCCCAGACCAACTGAGATTAGCTCAAGCCACCAATCTTCTTCTAACACATCAGTTTCTGGTGATCCTCTTCCCCAAGATGAAGTGCCTCAAGACCATGGATTAATGCTGCAACGTTGCTACATGTCCATCCAAGCGAACAGCAGGCAACTGCAGAGCTTACGAGAAACAGTGTCTGGCATTGGGAGGCAAATAGAAACCATTATCACTAAGCTCAACGAATGGGAAAGAGAGCGATTCAATCTCAAGGATGCTCACCTTGAAGTCAGACAAGATCATCTTTTAGTTTTGTTAATTTTTATTTATTTACATGCAGAAGCCTATTAGAGCTGAAGTAGCAAAGGCATATGTGAACTCCCTTCAACGCCAACTGAGTGATGAGCAACTTGTGGTAAGTATATTAACAGCAAAAAAATTATTATGATGTCATGATTCTGCATGTTAAAGAACATCGTACAGACAGTGCTTGGAGATGACATATCGGACAAGTACAAGTGCGATCTAGTGTCAGGCAGGTGTAGGGATTTAATGACTACTTTTCGGGCTGAAGAGAGGAGACGCGTAAGCAACCAGATTAAATTATAGAAGTCATGCTCATCCTCACTGATGATTTTGTTGAAATTCATTTAGATATTTGGTCGGGCTCCATGTGTCAATGCGAAGTATAAGACTACTAGTAGTCTTGCAGATGACCTCATCAAATACTTCAACGCGCCATCGTCTACCATGATCAAGAAGACCTATACTCGGCATCTGGCTATTTTGGTAAGTAGAATGTTATTGATTATTTATAATCATAATTTTTCCAGCGTCTCTACATACAAGTGGTTCCTGATGCAGAAAAAGCAAATATGTTTTTTCCTGGTTTCAGAAAGTGGGTATCGGATTCATACAGTTCTGATACTATAACAGAGGGGGAGTATGCTGACGTCATGGCTCATGATGAGCAGCATGATTATATGCGCCATCCGACCGACCTATCTGAAGCCGAGCTCAGAGTAATGACTGCAGTGGCATGTGACCATGAAGAGCAGCTTGAGACCAGTGTTATTACTGAAGAAACTGAGGCTACTGCGGATGATCCATGACATTAATGTTGCTCATGCGCATGACTAAGTTCATTTGTTGAAAATTGTTGTTGAGTTCATTTGTTGAAAGTGTCACATAATATCAGAGTCCTGAAATAAAATATTCCAGGTACAATTAGTGTCTTTCTTGTCCATTTCGTAATTATTATGGTCCTCATCTCACAGTATATAAGCCATTGGATTGCTAAAATATATAGCCGGCTCCAGTGCTAACATCAGAACTCACGGTTTATATTGCTAACGATTGTTATAGTCACTTTCCCGTTAGAGTCATAGCTACGTACCTTTTTACATTAATAATAATACCTTTTCCTGCAAATGGTCAGAGGTGTCGATGTCCAGCGCAGTTCCCACGGTTTTTCGGGCATGTAACATTGAAGTTATCATATCGCGCTGTATCAATATTGAAGTTACAGCATGTGAACAACATTGTTTCTTGAAATACGACCATCAAGACTGACAGTCAGATAACAGGGTTGTAAAACCAGTATATGATGCTGTACAATGCTGTAACTATGTTGATTTCATGCAGATATCATGCGCGAAAGTCATCAATATGATTACAGCCTTGGATATTTTTGGCTGTGTATTATTAATCGGCACTACTTCTTGCTCTTTAACCCTTTAAGGCCTATAGCGGATTTAGCCGTCATAATTGACTCCACCTACTGTAGACGTCATAAATAGTGGGAAAAGTGCTCTAGAAAGGTCAAATAAAGTTTAATTGCAAAAGCTAACTTTACCTGAAAAAATCACCTGTTTTTCGCCGCGCCCTCCCCACTACAATATATAGAACGGGGGGATTTTTAAAGGGGGGTGTCCCCCCTTTAACCCGGGGTTCGAAGGGGCGGAGCCCCTCGCCGCTTTTGGCATTTTTGGGGCTTCAGGATGCCCGGAAATGCATACTTGGGCATTGAATATGGTCTAAACTATGCTGTTCGCTCACCTGGACACCACCAGGTTTTTGTATCAGTCACCAGGGCTAAACGAAGACTAAAATTGGCTGAAAAATGACGAGGTCGCAGCACTTAAGCGGCTTCAGTTTCGAATTGGGAGTGGCCAACTCAGAGTTTAGTACATGGTCGTAAACTTTGACATGCCAGGAAAAAACAGTGCTAGTTTGGAACAGCTAGCGTACTGCATGTTGTAGAAATCGCAAGACAAACTGTCAGTTTAGAGCAAGCTGAATTTTCGTCAAAATAATTCAGTCACTAAAGAGTTAATGACATGCTATACATGTATACTCTAAACAACCATATTTGCAAATCTGCTGTGCACAGGTAATTTACTTTCTGAGATACACCAAAAACAAAAAAATTCTTCAAAATTTACACTTTCGCGTCTGTACTACCTTAAATTAATAATGTGTTATGTCGTCTTCCAGAATCTCTAGATGCCACTGTGATGGACCAGTGATCTCTCACTGAGGCTCATCATAATAGTAGCACATATCCAAACAGTCCTTTACTGTTTATGTCCAATTCTAGCATTGATTCTTTCCCATGACCAATCCTTCTACTATACTTTGACCACTCCTACAAAATGGACAATCACAGCATATACCACTAGTGTCATTCAATTTTAAGCCACTAGACACACACTAATTCTGTTGATGGTAATACACCTTGTGATGTGATCTACCTAGATTTCAGGAAGGCGTTTGACTCCATCCCTCATCCTGAGCTTCTGTATAAACTGTGGTTGTTTGGTATAACTGGACCCCTCTGGTTCTGGTTTAGATCTTACCTTAATGATCGTTCACACCTTGTACACATTGAAGGCTCCTCGTCTGACTTGTTACCTGTAAGATCGGGTGTCCCCAGGGAAGTGTGCTAGGTCCCTTACTTTTCTTGGTGTACATTAATGACCTTCCTAGTGTGATAACTTCTTGCTCTACCTACCTCTTTGCTGATGACTCAAAACTACTTGGGTCTTCCACATTTATGTTCAACATCCAGCAAGACCTTGATAATCTGGTTTCATGGTGCCACAAATGGCGTTTGTCGCTAAACACTACTAAATGTGCTGTTGTTCGGTTTACCTTCTCCTCTAAATTCAAAGCCTGCTACTACATAGAGGAAATCTAGTTCCAACTGCAGACTCTCACAAGGACCTTGGCATTTTAGTAACAGCTGATCTTTCATGGTCCAAGCATATCAACTTCATTTGTGCAAATGCTTACAAAACTTAGAACCAACAATTTATCAATACAGTTCCGAGCAAATAGCGATTTCTACCTGTGTTGCTGATATCAGCGCCAAGAGTTCATTACCTAAGAGTATGCAACCGTCAATATACCCCCTAGGACGGCGTTGGGCATTTTCTACGTCACAAGTTTACACAACCCAGCCAGCCTCAGTGATGATAGCATTACCACAGATATGAAAGTTACCAGAATTAATGATATTCATAACTTTAGCTTTAGCATGTAGCTTTATTTTCTAGCCATGGATATTTGTACAGACGGACTAGCAGAGTGCAGTTTGCTTGCCTATCGATAGTCTTCGACCATACCAAGTTTCAACCTCGCAGCGTTTTCCATAGTGGAAAGACGAGCCAGCCCGGTGGCGACCAATAACGATCGGTTGGGGAGATTTTTCTTAAGTTGTGTGAACCGTACGAAGCTAAAACTGCTCTTGCAAGCTCTCCTGCCATCTGTGCTGAATTATTTGCGTGGATTTCGCCGAGCTATGCTCGTACGCGATATTACAGCTGTATGCTGCAGGCAGCACCGCTGTAAATAGCGTACGAGCATCGCTCGGCGAAATCCATGCAAAGAATTCTGCACAGATGGCAGGAGAGCTTGCTGGAGCAGTTTTAGCTTCGTACGTAGCCTCGTCCCCAGGCCCCGCCTCCCAAAGCTGAGGAGAGGGCCTGGTACACATTGTATGCGCATGCGTTAATTATCGCGATCAAGTGAATATCCTGGATAATATCATTAAAAAGTATCCGGATTGGGCGTTCACCAAATACTAGAACGTACAAGAATATACTAAAAACACGTTATCGATCTAACATGTCTGTAACTCGAGCTGTAACTATACCAGCACTCTACTGTCGGATATGCCAAATTCGTTGCGATCTGCGTACGTGCAAGCGTCTCTTCACCCCAGCTGGCATCCGTGATCGTTGGGCTTGTCGGTTGACAGAGGTTCTAGAGGTCCCAACGTCACGAGGCGATGGACTGCCTGCTCAGATCTGCAGCAGCTGCAGTATTAAGATTCGAACGATCGAGGATGCCCTCCAGTGTTTGAAAAATATGGTTGCGTCCATCAAAAAGACTACTGAGTGTTTTCGTGGCCAATCAGGGACCATGAAGCGGGTTAAGGACACTAGCGGTCTTGAGGTTTCTCCTCACACAGCTAGATCGAGACCAGCTGCAAAGCGCGCGACTCCTCTTGCACCGAGACAGCTAAATTTCGGTAATAATCTTTCTACTGACGGTACGTTTGTGCTACAACTGGCTTGGTGTTCATCCTTGTCACGATTGTTTTTATTTATAGCAGTTATTAGCAACTGTGCTGTCAGAGAAGAACCGTCTGACACCTGGACTGAGGACAGTGAACCATCAACTACACCACATAGTGAAATTATCACACTTGCCGGCACTGGTAAAGGTCCATTCTTGGCTCAAGATACACTTTTTAGGTTTTTTTTTTAGCAATTACTAGCAACTGTGCTGTCAGAGAACCATCTGACACCTGGACTGAGGACAGTGAACCATCGACTACACCACATAGTAAAATTATCACACTTGCCGGCACTGGTAAAGGTCTATTCTTGGCTCAAGATACACTTTTTAGTTGTTTTTTTTTAGCAATTACTAGCAACTGTGCTGTCAGAGAACCATCTGACACCTGGACTGAGGACAGTGAACCATCGACTACACCACATAGTGAAATGATCACACTTGCCGGCACTGGTAAAGGTCCATTCTTGGCTCAAGATGAGCAACCAATGTATGATGTGATAGAGGTATGTAGTATTATTTTAGCATGTAACAGTTGAGACCAGGCTTTACAATACAGGTCAAAACTAATAATTACTCTAATGAGTGGATACAGAGTCTGGCTGGTTTAATTGATGCGGAATGCTCTGAGCTGTGCAAGAAGTCGTCGCCATCACTTCCATCATTGTTTCGTAGTATTCCGATAAGTGATCTTCATAAATTTCAATGGCAGACACTCATCGACGAATTACAAAATCGTGCTCCAATTGTATTAAAAATCCTTCAAGTTATTACCAGCCACAGTGATTCACGCAATGAGCAGAAGTGCGGAGATGTGCACTACCCTGCTATATGTTTGGTAATGGGAATTCTTCTCAAAGAAAGAAACCGACAAATGTGCGGTGTTCAAAAGATATTGTCATTATTGCTTTTCAAGTCAGGTGTGCAGAAACAGGTCAGTGTAATTATAAGCTTATCTACATGCACTGATAGCTATTCTGTTATTCACATGCAGACGCAGTCACAGCTTAATCATGTCAATGTGTGCTTGAGCTACAATGGTTTGCTAAATTTGCTCTCTGAAGTCAGCAAGCTGCACCAAGTCTCCTTGCAACAGTGGGTTGCTGTTGGTCAGCGCTTCAAGTTTGTTGGAGACAACGTTGATAAGCAAATTAGAGTAAGAGATGTCAGGAGTAACCATCAGGCCACAATGCATCATATGTATAGCATCATTGCTGTACGCAATAGGGTCGACACGGCACAATTGTCTTGCACTGGTAATACTGCGGACATCACTGAAGTGCTTCCCAAGGATTTTTTGCCATCTGCTGCAGATGTCAGTGCAATGAAATCTAACATTGTCATTCTCGTTGCTAGAATTTTAGTAATGAATATTCCGTCTCTTAGCTTCCTTGCTGGTGTTGTTCCAATGCATATACAGCATCGTTACTCTAAGGAGATGGCAACCAAGTCAGATATTAGCCTTCTAGATGTTCTCATGGAAAATGAGGCCAGTCATGCAGGCATGCTTGCTATAGTAAAGGCTATGCATAGCTATCTAGCAAACACAAATACTATAGCTGGATATAAAGTCCTGTCAGGTGGTGACCAACTAACAAGAGAGAGACAGGCATGTGCAAGAAGGCATGTCATGGATGCCGTCACTCCAGAAGGTCGTTTGGAGTTCACAGAACCTGTGATTGAGGACTGGCATTGCATGGTTGTTTTATTTGAGGTGAGATGTACATTATTATACTTGATGTTTTTGATTATAATGTATACACCATAGGTCATTTGGAAGAGACTTTTTTCCATGTCTTGTAAAGATCATGGAACCCTAGGTCACTTTCGCACATTACTCAGTCGTTGCACTGTTACAAAAGAACCCAAGAAGAATGTTGATGCATGTGTTGACTTTCTTGTTACTGTTTTTTCTGGACACATACTAGCAGCTGCTTGTATAGACTTGGGGATCTCAAAACCAGAAGACAATCTTCCATCAGGAGCACTTCCACCTGGCTTGCACAAGGCTAAGTCTGAAATAAAAAAGTCGTACATATTTAAAGTAGCAGGTAAAATTGCTGACAGATTTACCATCATCGAGAATACTTTCAAGAGAAAAAGACCGGAGGAGGAGCCTGTGAGTGATGACGGAGTAAACAATTATGCTCGCGTGCTATGCCACTATGCCTCAATGCTGGTAGAGTTCATTGATGCAACTAATGAAGGTGATGGTGAACGTGTACTACGATGCTGGAAGCTTTTTCTTCCACACTTCTATGATGCTCATCGAACAAAGTATGCTCTTGAAGCTCTTAACATTCAAATTCAACTTATCTGTCTTTCTCCCCAACTCTCTCATGAACTTACTTGGAGTCGCTTTGTAAACAGCCGTGGAGGTGCAGGCTATAATATTCCATGCGATTTGGCAAACGAGCATGTAAACAAACAGATCAAAGATATAGTCGCTCATATGGGGTCAAACTTTTCTGAAGATGCACTGAAAAGAGCAGCTCGTTCAGTCAGCTTTGTTAATAAAGTAAGTCAGGTGTACAACCGACAGTCAGCAGTGCCAATCCCTTGTAGTCATCATAGTACTACATCAAGTAAACAAGATATCGAAAAAGTTGTGACGACCTTACTGAAATTGAACACCTTGAAACAGGTCCCTAAACGGAAACAGATTTCTTTCAATGTGTCAGACAATCCTCTAAGAAGCCTGAAATGGGTGGACCTGCTTGTGTGGCTTAAGAAGAAGCACTCAGAAGCTGTAAAACGGAACGGATCTATTAGACCAGAAGAAGATTTGTCAGATACTGAACCAGATGAAATTAGTGAATAGTTTATCATGTCATGGCATAATAATTATTATCTATCAATCTGCAAAGAGTTTACACACATCACAACAAGTACTCTTTACTGGAGGTGGTAAAGAATCGACAAAGGTTGATTCAAAATATCGAAGAAGTTGAACACGTCGACAAGTAGTATTGTTTTCTAAATAGTGTCTCACTGCTGCAATTTCTCTGTCCTGGTTTGTTTTCAATTCTTTTTTTAGAGGAACATCTGCTGGTCTCCAATACACTACAGAGAATGCTTGATCACCTGACCGACCAGCCCGACCACTCTCTTGCATGTAATCCTCTATACTGTGAGGTGCTCCATAGTGTATTATCTGATTAACTCCAGCCATATTCACCCCCATTCCCAGCGCCACAGTAGCAAACACGACACGAACCACACCATGTGGGTTAATCAAGCTATCTAATATAGCTGTTTTATTTTCCTGTGGAGTATGTGCATGAAACATGCCATACAGACGATTGCTAGATGTGTGGTTAGCAGAAACAGGAAAATAGGACAGGTCTCTGAGAGCATCCTGAAAGTATTCGTACAGATCAGCACACTTATTTAGAGAACGACAGTATACAATGACACGCTCTGCTTTGATGTTGTCTTCCTTAAGATCTCGAACAAGGTGATCAAGATCAGCAAGATCAGTGCGAGTCTTTACTTCGTAGAAAATGTTAGGTCGATTTGGGGACACTGACACATTAGCACAGCCCAACATATCCAGCTTCTCGACAACATCTACTTTGATTGATGTGGTGACAGTAGCTGTCAGAGCAAGAAGGGGTGTACGTGCAGGAATGAATGCACGCAGTTCATGTAATCTCCCATAAATTGGTCTAAATGTGTTGCTCCTGTAGAATAATTATTTCAATGTGAAATAGAAAATCAGACTAACGCAGTGATACTCACCATGTTGATACACAGTGGGCTTCATCTATAGCAACTGCCACTGTATTTGTTGCATATGGTTCTCTCAACAGCATCTCACTCCACCTTGTACCGCATAGAATAGCCTCAGGAGACCCAAACAGCAACTTGTACTTCGCAGAATCACTCTCTCTTGCCAACAGCTCTTTGCACCCACTGTAAGAACCTGATGAGTTGCAACTTAAAATTGCAGCTGGTACACCGCGTGCATTCAAACTCCTGACTTGATCTATCATTAGTGATATTAGCGGTGATACGACGAGCACAACACTTCGATCAGTGTCCAGCTTGTGATC
The DNA here is from genome assembly GCA_964017065.1 of Haliclona indistincta. NCBI lineage: Eukaryota > Metazoa > Porifera > Demospongiae > Haplosclerida > Chalinidae > Haliclona > Haliclona indistincta. The sequence continues at coordinate 6,962,887 of OZ024790.1, forward strand.
GAAAACATACGGCAGTAGTTCATAGCAAAGTGACTTGCCGTATCCTGTAGGCAGCCAAATAAAAACATCATGCTTGTCGTACATGTAGCGAACAGCCTTGCGTTGATGCTCCTTTAGCTTTACGCTGGCTTTCCCCACGCATTCCAGTGCAAACAACAAAGCTTGGTCGAATCTAGTTTCAGAGTCCATGACCGTTCACAAGGATTACGAGCATAGTACGGAACACGAATAAGTATCCAAGCGATTACTAACAGTATGCGAATTCAACTGATTCGGTGAAAAATCGTGCCATATTTGGACATAATTAACGCATGCGCATACAATGTGTACCAGGCCCTCTCCTCAGCTTTGGGAGGCGGGGCCTGGGGACGAGGCTAGCTTCGTACGGTTCACACAACTTAAGAAAAATCTCCCCAACCGATCGTTATTGGTCGCCACCGGGCTGGCTCGTCTTTCCACTATGGAAAACGCTGCGAGGTTGAAACTTGGTATGGTCGAAGACTATCGATAGGCAAGCAAACTGCACTCTGCTAGTCCGTCTGTACAAATATCCATGGTTAGAAAATAAAGCTACATGCTAAAGCTAAAGTTATGAATATAATTAATTCTGGTAACTTTCATATCTGTGGTAATGCTATCATCACTGAGGCTGGCTGGGTTGTGTAAACTTGTGACGTATAAAATGCCCAACGCCGTCCTAGGGGGTATATTGACGGTTGCATACTCTTAGGTAATGAACTCTTGTCAGCGCTTAGTTTTTAGCGTGCGATGCGCTATGCCGGCAACGGACAGAATGACACACACACACACACAACACGACTACTGTATGCCTCGTGGCTCCGCCCACCGAGGCATAACTACAAGTATCTGGTTATCCAGATATCAAGTGGTTTTTCTTAACTCGCAAAGATGTGCTGATTTCAGCCTTAACACCTTTATCACCAAAAAATCGCCAATTTCCTGTACATTTAGGGCTCATACTTCACTATGCTTGGAAGTTAAGCTCTCAAACTTGCTGAGATTAAAACTGAATAGTCATTCAAACAAAAGCTTTAATAAAAAAACTGAAAAGTGTAGGGATGACTCTTAAAAAAGGAAAGGAACAAGATGGGATGATGCTTGCAAAAGTAAAGGAACAAGATGGAATAATGCTAAGCTTGCAAATGTAAAAGTCCCAAGTATCCCTACATCAGCGGCTTGCTGCGACGCAATTGACAAATACGGAATCCTATACCTTTACAATCGTCGATTACTTCATCGGACTGCGTCCTCCAAACTCAGCTACCTGCAGCTTATTTACAACTGTCAACTACTTCATCGGACTGCGTCCTCCTAAACACAGATACCTCTAGTTATTTACAACCGTCAAATACTTCATCGGACTGCGTCCTCCAAACACAGATTCATCTAGTTATTTACAACTGTCAATTACTTAATCGGACTGCGTCCTCCTAAACACATATACCTCTAGTTATTTACAACCATCAATTACTCCATCGGACTGCGTCCTCCTTCAAGCCACTGATGTAGGGATACTTGGGACTTTACACATTTGCAAGCTTAGCATTATTCCATCTTGTTCCTTTACTTTTGCAAGCATCATCCCATCTTGTTCCTTTCCTTTTTTAAGAGTCATCGATCCTACCGGGAGCGCATATAAACAAGAGAGCATGTAACTCTGTAAACGGCGAAATCCTAACATGGCTGCTGTTCTAAAAATAATAGTTTCCATATAAGAACTATAATCCATATAAGGTCTATAATTTCAACTGCGCCTCCACCCGGTATATTATTAATAACGGGCGTGTACTAGTTATTACATCCGCAAACGTCACATTTATACTTTAAATGGAAGTAACTAAAATAGCAAGTCCGCCATATTAGGATTTCGCCGTTATATGGGGTAGTGTTCAGAGTTACATGCTCCCTTGTTTATATGCGCTCCTGATCCTACACTTTTCAGTTTTTTTTATTAAAGCTTTTTTACTTTACTTGTTCCTGTTACTTTTTTGTTCACTATCAGTTTGAACTTATTAGTTGTATTCTATGTTAGATGTTATTTCATTTTAACAACTCTGTGAGCAGCAGCTACTAGTCTAGCAGATGTGAACGTGCACAGGGTCTGGAGAGTAAGGAGTGTAGTTTAAAATAATGTTTAATATTACCAATCATTCATTGAATTTAAAATAGTAAAGAGGTTAAGGACGCAGACAGCAAAATATCAAGTCCAGGTATGATTTGACAACATGATACTTGTTAGTACAGTAATGGATGAAGGAAGAGACTAATACTGACAACTCATGATGCTACAAGCCTAATAGTAGAAGCACGCCTAGTAGAACCTTGTTGATGTCAATATCACATTCACAGAGGCTTCTAGTCCTTTACAACTTACGCTGCGTGGTGTAGGAACATTACTGTGCGTAGAATCTCAGTTGCTGCCGGTAACCGTCGTTCACGTCTGGGTATGTCAGTTTTAACCCGCCACCTGAAGCGTTAACGAACAGATCAGTGTTACTTAGGGTATAGTACTGCTCTAGACAAATTTCATACCTCTGGCTTGCGCGCTGAAGCGTCCAGAGCAGAGACAAAACGATCGAGATGGCTGCAAAACTGATGTGGGCGGAGTTAATGAACCGAGCGACAAGAGGGTTAATTATTTAATGGCGTCTTCAGTCCAAAACGGCCCAAAAACCATGTTTTTCAAGGATTACTCGCTTCTGGTAGTGTTTAATGCCTATCTAAGAAGTAAGTGCACTATTCCAGATATATACACGTACAATTGTGCAGGTTTGGTAGTGATTTGTTCACTCAGGACAGTGCTAGGCTCGTTCAAAGAAGAAAGAAAGAAGAAGGATGAACAATTCGCGTGGGCGGCGATTTTAGTTTACCACTTTAGAAACGTCTGCCAGCTTCGCCAAAGGTATTTCCAAGCTCAGAACAATCGTCTGATCAATCCTAGATTTGTGGAATCTCGAGAAACGCTAAAACAGCGAATATCTGCGACGGCTCTCTGAGAGTCGCCATCTTGATTTTCGTCGTCAAGCAAGCTGTCCCGGAGACTTTCATAGACTTCCTACAAGCGCTTACACTTCAGATTCACTTAGAGACAGTTAAAATGCAGCAGAAATGTATAACAATAGAGATATGTGCGAAAACTCATTTTCACACATGACGCCGTGAGTAGCCGCCATCTTAGTTCGAGGTCATCCCTACATATCATCGCCGATCGGCAATGATAATACTGCAAAGGGAATTTTCTTAACTCAGCTCCATACTTTTTCCTGGCTTTAACACATTTTTTCAAAATTGCAAACCGATGCCTGGTACACAAGCAGCAACAACTTTACTGTTAACTAGCATAATCAGTCCTGATTTTCTGCACACACTAAGGAATGATGTGTGAATACTCATAGCAAATTTCAGTCCAATAGTAACTATAGTTACTTTTTCTGAATACAAAACATACTTGTTAACCACAAAACACAAAAGTGGCTCCTCTAGATTAAAAGCACTGTACAGTGCTTCCAGCTTAGAGAGTCCAATTGTGATGTTTTTACATATTAAGCTGTAAAAATTTTATCAAACGTGATACAATCCTCAAATCTGGTCTGAAGTATGGTATATCATTGTAGATTATGTGCATAAAATATGACAGCTCACAACTAATGACAATATTAAAGGGTAACTGTGATCATTCTTTTGTTGCTGCAATTTATTTTAAAGACAATGAATAGTTTAGACTAGAAAGCAAGTTTGGTTGCCATTGGGTAAGCCTTTCTAGAGTTATGGGCTGCTAAAAACAACTCCTACGCCCACGCGTACACGTACCCACGCGCTATTTGTAGGCAGGACTCATCGATGATGTCACAAGTTGAGTACTGTACAAACTGTTTAGTCTACACGAAAGTTTGCTATGTCTGATTCTGGTGACTCTGAAAGCTCTAGCAGCCATTCAAGTTTCACTGATGTGGAGGATCCTAGCAATTCACCTGTCCCTTACTGTTTTGAACTAGTACAGGCAAATTAGAGTTTGACCTCTGACTAATTGCAACACAAACATTTTCAGCTGTTTTCTACACAGAAAAATGTCCTCTATATCATACTAAAAGTCCTAAGGAATCCCATGAGGGGAAGTAAAAAATTCAATGTTTTTTAACCAACCTAATTAATAATTCATGAGTTGAGTATTTTGACATAGTCTATAATACAAGGTTTTATATAACTATAAGCTTCCTAGAACTTTTTTAACATTAAAAGGTGAAGTAAAAAAGTATTTCTTTGATAATAATTATTATTGAAAAAATACAGAATGTTTTTACTGCTTAGTACATCTACTTAGTACATCTTGAATTGTTAGTATTTAAGTGTGTGTTGTAAGGAATAATATCGATCTATGTCGTGGAAAACTTGAAATCGCGACCAAAGACAGTTAACACCTACTTAGTACACACATACAGTCCTACCACAAGATACAGGCGTACAAACATCAAAATCCTATAGTTGTTACTAAAATTAGATGTTACGCCCATGCGGAGGTGACTTCGTGAGAAGTTTAACAAACGATTCATGCTGCTTTCGTGTCTGCACGGTTGTTCCTGGGGGCTCCTATTATACAAAAAATCATAATTATTACATGGGCGTATAGAGAGAAGAGGGCATGCAACGCGTACAAACATCAAAATCCTATAGTTGTTACTAAAATTAGATTTTACGCCCACGCGGATGTGACATCATGAGATGTTCATTAAACGTTGATTCGTCATACAGCGCGCGCGCACGTTTAACCGCGTTAAACTCGCCTAGAGTCCTAGTCTAGCAGCTAACCCTCCCGCCTACTGATAATTGGATGGACGGCGGAGAGGGTCTAGCAAACATTGCCATTCATAGTTTTCAACTGACCAATCAGATTCGTAATGAATATCATTTTCTCCCAGGAAGAAAATGATATTCATTCTTCGTGGCTTTGTTATTATTATGAATATGATTAAACATGCAGCTGAACTAGAAGCAGTGTATACACGCGGTTGGAGGCAACGCCCAGCTAATCGTAACGCGGTTTACTTCATTATTATTCATTAAAAATCAATGAATGGCAATGTTTGCTAGACCCTCTCCGCCGTCCATCCAATTATCAGTAGGCGGGAGGGTTAGCTGCTAGACTAAGGCTGGCGTGGCCGTGTTCCACGGGCACCGCTTGGTGTCGTGCAGTGTTCTTCTTCAGCTTGGTCTGCCATTACTAGAGTATGCGACGTCAGGTTCCGTTTACCCTCCGTATACTATAACGATAATTGATAACGGAAAGTGCTATTCTTAGTAACAATTAAGATTTCGATGTTTTATTAATTATGAACATAAGGTAACTTACATTAGAAGACTTTAATTTTGATAAGACGGCAAAATAGACGAGCAATATTATAATAAGGATTATCACGATTAGCATGATTAGCAGAAGTGCACCCAGGACACCACAAGCAATTTGAAGATCTAAAATCTGTACTTCAAGAGCAGTATTGGTGTTGTTAAGAGCAAAATTGGTGTTGTTAAGAGCAAAATTGGTGTTATTAAGAACAGCATTGGTGTTGCTAAGAACATCATTCTGATTTTTAAGACCAGCTGCTCTCTCTGCCAACATAAAAAGTAACACACAATTGACAATTTTTTGATTTACTTACCGGCTTCCATTAGAGTGCTTGTGTCTGTGGAAGTAAAATACAGCAATTTTTACAGTAAGTATTAAGACAATAGTGTACTCACTATAATCGTCCCCATTAATAGGTGAAGAAAGAGTGGTAGAGCCAAATCCTAATCCATAATCAAATGTTATCAAGACTCTAAAAGGTGATAGATCAGATATCGCAAAGGAGGCTTTCTCTTGTTGTATATTACAGTTCGATTGCATATCAGTGCCACGGCCATTAACCATGACAGTAACAGTACAGCTTTTTACTAAAGAAACAGCACCTTCACTTGAGCTCTGAAATCACAAAGTATTATAGCAAAGCACTATGAAAACATAATTGGGGTGAGCCTGAGCGAGCACCACATTGATCGTAAAAATGTCCCATGTGCACGAAAACTTTGTATCAATCTGTATAGTTAGGTGGCTTAAGGAAATTCTGGGGACGTTGCGGATAAAAGCACCAAACTTTGTACATTTATTCACTAGTACATATGAAGTAATTTCAGGGTAGGTACCAGGCGCGTGTCCAGAAACGAGGAAAGGGAGGTGCGCGCGCGAAGCGCGTGCGAATAATCTAATTAATAATTATTCATTTATTCGTTAAAATTAATTACGTCATGTTTGTCGCTATTATCATGGCGCACCGGATTTGTTCATCTCTGAACTAATGGGAAAACAGCCTAAACTACCTAGAGTGGGATATTGGCAGCTTCTAAGTTCGTTCAGGAGCATATATCGAGCAGGCGAAGCCGGCGAGCAGCCAAATCGCAACCGTACTTTCTATTTGCAAGCGGAAGAGGCATGTCCTTACTATTTTGGCGCTTTTTACTGGCATGCAGTTGGCATACAGTATGTACCTTTTTCTGCTCTACAGATCTCAGTTAGATCGATCAAACAATCTAAAACGTTTGGATATGGATGTAAGAACCTTTCTGGTTAGTTTCGACCTGTGTTCGTGGCTAACTGCTGAAGCGTACGAGTTTGAAGTCGAGGAAGAAACTTGGCGCCATCATGCTTGTTTGACAAGAAGAACGGACACTATTGTAAGCGGAACAGTTGTTTTTATGCATTTTGCACGTTCTTCTATGTTTTGTGCATCTGTGAAAGTTTTAACGAAATTGGACTGTTAAACCAAAAGTGTACCTAAGTCAAAGGGCACTGTGTAGTAATATAATGATTTAGTTGGCCCCAACTGTTGTGTTTAAGTGTTACACAAAGAAGTACAGGTATATTAGTTGATCAAACAAGTACTAGTTAAACAACGGTCCGAGGGCAGTATGGAATATACACGAGGGCAATCCAATTAGAGCCCGAGGGGTCTAATTGGATTGCACGAGTGTCATACTGCCCGACGGACCGTTGTTTTGCGCTATTTTTAGTATCACACGTGCTATAGTAAAGACCACAATGGAACCCACTAGCATAAGGAATCTTAAGCGGTATATAAAGCGCACGCAATAGTGCTCAGTACCTTCCGGTAGGGCTATTGCCCTACCCCTATTTTTTCCACCACGTGGTCAACACTGTACCACGTTTAAAAATTTTGGGCTACTTGCCCTTTCCGCAGATATTGTCTGTTCAATACGGGCAATATATCGCGTCCCCGGGCAATATATTCCATATTGCCCTAGGGCAGCAATATATTCCATATTGCCCTAGGGCAGCAATATATTATCATTGCCGATAGGCAATGATATGTAGGGATGACCTCGAATTAAGATGGCGGCTACTCATGTGTGAAAATTAGTTTTCGCACATATCTCTTCTGTTATACATTTCTATTGCATTTTAACTATCTCTGAGGGAATCCGAAGTGTAAGCGCTTGTAGGAAGTCCATGAAAGTCGCCGGGATTGCTTGCTTGACGACGAAAATCAAGATGGCGACTCTCAGGGAGCAAGTTGCAGATCTTTGCTGTTTTAGCGTTTATCGAGATTCCAGACATCTAGGATTGATCAGACGATTGTTCTGAGCATGGAAATACCTTTGGCGAAGCTGGCAGACGTTTCTAAAGTGGTAAAACAAAATCGCCGCCCACGCGAATTGTTCATCTTTCTTCTTCTTCTTCTTCTTCTTCTTCTTCTTCTTCTTCTTCTTTTGACAAGCCTAGCGCTGTCCTGAGTGAACGAATCACTATCAAACTTGCACCATCGCATGTGTATATATCTGGGGTAGTGCACTTAGTTCTTAGATAGGCATCAAACACTTCCAGAAGCGAGTAATCTTTGAAAAACATGGCTTTTGGACCGTTTTGGACAGTTAGGGCGACTCCATTAATTAACCCTCTTGTCGCTGCTGATCATTGACTCCGCCCACATCAGTTTTGAAACTGAGCTCGGTTTCTCGCTTTCTGTTTGCTGTGGGCGCTTCAGTGCGCAAGCTAGAGCCTAGAGGTATGAACAAGCAGTATACCATACACTGGGTAACACTGATCTTTCTATGCTGACATCATAACCCACGGCAGTCGCGAACCGGACGACGGTGATGCTACCCGATCTCCGTAACTGAAGGTATAGGCTACTAGTTTCTTACACTACCCGGCGTAAGCTATACCCATAGGACCCCTGTGCTGTTGACAACTGGACATTGGTCATTGTAAAAAGCTAGAAGCCTCTGTGATCGTGATATCAACATCAACATGCAAGCCTGGGACTAGTCTACAGACTAGCCATGCCATCATAGTGTTCCACTGAGTTGTTAGTGTTAGTCTCTTCTTCATCCATCACAGTGCTAAGAAATATCATGTTGTCAACTCATACTCTCAACCTCTCTAACTAATTTAAACCTTTTCATTATTCTTGTGATTGCCGATAATAACATTCCATGTTTCTTGACTCTCCGGCTGTCTAGAGGCTATGTACCTTCTGATCTACTAGACTAGTACCTGCTGCTCACAGGGTTGTAAAAATGAAATAAAAGCTATAGCATAGAATACAGCTAATATGTTCAAACTGATAGTGATCAAAAAAGTAACAAAAACAAGTAAAGTAAAAAAGTTTTAATAAAAAAAACTAAAAAGTGTAGGGATGACGCTTGCAAAAGTAAAGGAACAAGATGGGATGATGCTTGCAAAAGTAAAGGAACAAGATGGGATGATGCTTGCAAAAGTAAAGGAACAAGATGGGATGATGCTTGCAAAAGTAAAGGAACAAGATGGCGGCCAGGAGGGCGAGGCAGGAGCCAGCGGCGGCCAGGAGGGCGAGGCAGGAGCCCAAGTATGTCTTTAAGAAAAAGTCGCATGAAGAGCAGTCGAAGATCAATGACAAGATCGACGAAACGATGCGTGAGGCGGAGGCAGAGTTGCAGCCCGGGGGCTCCGGCGCCGTACCATCGGCAGAAAACATTAAGGCCGCGCTGGATGCCCTCAAACAAGGTAGAGCAATGGTCGCTGAACGCCAGAAGCTCATAAAAATTGCCGACCGATCGGAGCTGGGCTGGGCAGTCGTCCATGAGTATACGGCCGATGAACTAGCCGCAAACTCCGACGACGAGAAAAGGATGGAGAAAGCAGCGGAGAGGAAGGCTGCACGCAAGAGGAAAGCAGTCCCCGCTGGGAAGAGCAGGGCGAAGCGCTCTACCAGCACTCCGTTCCAGCCACACCCATCACCAACGGCTCAGTTTCAGTTGCCATTGGTGAAGCCACACGCTTCAGTTCATCATCAGTCCACGCCCAAATTGCCTGGACCCTGTTACGTTTGTGGACAATTCGGGCACTTAAAGAGCTACTGCCCCAAGAACCAAGCATCTGGCAGCAAGACTACCTGGTATCCTCTTAAGGTCCATAGTGGTACTGGGTTGGTGTGTGGTAGGGAGTTGGTGCATTCAGAATCAGATGATGTGGGTGGTAGTGAGTTAGCAGCTTTGCCTATGTTGCACCAATTAGAAGAGTCAGCACCGTCAGAGGTGCATAGTGAAGCACAGTTACATGTGTTGAGTAAAGGTGTTGGTGATCAGGTGCTTGGTGCAGCTGATGGGTCATGCCGCTGCTATGGTGGACATGTACATGTACAAGGGATACATGGGGGTATGGTTGTTGTGCCAGGTAGTTGTAAGGAAGTACTGTTGGATGGGTGTGCAGCTGATATCAGTGGTGTTGTTGACAGTGTTGTTGTTGCTGAGGGTGACCTGGAGGAGGTGACCTTGCCATGTGAGATTATGTGTGGCGCAGAGGTGACCTCTGAGGCTATTAGTAGTACAATAGCTACAGTGAAAGGTAGACTCAAAGAGTGTGTTTTATTCTGGAAGGAGGAGCTTGTAGCGCCACAGTCAGTTTTATCCATTATTGAGTCAGGTTATGCATTACCGCTCAAATCTGAACCGCCAATGCGGTCACAGAAAAATCAGCCTTCAGCTTACCTGAAATCTGAGTTTGTCCAAGCTAGTATAGACGAGCTATTGGTAGGTGGGTGCATCAAGCTAAGGGAGCTAAAGCCTCACATATGTAGTCCTTTGTCTGTGGTAGCGAATAGCACTGGGAAACTGAGATTAGTGGTCAATCTGCGGTATTTGAATAAGTATTTGTGGAAGCAGAAATTCAAATATGAGGATTTGCGGACAGCTATGTTGTTGTTGGAGCACAATGATTATTTGTTTTCATTCGATCTAAAGTCAGGGTACCATCATGTGGACATAGTAGAAGCCCACCAAAAGTTTCTTGGTATTGAGTGGGGTGGGGCTTATTATGTGTTCACTGTCTTGCCCTTTGGGTTGTCGACTGCTTGCTATGTTTTCACCAAGCTGATGCGTCCTTTGGTTCGATATTGGCGTGCTAGTGGCATTAGAATCGTTCTCTATTTAGATGATGGCCTAGCAACAGCAGCTGACAAGCAGTCGGCACTCAAAACTAGCATTTTTGTTCGAGAAACCCTTAGCAAAGCAGGTTTCGTCACACACCCTGTTAAATCACAGTGGTCGCCGGTTCAGAGATTGTCATGGTTAGGATTTGTGATCGACACATCTTTGGGACAGCTCGAGGTGCCCTCTGAGAAGATCACTTTATTGCGATGCCAGTTACAACAGATTCTTAGCATGGATCGGATTCCAGCTAGATTGCTAGCGAGTGTGGTAGGAAAAATAATAGCTATGGGTCTGGCGATTGGCCCGCTGACACGCTTCATGACACGCAGCGTGTATACGATGATCGAATCCAGGTATAGTTGGTGTGATCACTTGCAGCTGTCCTCAGAAGCCGAGCGTGAGCTTGCATTTTGGGAAAAACGGGTATCTGACTACAACGCTCATCCATTTTGGAGAGCTCACTGTTAAAAATGGGGTGTCACTGTGACACCCTAGATTGTCAGTGGGCCCGTTTAAAACTGAAAAAATTGAGTTTTAAATGGACCCACTGACAATCTAGGGTGTCGCAGTGACACCCCATTTTTAACAGTGCTCCAGCAGCGGTTAGAGTAGTGTACTCTGATGCTAGTGATACAGGTTTTGGTGGGTACATGGTAGAGCATGGCCCGTGCACAGCTTTCGGGCAATGGTCGCCAGAGGAAGCGGTTAAGAGCTCAACCTGGCGTGAGCTGACTGCTGTTTATCGAGTGCTGCACTCGATGGCATCTAAGTTGCGTGATTCACGTGTGAGATGGTTTACAGACAACCAAAATGTGGTGCGTATACTACAGGTGGGTAGCAGAAAGGAGCACCTTCAGAAGGTGGCTCTAGAGGTGTTCTCTCTGTCCATGAATAATCATATCCACTTAGAGCCTGAGTGGATTCCGCGAGAGCTTAACGAACAAGCCGATTACTTGAGTAGAATAATAGATTTTGACGATTGGAAGCTTAACCCTGCTGTTTTTGGCGTGTTGGAACAGGTATGGGGGCCACACACAGTAGATCGATTTGCTAGTTGTAATAATGCGCAGCTCCCTCGTTTTAATAGTCGGCATTGGAGCCCGGGAACTGAAGCTATCGATGCATTCACATCTCACTGGGGGGTGAGAATAACTGGTGGTGCCCACCGATTGTGCTTGTACCAAGAGTAATTAGACACGCTCAGACATGTGGAGCTGTAGGCACCCTCGTGGTTCCATGCTGGTTTTCTGCTCCATTTTGGCCTATTCTGTGCCCAGATAGCAATTTTTTCGCAGAATTTGTAGTTGATATACGAGAGCTTCCTAGGTCTCAGCATCTGTTTTTACCTGGATTGTCAGGTGCGGTATTGTTTAATGGCGAGTTGCCTAATACCCCAGTGCTTGCACTGCGATGCAATTTTTCTTCCTAGGCTGCAGTTTAATTATACATGTATTAATTGTAGTTGGTGGTGTTTGGATTGTAGTAGCAGATTCTTTCGATCATGTACTTGACTTAGCCCGTTGTATAGCTGTTGAGAGCTGTTGTGTAGCCATCTGATGGCTCAGTGTTGCACAGTTATTGAGAGCTGTTGTGTAGCCATCTGATGGCTCGGTGTTGTATAGCTATTGAGAGCTGTTGTGTAGCCATCTGATGGCTCAGTGTTGCACAGCTATTGAGAGCTGTTGTGTAGCCATCTGATGGCTCAGTGTTGCACAGCTATTGAGAGCTGTTGTGTAGCCATCTGATGGCTCAGTGTCGCGCAGCTATTGAGAGCTGTTGTGTAGCCATCTGATGGCTCAGTGTTGCGTAGCTATTGAGAGCTGCTGTGTAGCCATCTGGTGGCTCAGTGTTGCACAGCTATTGAGAGCTGTCGCGTAGCCATCTGATGGCTCGGTGTTGCATAGCTATTGAGAGCTGTCGTGTAGCCATCTGATGGCTCAGTGTTGTATAGCTATTGAGAGCTGTTTGTGTAGCCACTTGGTGACGGCTGTTATGTAGCCATCGATGGCTGGTTGCGATAGCTTTAGTTGTGCCAATTTGAGTACCTCGTTTAGTTCGTATTTCTGTGTATAGTTAGTTGTAAGTACGTATGTTCGTGTACATGGTAAGGGAGCAGAACTGCCTTTTTTCCTCCAGAGATATTGTCTGGGCCGGGAGTGTGGAAAACGATGCAGCAGGTCGAGGATCCAGAGCTGAAGAAGCTAGCTGAAGACCTCCCAGGCACGATTGTCGGTAGTCGAGCCGATTCTACCGTGAAGAAATACCTGAGAGCGTTTCAGCGTTGGAAGGGCTGGGCTTCTAGGTACGCTGCTGAGATCGCAGTGTATCCTGTTAAGGAAGCTCACTTCGCGCTCTACCTGCAGTTCTTAGCCAAGTCCTCTAGATCTAAGGCATCGGTGGAGGAGGCGGTGAATGCAATAGCTTGGGTGCAACGACTGGCTGGTCACCAGCCGGTGTCAGCTTCCCCATTCATTCGCGCGACATTGGAAGGCTTGCAGCGCCAGCTAGCGCGCCCAAAGGTTCGCAAGGAGCCGGTGACTGTGGAGATGCTGGGCAGCATGGTGAAGAGCCTGGGCGCCATGCCTAAACTGTCCGATATCCGTTTGGTAGCAGGCGCGTTACTGACTTTTGCGGCGTTTCTTCGATTCGACGAGTTAGCCAAGCTGAGATGTTGCGACATAACATTTACGGAGTCGGCCTTGTCTGTCCACATCACATCAAGTAAAACAGACCAGTACAGGCAGGGAGACACCGTGTTGGTCGCGAGGACTGGCCGTCCTACCTGCCCGGTGGCTATGCTGGAGAAATATGTGGCTGCCGCAGAGATCTCGCTCTCGTCCGAGCTCCACCTATTTAGAGGTGTGACCCGCACCGGGAAAGGAGAACGCCTTCGCCCATCGGGCAGCCTTAGCTATACGAGAATGCGCGAGCTGTTCCTCGCCAAGCTAGACCAGCTGGGTTACGACCGTAGCCAGTTTGGGCTGCACAGTCTCAGAGCGGGAGGTGCTACCGCTGCAGCTTCAGCGGGCATCCCGGACAGGCTGTTTAAACGTCACGGTAGGTGGAAGTCTGAGACCGCCAAAGATGGCTATGTGAAGGACTCCGAGGGAGCACGCTTGTCAGTGTCCAAGGGTCTTAACCTGTAATAGACCCGGACTCTTTGTTAGACTCTAGTGTTGTTGATTAACACGTTTGCAGTGGCGTGCACAGCAGCCCTGACACACTATGAGTGAAGTGCATGTTCTGGGTGCATGTTGGGTGTGTGCATGCCTAGTTGCATGGCGGGAGATATATTTTGTGTCGTTTTACGAAGTAATTAGACGGAAAATATGCTCCCGACAGTTCATGACGTAGCATGATGTCATCAGTAGTAGGGTATTTAAAGTGGGGGACAGTTAATGTAGTCATTCTAGGGTTGTGCATTTTCGCCACTCAATAGACCCCACCCTCCCGCCCATCAGTGAAGTTGTTGTTGTCTTAGTTATTTGCCAGATTGTTCCTGGAACAAGAGTGGAGGACACTATAGCATATAGAGACTCTGTAGTGGTACACTATAGTGTTTGTTGCTTGTATTTGATATTAATTTTTATACTTATCCAGATGAGTTCCAGAGAGGCAACAGAGAGAGTCGCGGACTCATAGTTTAGTGTGCAATTTCTTGAGCTGTCTAAGTTACGGGTTTTACCAGAGCTTTTCTCCAAAAAGCTTTAGGTTTTCTCTGGGTTTTTCCCTTGATTAGCGTTGGGCCACGCTAATCATAAATCTTAAAAATTTGGTGCAGTAAGGTGGCCCCAGCTCATTAGTGTTGTGGCTTGTTTGGTTGATTGTAAGTGTTGTTGATTCAGTGTTGTTGATTAACACGTTTGCAGTGGCGTGCACAGCAGCCCTGACACACTATGAGTGAAGTGCATGTTCTGGGTGCATGTTGGGTGTGTGCATGCCTAGTTGCATGGCGGGAGTGTGTTTAAGTGTTACACAAAGAAGTACAGGTATATTAGTTGATCAAACAAGTACTAGTTAAACAACGGTCCGAGGGCAGTATGGAACGGTCCGAGGGCAGTGTGTGCATGCCTAGTTGCATGGCGGGAGTGTGTTTAAGTGTTACACAAAGAAGTACAGGTATATTAGTTGATCAAACAAGTACTAGTTAAACAACGGTCCGAGGGCAGTATGGAATATACACGAGGGCAATCCAATTAGAGCCCGAGGGTCTAATTGGATTGCACGAGTGTCATACTGCCCGACGGACCGTTGTTTTGCGCTATTTTTAGTATCACACGTGCTATAGTAAAGACCACAATGGAACCCACTAGCATAAGGAATCTTAAGCGGTATATAAAGCGCACGCAATAGTGCTCAGTACCTTCCGGTAGGGCTATTGCCCTACCCCTATTTTTTCCACCACGTGGTCAACACTGTACCACGTTTAAAAATTTTGGGCTACTTGCCCTTTCCGCAGATATTGTCTGTTCAATACGGGCAATATATCGCGTCCCCGGGCAATATATTCCATATTGCCCTAGGGCAGCAATATATTCCATATTGCCCTAGGGCAGCAATATATTATCATTGCCGATAGGCAATGATATGTAGGGATGACCTCGAATTAAGATGGCGGCTACTCATGTGTGAAAATTAGTTTTCGCACATATCTCTTCTGTTATACATTTCTATTGCATTTTAACTATCTCTGAGGGAATCCGAAGTGTAAGCGCTTGTAGGAAGTCCATGAAAGTCGCCGGGATTGCTTGCTTGACGACGAAAATCAAGATGGCGACTCTCAGGGAGCAAGTTGCAGATCTTCGCTGTTTTAGCGTTTATCGAGATTCCAGACATCTAGGATTGATCAGACGATTGTTCTGAGCATGGAAATACCTTTGGCGAAGCTGGCAGACGTTTCTAAAGTGGTAAAACAAAATCGCCGCCCACGCGAATTGTTCATCTTTCTTCTTCTTCTTCTTCTTCTTCTTCTTCTTCTTCTTCTTTTGACAAGCCTAGCGCTGTCCTGAGTGAACGAATCACTATCAAACTTGCACCATCGCATGTGTATATATCTGGGGTAGTGCACTTAGTTCTTAGATAGGCATCAAACACTTCCAGAAGCGAGTAATCTTTGAAAAACATGGCTTTTGGACCGTTTTGGACAGTTAGGGCGACTCCATTAATTAACCCTCTTGTCGCTGCTGATCATTGACTCCGCCCACATCAGTTTTGAAACTGAGCTCGGTTTCTCGCTTTCTGTTTGCTGTGGGCGCTTCAGTGCGCAAGCTAGAGCCTAGAGGTATGAACAAGCAGTATACCATACACTGGGTAACACTGATCTTTCTATGCTGACATCATAACCCACGGCAGTCGCGAACCGGACGACGGTGATGCTACCCGATCTCCGTAACTGAAGGTATAGGCTACTAGTTTCTTACACTACCCGGCGTAAGCTATACCCATAGGACCCCTGTGCTGTTGACAACTGGACATTGGTCATTGTAAAAAGCTAGAAGCCTCTGTGATCGTGATATCAACATCAACATGCAAGCCTGGGACTAGTCTACAGACTAGCCATGCCATCATAGTGTTCCACTGAGTTGTTAGTGTTAGTCTCTTCTTCATCCATCACAGTGCTAAGAAATATCATGTTGTCAACTCATACTCTCAACCTCTCTAACTAATTTAAACCTTTTCATTATTCTTGTGATTGCCGATAATAACATTCCATGTTTCTTGACTCTCTGGCTGTCTAGAGGCTATGTACCTTCTGATCTACTAGACTAGTACCTGCTGCTCACAGGGTTGTAAAAATGAAATAAAAGCTATAGCATAGAATACAGCTAATATGTTCAAACTGATAGTGATCAAAAAAGTAACAAAAACAAGTAAAGTAAAAAAGTTTTAATAAAAAAAACTAAAAAGTGTAGGGATGACGCTTGCAAAAGTAAAGGAACAAGATGGGATGATGCTTGCAAAAGTAAAGGAACAAGATGGGATGATGCTTGCAAAAGTAAAGGAACAAGATGGGATGATGCTTGCAAAAGTAAAGGAACAAGATGGGATGATGATGCTTGCAAAAGTAAAGGAACAAGATGGGATGATGCTTGCAAAAGTAAAAGTCCCAAGTATCCCTACATCAGCGGCTTGAAGGAGGACGCAGTCCGATGAAGTAATTGACAGTTGTAAATAACTAGAGGTATCTGTGATTTGGAGGACACAGTCCGATGAAGTAATTGACGGTTGTAAATAACTAGAGGTATCTATGGTTTGGAGGACGCAGTCCGATTTAGTAATTGACGGTTGTAAAAGGTATAGGAAGAGCATTCCACATTTGTCAGTTGCATGTCATCGCAGCAAGCCGCTGATGTAGGGATACTTGGGACTTTTACTTTTGCAAGCATCATCATCCCATCTTGTTCCTTTACTTTTGCAAGCATCATCCCATCTTGTTCCTTTACTTTTGCAAGCATCATCCCATCTTGTTCCTTTACTTTTGCAAGCATCATCCCATCTTGTTCCTTTACTTTTGCAAGCGTCATCCCTACACTTTTTAGTTTTTTTTATTAAAACTTTTTTACTTTACTTTTCCATATTGCCCTGCAGTTGGGGCAGTACCTACGCCCACGAGGTGGGATACAATATCAAATACATATGAAATTTGCTCTTCTATGCATATTTTGTACTTCAGTTTGTATTTGTTGTGATTCTTCATCCTCGTCATGATAGCCTTCTTCACTCCAATCTATCAGTGTCATCAGTGTCTTCACTTGGTATGTATGGTGCCATGGCTTAATTTTGTGTTTTAGCATTATTGTCTGAGTGTTAATGTAAGTTATTGTGAAGTTTGTAACATGTACAACATATGACATCATCGGTAGCTATTGTAACTGGTGTTTCTGTTGCTTAGGTAGGGTGTGATGAGTGGCGGAATAATGATGCTGCTGTCTTTGGGTTTAAACTGCAAGAGGCACAAGGACTTGGTTTGTATATATAGTGAGATAATGCTTGTTACATTAATTATACGGTGGTTGTTCTGGTAATGTTTCTATTTGTAAATGGCTCCTAAAAGTGCTTATTCTGTAACTTTTACAAGTTTTAAATCTTTACCTCTGGAATTACAAAGTGGTTATAAGCATGACTTTGAATTCTGTGCTGTTTGTTGACTTGCACGTCTTGCGTCTCTTGTATGTCCATATTTGGTTCTTGCGTCTCTTGTATGCTTAATGCTTGCACGTCTCCTATGTCAATGTTTTGTGCTTGCACCTCTCTTATGATTTGTGTTTGTGTGACTTTTTTTGGTCTTCTCCATTTTGGTAAGATTGTGACAGCATCTTTTAGCCTCTATTAATTTTATCTTTTTGCATGTTACGCTATTGGCGGGAGGTATTGTGCTCTTGTGTACTAACACATACTGTTTCTCCTCTTTACTCCAGCGTTCAAAGCGTACCATGTATCCTCTGGATCTTCTACAAAGACAGCACACATTTTCCTGATGTACTTCAGCTGATTTGCCTTAAATTTCTATGACAAAAATACATCAATTTATTGTTCGTTTTGTGAATTAAATTTAGGATTGTTATGAATAGTAGATTTTTTACATCAGATTGTAGCTATATCTATACTCTAGAGAATGAAGCTAATTTCAAGACTGTAGCAGCTTTAAACCAAAAGTGTACCTAAGCTAAGTAGAGGTGATTGAAAACCTACCTTCTTTACTAAATCTGGTGATTCTTCACTAACAGCTGCTATATGAACACCAGTTCTTCACTGTTTTATAGCTGTATGATTGAACTAACAAGAGGTGTGATTTTGGAACTGTAGAGCAAACCATGCGCCCGTGGCAGGTAAAAAGATGCCGACTCTCGTTGAACGCAGAAACGGCATTTTGGGTGTGCGTAGGCGTACCCGTTGCAAATAAATCATCAACGCAATAATGTATTTCCCGTACGTTTGCGATTCGACTGCGAGGGAGCACGTAACTCTGTACATGCTAGTGTATACGGCGAAATCCAAACATGGCTGACAACTTTAAAATAGCAGTTTCCTTTTATGGAATTAAACTTATGATTAACCCTCGAGAAACTGGGCGTGCACATCGTGATCCAACGCACTGTATGTACTGCAAGCATGAAACGTTCATGTGACGGCAAGGCTAGGCGCTCGAAGAGTCCCCAAAGCGAAGACGCACTGTGGAAAGCAATTTGATTATTTTTCTACCGCCACATACTCCGACATCTTTTCATTACCGAAGTAGTCGTAGATCGACTTTATGCCGCCGCTCACAACGCGACAGTTTGTCTGCTATAGCTAGAACTTTGCTGCTGTCTCATTGTCAGTCTAACGAAGGTATTTGCTGTACTGTAGACTGCGATCCTTCACTATGTAATACAATTCCTTGTGCATGACCGTATAAGGAATATTACTAAAAATAGAATGGGCAGCCATGTTTGGATTTCGCCGTACACAGAGTTGCATGCTCCCTAGTCTAGCAGCTAACCCTCCCGCCTACTGATAATTGGATGGACGGCGGAGAGGGTCTAGCAAACATTGCCATTCATTGATTTTTAATGAATAATAATGAAGTAAACCGCGTTACGATTAGCTGGGCGTTGCCTCCAACCGCGTGTATATGTTACGACCCGATTCACAACCTGACCCGTTTCGAAGCCGGCCGCCGGTTTCGAAGCCGGTTAACCCGATTTACAACCACATAACTCAGTTGACCCGGTTTAAAACCGAACGTTTCAATGCTTCAGGGTGTCCATCTGCATGCTAGATCGACAGAACCTACCTACATGCTAGATCGACAGAACCGACAGGAGTGCTGTCGCGGTTATAGCTCATTGCAGTGCAGCGCAGCAAGACCGGAAAGGGGATGCACTCTGTTCACCGCGTTTCGATCTGACCACACCTACTGACTCCTCCTTCTTTTACGTAGTAGAAACGTACACGCATAACGCTAACGTTCCTGAATCGTTCGTATGTGTAATACATTGCACTCGTGGTGTATGCTCTTATATTGTTGTCCCCAGCTGCAGCCAGTCGGTTCTCTTGTTTATTGTTACTCAGTCAGTGACTCCAGATCTTCTGTTTCTTTGACTCATCAGTCTTTGACTCTGTTTCTTGTTAGTCATCAGTCTTTGACTCCAATTCCAGGCTCTATCTTTGACTCATCAGTCTTTGACTCTGTTTCTTGTTAGTCATCAGTCTCTGACTCCAATTCCAGGCTCTATCTTTGACTCATCAGTCTTTGACTCCAATTACAGGCTCTATCTTTGACTCCAGTTTTCTTGTTTCTTGTCATATCAGTCTTTGATTCCAGCTTTATTCTTGTCATCAGTCTTTGACTTCTGCTTTATTCTTGTCATCAGTCTTTGACTCTTGCTTAATGTCAGTCATCAGTCTTTGACTCCAATTCCAGGCTCTTTCTTCGACTCCAGGCAGTTTCAGTTTTGTTTCTTGTCATCAATCTTTGATCCGAATTTTCTTTTTTCTTGTCATCAGTCCAGTTCTCCTGTTTCTTGTCGTCAGTTAGTGACTCTAGCAAAATCATTGCCTGTCCACACAAAGCGGGTTTCCTGCCAAGCTGTCTCGTGAGGTCTCACAACTATACCTAGGCTACTAGACTACACCATCAACTGCATCATAATTATCACAAAAATTATTAATAACTATTAATTAATTGTGTGTACTTATGTTACAATGACCACTGAACGACCAGCTTGGAGTAAAGGTCTGCGAAAATGTGGGACATATTTTGATGGTTGTGTTGACAATCCAGAAGAGATTCTCGAACAACATCGGCGAGACACTGTGACGACATGGGGTATCCGTAGGTCACAGAACAAGACAGAAGCACCTAAAGAAGATAAAGAAAGTTCCACAACATGCAGTGTAAGTTAATAACCATACTAATACAGTGACCTCTATGAATTTTAAATATACAATAGGTGAAGTCACGGCTTCTGTGGAGCCATGCAGGAGTCTCATTTGACAACACTCCATTTGAAGTTGGACAAAAAGAGAGCAGGCATTGTCAGTTTGGACCTCATTATTTCAAAAAAAGAAAACGGACTTCTAGCCGAATCTTCCTTCAGGGAACTAGAAAGTTTGGTTGTCACGCACACATTGAAATGCATGAATATAAGCTATATCCAGAGTATGCTATTAAGGAAGGATATGACAAGCCAAGTGAGCTTAAGCGCTTAAAGCAGGATAAGCTCAAGTCCTTAAGAGAAGCCTTAGCTGAAAAAAAGCCTGTAAAGGTAGTTTCAAAATATTTCTTGTCACTACCGACAAATGAGTCACATAGTTGCCATCCTACTGGCATAGTTGCTGGACCTGCTCAAAAAGTTCATCCCCTCATTTTACATAAAATCGAGGAGCTGGTACTGGAAGGTGCCACAAATGCCAACGAAATCCAAAGGGCTTTAAGGCAGCACGTTAAAAGTACATGCTCAACATCTATGCCATCGCCTACGGACAGAGCCTACTATCCAACTACAACTGACATAAGAAATCATATGTACAAAACAAAATTAGCACTACAGCTTTCCAAATTTGATCAAGAAAACCTAGCACTAAAAATCGAGGAATGGAAGAAGCGTACAGATGACACTCACTTTTTTAGGCCATACATACGTGAAACAGAAGTAAACGTACATGTAGAATCAGATGACGAGGGTGATGAAAGAGAGCCACTAAACGATGCTTGTGCAAATCTAGCCCAAAATCTACTCTGGGTTCATCAACAACAATGGCAGAAGGAGGTATTGGCAAGATACGGTAATATTATCAGTCTCATTGATGCAACTTATCGTACTATGAAGTACGAACTCCCACTGTTTTTCGTATGTGTGCGTACAAATGTCGGGTACAGTGTCGTGGCACAATTTATTGCCCAATCAGAGAGTATCGAGTGCATTGCCGAAGCGTTAAATATTCTAAAGGAATGGAACCCTAATTGGAGTCCACCTTTTTTCCTTAGTGACTTTTCAGATGCAGAATACTCAGCACTGAAACAAGTCTTTCCTGCTACAACTGTGTATGGTTGTGATTTTCATAGAGAGCAGGCTTGGACACGATGGGTTCAAGATCGAAAGAATGCGTTAAATAGTAATGATGCCAGTCACTTACTAGAATTTCTGCGTGCATGTGCTTGGGCTCCACCTGGAACAGATGACATTGATCATGATTGCAATTATCAGAAAGCGGTTTCAGTACTCAAAGAATCTACAGTGTGGAAGAAAAATCCACATGTTCAAAGTTGGCTGAATTCAACATGGCTTAGCCATCCACAGGTACATGTATATGATATGTAACTATCATTATAATTACATAACCATTTTTACTTTTATATACACAGAGATGGGCACGTGCATACAGAGACAACCAATTTCATGCTGCCGTTGACACCAACAATGGGACAGAAGCTCAGAACAAAGTTCTCAAGTACAAGTACATGCCTAAGACTAGAGCAGTAACTCTGTCTTCACTAGTTTGCCTGCTAGTAGAGAGGTTTCTCCCAGATGCACAACAAAGGTATGTTTTGCCAAACCTCAAGTGTAGTGAGTGGTTTCGACAGTACAGTGATTTCGTACCTGACTTTCTTAGAGAAAGGCCAAGATCAGTAATCCTACATTGTTTAGATAGGCAGTCACGAAGCTCAAAATATTGTAGTGATGATGTGCAGGCTGGAGAAAAAGAAGGCCTGTTCGCTGTACGGAAAAGTGATGGCAGTCAGCATGTGGTTGATTTTATAGGAGACCCGGTGCTGCAGATGCCATCTTGTTCTTGCAAGGATTGGATCAAGTGGAACATACCTTGTAAACACTTCTTTGCTGTGTTTAGATACAACTCAGCGTGGAACTGGGAATCGTTGCCTGAAGCATACAAAAATAGTGCATACCTTACGACAGACATCAAAAGTACTAATGCTTACTTTTTGCAGTTTTCCAAAGAGTTGCCCAATTCTTCCACTGCTGTGCAAGATATTGACACCGAACCTCTGAGCAGGCCAATCTCTACTGCTCAACAGGATGAAGGTCATAGTCCAGTACATGCTGTTCAACAAGAAATTCCTACAAAGGTACGTACAATAGTTTGTATTCAATAGTTACGTAACACTGTTATACACATAGGGACCATCTGTACAGGCGCTTGCCATGTCAACCAGAGCAGTACTTCACCAGTTAGAGACCCTCACATACAATGTGACTGAAAATGAAAAGGAAACCCTTGTAGATGTCAATCAAAAACTGAAAGATCTCTACTGCACTTTCTATGAGCGTATGCCACATAAAGAGGGTCTTATTCTACGACCACCAGACCAACGTCAAATAATTAACATGAGACGCCGAGTTTGGAAAGCAAAAGTTGCTTTGAAGTGTTCCTCATTGCCACATTGGAGAAGCAGAAAAAGAGCTCCAAGCTCTTACAGAAACCGCTTTGGTTCTAAGGCTGACAGATTGCGGAAGGCTGACAAGGTATGCAAAAGTACTCAGTTATTATAATGATAATTATAATTATTGTACAGGAAAAAGTTGAGACTAGAAAGGAAGATGTAAAACCAGCAGGTTTGTTCAACTTTCTCTCATACATTAAACTGATGTGTAAAATACAACACAATAATAGGCACTCAAACATGATAACTTATAAATCTATTTTCACTAATAATAGGGAAGAAACATACTAATATTTGTGGCAAGTGCTCAGGTTGCAAGGCCCTAGACTGCAAGATATGCACAAATTGTAAAGACATGAGGAAGTACGGAGGTCCTGGAAAAAAGAAGAAGCGTTGCTTAAATCGAAAATGTATACAACAAGGTATTAATTTAAAAACTCTTAGTGAATGTTTAGTGTATGTAACTACATGACCGTGTACATGTAGCTACCGTACATGCAATGAATACATACTACATATCAATCGTATCGATAAATGCTTCATTTGTGTTGCATTCATATACAATTCTTTTCAATAGATCCTAAACTATCCTCACAATCTCAGTGTGACTCTCTTCAACCGTCTTCATCACAGTCTTCTACCTCTGTAGAAACAGCAAGATTACTAACACAAGGTAATTTTGAAATAATTACATTCACAGTACAGTGACAATAGTGTCTAATTGTTTTACTTACAGATTCTAAACAGACCCTTCAATCATTTCTTGCACAGTGTGGTAGAAAAATAGTTCCAGTAAGCGGAGATGGCAACTGCTTATTTAGAGCTGTCAGCTATGTACTGTTCCACTGTGAAAATCAACACGACAGTGTTCGAGTGATTATATTGAGGTTTGAAAATCTTAATCAAGGTGTTTTTGAGAAAAGGCTGACTACTATTAATGAACCGACATTTGCTGAACATATTAAAAAATTATGTGATCCAAGAACTTGGGCTACTCACATAGAGGTGTATGCGGTTGCAACCTTTTTCCAGGCCCCGGTCTATTTTATTACAGACCCTTTACAAAAAGGAACTGGCAATACATACTATTGGGAGTGTTTTAGACCTCTGTCTACAAAAGCAAACCTGATTTACCCTTTCCTTATTTCTGATCATGTAAGCCTACTCGAGAATGCAAAGCCGGTAACACACTTTGAACTGGTTTACTACACAAGATGTCACTATGACTGCATTGTTTCAGCTGATGGTGCTCCGTCTGTATCCCCACCACAACTATCCGGCAATGTCACTCATTATGAACAACTTATTCATTGAACATGTCAACAATTCAGTCATTAGTACTCAGTCATGCAACAACCTACCCTCAGTGTCCTTACAGTGCAGCCTAGTTGTCAGCTTTGTATGATATGGAGAACTGAACCAGCGGTATATAATCCTAGATAGCGTTTAATCCACGTGTAAGTAAGTATAACAATTTGAAACGTACAAACAAGTAACATACCTCATGATGCTCGATCGTGTAGGCTAGCCTTCTCTTGTTTTTCTACATGACTGTAGCTTGACATAAGCGTTCACGTGCCCACGTAGTATCACGTCTACGTCGTCGCGTGATAGCGTCACGTTTGGCAAAGAGAAAGGAGGAGTCAGTGGGTGTGGTCAGATCGAAACGCGGTGAACAGAGTGGATCCCGACCGGAAAGTGTCCGCGGAGGCGATTTAGAGCATCATGTGCTAATACAGTCATCGACAGGAGCGTCGTTGTAAGTGGTTTAGCAGCGCAGCACAGCAAGCCTACCTGCTAAATTGACAGGAATGCCGTTACGAGTGATTCAGCAACGCAGCGCAGCAAGAAATGTTGTGTGCATGCAACAGTTGTTTAACAATCAACCTGCACTAAAATCCGTAGGAACATGTCACAGCTTCTTCTTCAGACGTGGCTCCTGTACATGGAAGCAAAGAACAATATGATTGCGATGCAATGTATATGGACACTAAGCCGGAGTACACGTTATGTTTAGTAGTCGAAATCTATTACACGCGCGCACTTAGCATTATGCACGCCTTGAATCTGGCGCGCAGCTAGCTAACCCGCTTCGAAACCGGTCGACCGGCTTCGAAGCGGGTCAAAGGTTGTGAATCGGGTCGTAACATATACACTGCTTCTAGTTCAGCTGCATGTTTAATCATATTCACAAAGCCACGAAGAATGAATATCATTTTCCTCCTGGGAGAAAATGATATTCATTACGAATCTGATTGGTCAGTTGAAAACTATGAATGGCAATGTTTGCTAGACCCTCTCCGCCGTCCATCCAATTATCAGTAGGCGGGAGGGTTAGCTACATGCTCCCTTGCGCATGTCGTCTCGATGGGCTCCTGGTTCGTTGCAATAACAGTTATGATAAATTTATCGCCACAGTGTACTTTGATGCAATGAATAATTTAAAACTTCAATGCTGAGGGGGGTGCTAGAGCACCAGGAGCCCTATCGTGGAAATGCGCCTGGGTACCACTTCTGAAACCATTCTTAAAAGAAAAAAAAAGATTTCTATCGAAATCAAAAGGATGTAGGGTTGTGAAATCTACCACTGGTCCACAATGTAATCTAACAAGGAACAAGAATGGAATGGTAACACAATTGACTTGCTAACAGACCATAGATCCCTACATCAGTGGCTGCTGTGGTTGGCTATAGCTATTTCAGCTAGTTACTGTTGACTGACACCAGACATGCATTAAATTGAATTGGATTCAGCTTGTGACAAAATAATTCTTGTTCTTATGTGCAGCCACTGATGTAGCTATGGTCTGTTAGCAAGTCAATCGTGTTACCATTCCATGCTAATTCCTTGTTAGATTACATTGTGGACCAGTGGTAGATTTCACAACCCTACATCCTTTTGATTTCGATAGAAATCTTTTTTATTTTCTTGTTTGTGTCCTTTTTTCATTTTCAGTGAAGTGCAGTTCAATATTATGCATGTACTGAGTCGTCTTTGTCATGGTTTCCACCATTGGTTTAGTTTTCCAGTTGCTGATGGCTTTTCTTTATTATTAACAATTTTAAACTTGTAGCTAAAAATATTTGTTATGTTGTACATACCAGCTCGCCTACGCATTCATGCATGCATGCAGTGCATACGAGCCCCGCCCACACTTATTTGTAGACCTGCACGCCGGTTATAATTATCTGGCAAGCGCAGAATGGCGATCCTACACGAGCTTGCCGTTATTTGAAGACTCCAGACAATTATGTGTTCTCCGTGATCCATACGGCATGGCGATACTCAAGCTAGTGCTTGGTCACGTGCGCTAGCCACTGCTTGGTCACGTGCGTGTTGCGCAATCGCAATAATGGCGTCTAACACTTAGCTGACAATGGATCACGATCGAGAACTCGTGGAATTCAGATCGCCGTTTCGCTAAAAACAATGTTCAAAAGGCACCTGCCAGGAGAATTTCACGAATGTTCGTGGGTGTTTTGGTCTCGGCACTGCTCGCGTAAAGGCGCTAGGCGAGTAGAAGAAAGAAAGAAAGAAAGAAAGAAAGAAGAAAACGAAGATGACGAAACTCGATTTTCACCGTTTCCAGGTTCGTCACTTTAGCAACTATTTCGATCAATCTCCTTGCTACTGTAAGATGGGGCAACGCCAGAGAGTAGATCTAAGTGTCTTTGGACGTATAAAATTCATCACCAGGCGAAATATCAGCGTTTGAACGCTAATACATTGTATGTAGCCGCCATCTTGTTTTCTCGTTCAACCCTACATAGGGAGACACTACCGTGTCTCCCTAATAACAAGAAATTAAAAAGATTTCTATCGAAATCAAAAGGATGTAGTGATGAAGAAATCTACCACTGGTTCACAATGTAAACCAACAAGGAACAAGCATAGAATGGTAACACGATTGACTTGCTAACAGACCATAGATCCCTACATCAGTGGCTGCTGTGGCCAGACTATAGCTAGTTGAGCTATTTAATGTTGACTGACACTTTGAATAGAATTCAGCTTGTGACAAAATATTGATCTTATGTACAGCCACTGATGTAGGGATCTATGGTCTGTTAGCAAGTCAATCGTGTTACCATTCTATGCTTGTTCCTTGTTGGTTTACATTGTGAACCAGTGGTAGATTTCTTCATCACTACATCCTTTTGATTTCGATAGAAATCTTTTTAATTTCTTGTTTGTGTCCTTTTTTCTTTTTAGTGAAGTGCAGTTCAATATCATGCATGTACGGAGAAGTCTTTGTTTCCACCATTAGATTAGTATTCCTGTTGTTGATGGCTTTTCTTAAACTTGTACCTAAAATTGTTAAGCTGTACGTATCAGGTCTGCCTAGTCGCATACGCATGCATGCAGTGCATACGAGCCCCGCCCACACTTGTTTGTAGACCTATATGGCGGTTATAATTATCTGGCAAGTGCAGAATGGCGATTTTACACGAGCTTACCGTTCTTCGAAGACTCCAGACAAATGCCGGGTGTGTGTTCTCCATGATAGTGATCCACACGGCGCAGCGATACTTTAGCTGCTTGGTCACGTGCGCTACCCATTGCTTGGTCACGTGCGTATTGCGCAATCACAATAATGGCGTCTAACACTAAGCTGACAATGGATCACGATCGAGAAATCGAGGAACTTAGATCGCCGTTACGCTAAAAAAAAAGCTGAAAAGGCACATGCCAGGAGAATTTCATGACTGTTCGTGGATGTTTTGGTCTCGGCACTGCTCGTGTAAAGGCGCTTGGCGAGTTGAAGAAAGAAAGAAGAAAGAAAGAAAGAAAGAAAGAAAGAAGAAAACGAAGATGACGAAACTCGATTTTCACCGTTTCCAGGTTCGTCACTTTAGTAACAATTTCGAGCAATCTCCTTGCTACTGTAAGATGGGGCAACGCCAGAGATCAGATCTAAGTGTCTAAAGACGTATAAAATTCAACACCAGGCGAAATATCAGCGTTTGAACGCTAATACATTGTATGTAGCCGCCATCTTGTTTTCTCGTTCATCCCTACATAGGGAGGCACTACCGTGCCTCCCTAATATTAATGAAAAAATTGCAACGTCAGCAAAAAATTGCAAGAAATTCTGGGGAAGTTGCAGATAAAGGCACCACACTTTGTACATTTATTCACTAGTACATATCAAGTAATTCCATGGTAAGTACCACTTCTGAAACCATTCTTAACATAGGAGAATAAGTCATAATAATTATTAAAAATTGCCAAAGCACCGTCAGCAAATTTAAAATTACTCTGTAGTCTAAGAAACAACTCAACAGAATTTAGTATACAATTTATTTGTTGCAATTACATGTGGCTACACAGCTCTGTACAGTTCAACTGGGCTTTCCTACATGAACATCTTGCACCACAACCCTCGTCACTCTTGCAGCCACGTTTTACCAGTTCACTGCAGGCTGCGCTGAGGAGATTGGCAGTGTGTACCACTCTGGCACCCAAGAAGAATTCTCCTTATTCAATGTTGAACCATACTCTTCTCGTGAACGGGTGCTTCTTGTGGCTGCACTGGTCGCTGGTAGTCCAAATTCCAGCCTGATAGGATACACGTTTCGAAGTGCAACATTAACAGTGGAATCTGAGGTTTTTCGATGCCTTGAACACTTTACTGTTGTTATTTATGATAGGACAAGCAGTTTGGAGTGTGTAAACGAAGCATGAAGGGAGCTGTTTTGTCAAAAGAACCGAACAATGGAAAACATACCTCCAATGCAAGATTCTCTGCAACTGACAGCACTCGAAACCGTAACGTGTCAGGCTGGAATTTGGACTACCAATGACCAGCCACAACAAGAAGCACCCTAACCAGAAGAGTACGGTTGGACATTGAATAAGGAGAATTTGTCTTGGGTGCCAGTGTGGTGCACACTGCCACTCTCCTCAGCAGCCTGCAGTGAACTGGTAAAATGTGGCTGCAAGAGTGACGAGGGATGTGGTGCCAGATGTTCATGTAGGAAAGCCCAGTTGAACTGTACAGAGCTGTGTAGCCACATGTAATTGCAACAAACAAATTGTATACTAAATTCTGTTGAGTTGTTCTTAGACTACAGAGTAATTTTAAATTTGCTGACGGTGCTGTGGCAATTTTTAATAATTATGATTTATTCTCCTATGTTAAGAATGGTTTCACAAGTGGTACTTACCATGAAATTACTTGATATGTACTAGTGAATAAATGTACAAAGTTTGGTGCCTTTATCTGCAACATCACCTGAATTTCTTGTAATTTTTGCTGACACTGCAAGTTTTAAATTTAATTATTCTCCTTTTTTAAGATTGGTTTCAGAGGTGGTACTTAACCTGAAATTACTTGATATGTACTAGTGAATAAATGTACAAAGTTTGGTGCCTTTGTCTAATACATCACCAGAATTTCTTGTAATTTTTTGCTGACGCTGCAAATTTTTTCATTAAATATTCTCCTATTAGGGAGACACCGTAGTGTCTCCCTATGTAGGGTTGAACGAGAAAACAAGATGGCGGCTACATACAATGTATTAGCGTTCAAACGCTGATATTTCGCCTGGTGATGAATTTTATACGTCCAAAGACACTTAAATCTGCTATCTGGCGTTGCCCCGTCTTACAGTAGCAAGGAGATCGCTCGAGATTGTTACTAAAGTGACGAACCTGGAAACGGTGAAAATCGAGTTTCATCATCTTCGTTTTCTTCTTTCTTTCTTCTTTCTTTCTTCCACTCGCCTAGCACCTTTACGCGAGCAGTGCCGAGACCAAAACACCCACGAACAGTCGTGAAATTCTCCTGGCATGTGCCTTTTGAACTTAGTTTTTAGCGAAACGGCGATATAAATTCTGCGATTTCTCGATCGTGATCCATTGTCAGCTAAGTGTTAGACGCCATTAATAATTATAGTTTTTACGCAATACGCACGTGACCAAGCTGTGGTTAGCGCACGTGACCAAGCACAAGCTTGAGTATCGCCACGCCGTATAGATCACGGACAACACATTATTTGTCTGGAGTCTTTGAAGAACGGTAAGCTAGCAAGCGCAGAATCACCATTCTGCCTTGCCAGGTAATTATAACCGCCGTAAACAAGTGTGGGCGGGGCTCGTATGCACTGTATTCATGCATGCGTAGGCGAGCTGATATCTACAGCATAAGAATTATTTAGCTACAAATTTAAAATTGTTAATAATAAAGAAAAGCCATCAGACCAGGCTCTCTGACGGAACAGAGAGCCTGGGGATGAGGCTATAGTGATGCATGATATTGAACTGTACTTCACTGAAAAAGAAAAAAAGGACACAAAAAATAAAATAAAAGATTTCTATCGAAATCAAAAGGATGTAGGGTTGTGAAATCTACCACTGGTCAACAATGTAAACTAACAAGGAACAAGCATGGAATGGTAACACGATTGACTTGCTAACAGACCATAGATCCTACATCAGTGGCTGTACATAAGCTGTCACAAACTGAATGCACGTCAGGTGTCAGTCAACAGCAACAAGCTAAGCTGAACTAGCCATAGTCAACTACAGCAGCCACTGATGTAGGGATCTATGGTCTGTTAGCAAGTCAATCGTGTTACCATTCCATGCTTGTTCCTTGTTAGTTTACATTGTTGACCAGTGGTAGATTTCACAACCCTACATCCTTTTGATTTCGATAGAAATCTTTTTATTTTCTTTGTCAAGGTGGCGGTATACCCGTTTTTATGAATATTAATGAGCGACTTTCTTTTATCTGCAGCTCATGACAGAGCAACGCTAGCAGCGTGAAACTCGCTCTGATGCATCAATGGGTGTGTCTCAATGTATAATGCAGCTTGAAACATTGTACAATATTCTACACCAAGGAATAATGTAGGAACAATCGACATCGTACTGATACGCATTTTTCTAGCCAGAAATCTCTCCTGACTAACCGTGCAGCAAAGGTTACCAGCTGAAATTCGACTCTTATAAACCATTTCTAGGTGCTGACGAAGAGTTTTCTGCATTTACTTTTTCTGATTTTAAGAAAACACTTTTACATTCTAAATCATGGCTGATTTTGCAGTGACGTCCATGTTTGTCGATGCATAGAACAGCTACGTTCAGCGTGGGTCAACAAAACTCTTCGTCAGCACCTAGAAATGGTTTATAAGAGTTGAATTTCAGCTAGTAACCTTTGCTGCACGGTTAGTCAGGAGAGATTTTTGGCTAGAAAAATGCATATCCGTACGATGTTGATTGTTCCTACATTATTCCTCATGTTGCAGGTGTAGAATAGTGTGCAACGTTTCAAGCTGCATTATACATTGAGACACACTCATTGATGCATCAGAGCGAGTTTCACGCTGCTATCGTTGCTCTGTCACGAGCAGCAGATAAAAGAAAGTCGGATTGGTTTCAGAGGTGGTACCTACCCTGAATTTACTTCATACGTACTAGTGAATAAATGTACAAAGTTTGGTGCTTTTATCCGCAACGTCCCCAAAAGTCACAAGAAAATAAAAAGATTTCTAACGAAATCAAAAGGATGTAGGGATAAAGAAATCTGCTCCTGGTCCACAATGTAAACCAACAAGGAGCAAGCGTGGAATGGTAACACGATTGACTTGCTAACAGACCATAGATCCCTACATCAGTGGCTGTACATAACATTTTGACTATACTATAAGCTAACCAATGCATGTCAGGTGTCAGTCAATAGCAACTAGCAGAACTGCTGTAGTCAGCCACTGATTTCTTTATCCCTACATCCTTTCGATTTCGTTAGAAATCTTTTTATTTTCTTGTTTGTGTCCTTTTTTCTTTTACAGTGAGTTTCAAATTTTTGGTGCAGTTTGAATTCGGCAAGATAATGTATCTCTTTTTTGTTTCCATCATTGATTTGGTTTGCTTTTCTTGATAATTGCTTTTTAACTTGTAACTCCTAAATACTTAAACTAGCTCATGCATTCATGTATGCTGCAGCCTGGATGCACAGCATATGATCCCCGCCCACTCTGGTTTAGAATTTTCTGTATGGCTGTGATACTATCTGGCAAGCAGCAGAACGGTGATACTACACGACCTTACTTTGTGAGTTGTTCTTCGAAGACTCCAGACGCCAATATGCGCTCTCCATACGGCGATACTCTACATGTGTGTTTGGTCACGTGCGTATTACATAATCACAATAATGGCATCAAACACGTGATCGTGAGCTCGTCAAATGTATATCGTCGTTTCGCTAAAAAGTAAGTTCAAAAGGCACATGCCAGGATAATTTCACGACTGTTCGTGGGTGTTTTGGTCTTGACACTGCTCGCGTAAAGGCGCTAGGCGAGTGGAAAGAAAGAAAGAAAACGAAGATGACGAAAGTCGATTTTCACCGTTTCCAGGTTCGTCACTTTAGTAATAATTTCGAGCAATCTCCTTGCTACTGTAAGATGGGGCAACGCCAGAGAGCAGATCTAAGTGTCTTTGGACGTATAAAATTTATCACCAAGCGAAATATCAGCGTTTGAACGCTAATACATTGTATGTATAGCCGCCATCTTCTTTTCTCGTTCATCCCTACATAGGGAGTCACTACCGTGCCTCCCTAATAAGCCACCTGACTAGTATGTATCATTCTGTGTTTGTCGCCCCAATGTTCCTGAGAATTAGAACATGCCTATTATTTAATCAATAACACGTAGTGCACATGCTCAACAACTGGTAACGCCCATTACTACACATGGCGATCGAGCGCACACCTCAAAAGCTTGAACTCTTGATATGTGGAGTAAAAAGGATGAAAACTGGCTTCTTGTGTTGACAGACTCAGACATTTCAGCTTAATTGGCACTGGTGTTCACTGATCAAGCTCGCCCCACTATTCTATGACTATATTAAAGGGTAACTGCGATCATTCTTTTGTTGCTGCAATTTATTTTAAAGACAACGAATAGTTTAGACTAGAAAGCAAGTTTGGTTGCCATTGGGTAAGCCTTTCTAGAGTTATGGGCTGCTAAAAACAACACCTATGCCCACGCGTACACGTACCCACGCGTTATTTGTAGGCAGGACTCATCGTTGATGTCACAAGTTGAGTACTGTACAAACTGTTTAGTCTACACGAAAGTTTGCTATGTCTGATTCTGGTGATTCTGAAAGCTCTAGCAGCCATTCAAGTTTCACTGATGTGGAGGAGCCTAGCAATTCACCTGTCCCTTACTGTTTTGAACTAGTACAGAGTTTGACCTCTGACTAATTGCAACACAAACACTTTCAGCTGTTTCCTACACAGAAAATGTCCTCTATAACATACTAAAAGTCCTTAGGAATCCCGTGAGGGGAAGTATAAAAAATTCAATGTTTTTTAACCAACCTAATTAATAATTCATGAGTTGAGTATTTTGACATAGTATAATATAATACAAGGTTTTTTATAACTATAAGCTTCCTAGAACTTTTTAAACATTCAAAAGGTGAAGTAAAAAGTATTTCTTTGATAATAATTATTATTGAAAAAATACAGACTGTTTTTACTACTTAGTACATCTACTTAGTCCATCTTGAATTGTTAGTATTTAAGTGTGTATTGTAAGGAATAATATCGATTTAAGTCGTGGAAAACTTGAAATCGCGACATTAATGTACAATAACACAAAACTACACAACTAACCAAAGACAGTTAACACCTACTTAGTACACACATACAGTCCTACTACAAGCTAGATACACATATACAAGGACTTTGTCACAATTATACATTATATAGATGGAGAGAAGAGGGAATGCAATGCGTACAAACATCAAAATCCTATAGTTGTTACTAAAATTAGACTTTACTTCCACGCGGAGGTGACGTCATGGGAATTGGTTGAAACTTTGTTGATTTATGCTGCTTTAGCTCCGGCATGGTTGTTTCTGGGGGCTTCTATTATACAAAAATCATAATTATTACAAGGGCGTATAGAGAGAAGAGGGCATGCAACGCGTACAAACATCAAAATCCTATAGTTGTTACTAAAATTAGATTTTACGCCCACGCGGATGTGACATCATGAGAAGTTCAGGTTGATTCGTCATACAGTGCGCGCGCGCGTTTAACCGCGTTCAACTCGCCTAGGCGTGCTCCATGGAAACTCCAGCTGACAAATCTACAACTAGACAGAGAAAACTGAGTTCGCTCCTTCCTCGACATGTACCTGTGGAAACTAGTTACCAACCATGTCGCGTATCACCGATGGCGTTGGCTGAGACGATCGGCTGCAGAGCATTTGACCACCAACAAGCGACGAGCAGTATCGGACAGAGGCGAAGTCACCGTCTTTCTCTGCTTAGGCTGGCGTGGCCGTGTTCCGCGCGCGCCGCTTGGTGTTGTGCAGTGTTCTTCAGCTTGATCTGCCATTACTAGAGTATGCGACGTCAGGTTCCGTTTACCCTCCGTATACTATAACGATAATTGATAACGGAAAGTGCTATTCTATTAAGGTGGCGGTATACCCGTTTTTATGAATATTAATGAGCGTCTTTCTTTTATCTGCAGCTCGTGACAGAGCAACGCTAGCAGCGTGAAACTCGCTCTGATGCATCAATGAGTGTGTCTCAATGTATAATGCAGCTTGAAACGTTGCACAATATTCTACACCAAGGAATAATGTAGGAACAATCGACATCGTACGGATACGCATTTTCCACGCCAAAAATCTCTCCTGACTAACCATGCAGCAAAGGTTACCAGCTGAAATGCATCGACAAACATGGACGTCACTGCAAAATCAGCCATGATTTAGAATGTAAAAGTGTTATTCTTAAAATCAGAAAAAGTAAATGCAGAAAATTCTTCGTCTGCACCTAGAAATGGTTTATAAGAGTCGAATTTCAGCTGGTAACCTTTGCTGCACGGTTAGTCAGGCGAGATTTTTGGCGTGGAAAATGCGTATCCGTACGATGTCGATTGTTCCTACATTATTCCTTGGTGTAGAATATTGTGCAACGTTTCAAGCTGCATTATACATTGAGACACACTCATTGATGCATCAGAGCGAGTCTCATGCTGCTATCGTTGCTCTGTCACGAGCTGCAGCTAAAAGAAAGTCGCTCATTAATATTCATAAAAACGGGTATACCGCCACCTTAAGATTTCGATGTTTTATTAATTATGAACATAAGGTAACTTACATTAGAACGCTTTGATAAGACGGCAAAACAGATGAGCAATATTATTATAATAAGGATTATCGCGATTAGCAGAAGTGCACCCAGGACACCACAAGCAATTTGAACACCTAAAATCTGTACTTCAAGAGCAGTATTGGTGTTGTTAAGAGCAAAATTGGTGTTGTTAAGAGCAAAATTGGTGTTGTTAAGAACAGCATTGTTGTTGCTAAGAACATCATTCTGATTTTTAAGACCAGCTGCTCTCTCTGCCAACATAAAAAGTAACACACAATATTATTGACAATTTTTTGATTTACTTACCGGCTTCCATTAGAGTACTTGTGTCTGTGGAAGTAAAATACAGCAATTTTTACAGTAAGTATTAAAAGACAATAGTGTACTCACTATAATCGTCCCCATTAATAGGTGAAGAAAGAGTGGTAGAGCCAAATCCTAATCCATAATCAAATGTTATCAAGACTCTAAAAGGTGATAGATCAGGTATCGCAAAGGAGGCTTTCTCTTGTTGTATATCACAGTTCGGTTGCATATCAGTGCCACTGCCATTAACCATGACAGTAACAGTACAGCTTTTTACTAAAGAAACAGCACCTTCACTTGAGCTCTGAAATCACAAAGTATTATAGCAAAGCACTATGAAAACATAATTGGGGTGAGCCTGAGCGAGCACCACATTGATCGTAAAAATGTCCCATGTGCACGAAAACTTTGTATCAATCTGTATAGTTAGGTGGCTTAAGGAAATTCTGGGGACGTTGCGGATAAAAGCACCAAACTTTGTACATTTATTCACTAGTACATATGAAGTAATGTCATGGTAGGTACCTGGCGCGTGTAAAGGGAGGAAAGGGAGGAGCGCACGCAAAGCACGCGCGTAAAATCTAATTAATAATTATACATTTATTCGTTAAATTACATCATTTTTGTCGCTATTATCATGGCGCACCGGATTTGTTCATCTCTAAACTAGTGGAAAAACAGCCTAAACTACCTAGAGTGGGATATTGGCAGCTTCTAAGTTCGTTCAGGAGCATATCGAGCCGGCGAGCAGTCAAATTGCAACTGTACTTTCTATTTGCAAGCGGAAGAGGGGTGTCCTTACTATTTTGGCGCTTTTTACAGGCATGCAGTTGGCATATAGTATGTACCTTTTTCTGCTCTACAGATCTCAGTTAGATCGATCAAACAATCTAAAACGTTTGGATATGGATGTAAGAACCTTTCTGGTTAGTTTCGACCTGTGTTCGTGGGTAACTGCTGAAGCGTACGAGTTTGAAGTCGAGGAAGAAACTTGGCGCTATCATGCTTGTTTGACAAGAAGAACGGACACTATTTTCTGGTAAGCGGAACACTTGTTTTTATGCATTTTGCACGTTATTCTATGTTTTGTGCATCTTGTGTGAAAGTTTTAACGAAATTGGACTGTTAAACCAAAAGTTTACCTAAGTCAAAGGGCACTGTGTAGTAATATAATGATTTAGTTGGCCCCAACTGTTGTGTTTAAGTGTTACACAAAGAAGTACAGGTATATTAGTTGATCAAACAATATCAAATACATATGAAATTTGCTCTTCTATGCATATTTTGTACTTCAGTTTGTATTTGTTGTGATTCTTCATCCTCGTCATGATAGCTAGCCTTCTTCACTCCAATCTATCAGTGTCATCAGTGTCTTCACTTGGTATGTATGGTGCCATGGCTTAATTTTGTGTTTTAGCATTATTGTCTGAGTGTTAGTGTAAGTTATTGTGAAGTTTGTAACATGTTGACATGTAACATGTAACATGTTGATGTAACATGTTGATGAATGTAAGTGAATGTAACATGTAACATGTTGATTGTAACATGTACAACATATGACATCATCGGTAGCTATTGTAACTGGTGTTTCTGTTGCTTAGGTAGAGTGTGATGAGTGGCGGAATAATGATGCTGCTGTCTTTGGCTTTAAACTGCAAGAGGCACAAGTACTTGGTTTGTATAGTGAGATAATGCTTGTTACATTAATTATACGGTGGTTGTTCTGGTAATGTTGTAAATGGCTCCTAAAAGTGCTTGTTCTGTAACTTTTACAAGTTTTTAATCTTTACCTCTGGAATTACAAAGTGGTTATAAGCATGATTTTGAATTCTGTGCTGTTTGTTGACTTGCACGTCTTGCGTCTCTTGTATGTCCATGTTTGGTTCTTGCATCTCTTGTATGCTTAATGCTTGCATGTCTCTCTCCCCTATGTCAATGTTTTGTGCTTGCACCACTCTTATGATTTGTGTTTGTGTGTCTTTTTTGGTTTTCTCCATTTTGGTAAGATTGTGGCAGCATCTTTTAGCCTCTATTAATTTTATCTTTTTGCATGTTACGCTATTGGCGGGAGGTACTGTGCTCTTGTGTATTAACACATACTGTTTCTCCTCCTTACTCCAGCGTTCAAAGCGTGCCATGTATCCTCTGGATCTTCTACAAAGACAGCACACATTTTCCTGACGTACTTCAGCTGATTTGCCTTAAATTTCTAAGACAACAATACATCAATTTATTGTTCGTTTTGTGAATTAAATTTAGGATTGTTATGAATTGAGAACAGTAGATTTTTTACATCAGATTGTAGCTATATCTATACTCTAGAGAATAAAGCTAATTTCAAGACTGTAGCAGCTTTAAACCAAAAGTGTACCTAAGCTAAGTAGAGGTGATTGAAAACCTACCTTCTTTACTAAATCTGGTGATTCTTCACTAACAGCTGCTATAGGAACACGAGTTCTTCACTGCTTTATTAGGGAGACACGGTAGTGTCTCCCTATGTAGGGTTGAACGAGAAAACAAGATGGCAGCTACATACAAAGTATTAGCGTTCAAACGCTGATATTTTGCCTGGTGATGAATTTTATACGTCCAAAGACACTTAAATCTGCTATCTGGCGTTGCCTCATCTTACAGTAGCAAGGAGATTGCTCGAGATTGTTACTAAAGTGACGAACCTGGAAACGGTGAAAATCGAGTTTCGTCATCTTCGTTTTCTTCTTTCTTCTTTCTTTCTTCCACTCGCCTAGCACCTTTACGTGAGCAGTGCCGAGACCAAAACACCAACGAACAGTCGTGAAATTCTCCTGGCATGTGCCTTTTGAACTTAGTTTTTAGCGAAACGGCGATATAAATTCCGCGATTTCTCGATCGTGATCCATTGTCAGCTAAGTGTTAGACGCCATTAATAATTATAGTGATTGCGCAATACGCACGTGACCAAGCTGTGGTTAGCGCACGTGACCAAGCACAAGCTTGAGTATCGCCACGCCGTATAGATCATTGAGAACACATATTTGTCTGGATTCTTCGAAGAACGGTAAGCTAGCAAGCGCAGAATCACCATTCTGCCTTGCCAGATAATAATAACCGCCGTAAACAAGTGTGGGCGGGGCTCGTATGCACTGTATTCATGCATGCGTAGGCGAGCTAATATCTACAGCATAAGAACTATTTAGCAACAAGTTTAAAATTGTTAATAATAAAGAAAAGCCATCAACAACAGGAAAACCAAACCAATGGTGGAAACAAAGATGGCACAGTAATTGCATGATATTGAACTGTACTTCACTGAAAAAGAAAAAAAGGACACAAACAAGAAAATTAAAAAGATTTCTATCGAAATCAAAAGGATGTAGGGTTGTGAAATCTACCACTGGTCAACAATGTAAACTAACAAGGAACAAGCATGGAATGGTAACACGATTGACTTGCTAACAGACCATAGATCCCTACATCAGTGGCTGTACATAAGCTGTCACAAGCTGAATGCACGTCAGGTGTCAGTCAACAGCAACAAGCTGAACTAGCTATAGTCAACTACAGCAGCCACTGATGTAGGGATCTATGGTCTGTTAGCAAGTCAATCGTGTTACCATTCCATGCTTGTTCCTTGTTAGTTGACATTGTTGACCAGTGGTAGATTTCACAACCCTACATCCTTTTGATTTCGATAGAAATCTTTTTAATTTTCTATAGCTGTATGATTGGAGGTAACAAGAGGTGTGATTTTCTATAGCTGTAACAAGAGGTGTGATTTTGGAACCGTAGAGCAAACCATGCGCCCGTGGCAGGTAAAAAGATGCCGACTCTCGTTGAACGCAGAAACAGCATTTTGGGTGTGCGTGGGCGTACCCGTTGCAAATAAATCATCAACGCAATAATGTATTTCCCGTACGGTTGCGATTCGACTGCGAGGGAGCATGTAACTCCGTACATGCTAGTGTATACGGCGAAATCCAAACATGGCTGACAACTTTAAAATATTAGTTTCCTTTTATGGAATTAAACTTATGATTAACCCTCGAGAAACTGGGCGTGCACATCGTGATCCAACGCACTGTATGTACTGTAAGCATGAAACGTTCATGTGACGGCAAGGCTAGGCGCTCGAAGAGTCCCCAAAGCGAAGACGCACTGTGGAAAGCAATTTGATTATTTTTCTACCGCCACATACTCCGACATCTTTTCATTACCGAAGTAGTCGTAGATCGACTTTACGCCGCCGCTCACAACGCGACAGTTTGTCTGCTATAGCTAGAACTTTGCTGCTGTTTCATTGTCAGTCTAACGAAGGTATTTGCTTTACTGTAGACTGCGATCCTTTACTATGTAATACAATTCCTTGTGCATGACCGTATAAGGAATATTACTAAAAAATAGAATGGGCAGCCATGTTTGGATTTGCCGTATACAGAGTTGCATGCTCCCTTGTGCATGTCGTTTCGATGGGCTCCTGGTTCGTTGCAATAACAGTTATGATAAATTTATAGCCACAGTGTACTTTGATACAATGAATAATTTAAAACTTCAATGCTGAGGGGGGTGCTAGAGCACCAGGAGCCCTATCATGGAACAGCGCCTGCGGTACCACTTCTGAAACCATTCTTAATAATAATGAAAAAAATTTGCAGCGTCAGCAAAAAATTGCAAGAAATTCTGGGGAAGTTGCAGATAAAAGCACCAAACTTTGTACATTTATTCACTAGTACATATCAAGTAATTTCAGGGTAGGTACCACTTCTGAAACCAATCTTAAAATAGGAGAATAATTAAATTTAAAATTTGCAGTGTCAGCAAAAACTTATAAGAAATTCTGGTGATGTTGCAGATAAAGGCACCAAACTTTGTACATTTATTCACTAGTACATATCAAGTAATTCCATGGTAAGTACCACTTCTGAAACCACTCTTAACATAGGAGAATAAATCATAATAATTATTTTTTAAATTGCCACAGCACCGTCAGCAAATTTAAAATTACTCTGTAGTCTAGGAAACAACTCAACAGAATTTAGTATACTATTTGTTTGTTGCAATTACATGTGGCTACACAGCTCTGTACAGTTCAACTGGGCTTTCCTACATGAACATCTTGCACCGCAACCCTCGTCACTCTTGCAGCCACGTTTTACCAGTTCACTGCAGGCTGCACTGAGGAGATTGGCAGTGTGTACCACTCTGGCACCCAAGAAGAATTCTCCTTATTCAATGTCGAACCATACTCTTCTCGTGAATGGGTGCTTCTTGTGGCTGCACTGGTCGCTGGTTGTCCAAATTCCAGCCTGATAGGATACACGTTTCGAAGTGCAACATTAACAGTGGAATCTGAGGTTTTTCGATGCCTTGAACATTTTACTGTTGTTATAGGACAAGCAGTTTGGAGTGTGTAAACGAAGCATGAAGGGAGCTGTTTTGTCAAAAGAACCGAACAATAGAAAACATACCTCCAATGCAAGATTCTCTGCAACTGACAGCACTCGAAACCGTAACGTGTCAGGCTGGAATTTGGACTACCAGTGACCAGCCACAACAAGAAGCACCCTAACCAGAAGAGTACGGTTGGACATTGAATAAGGAGAATTTGTCTTGGGTGCCAGTGTGGTGCACACTGCCACTCTCCTCAGCAGCCTGCAGTGAACTGGTAAAATGTGGCTGCAAGAGTGACGAGGGTTGTGGTGCAAGATGTTCATGTAGGAAAGCCCAGTTGAACTGTACAGAGCTTTGTAGCCACATGTAAATGCAACAAACAAATTGTATACTAAATTCTGTTGAGCTGTTCTTAGACTACAGAGTAATTTTAAATTTGCTGACGGTGCTGTGGCAATTTTTAATAATTATGATTTATTCTCCTATGTTAAGAATGGTTTCACAAGTGGTACTTACCATGGAATTAGTTGATATGTACTAGTGAATAAATGCACAAAGTTTGGTGCCTTTATGCAACATCACCAGAATTTCTTGTAATTTTTGCTGACACTGCAAATTTTAAATTTAATTATTCTCCTATTTTAAGATTGGTTTCAGAGGTGGTACTTACCCTGAAATTAGTTGATATGTACTAGTGAATAAATGTACAAAGTTTGGTGCCTTTGTCACCAGAATTTCTTGTAATTTTTTTGCTGACGCTGCAAATTTTTTCATTAAATATTCTTCTATGTTAAGATTGGTTTCAGAGGTGGTACCTGCCCTGAAATTACTTCAAATGTACTAGTGAATAAATGTACAAAGTTTGGTGCTTTTATCCGCAACGTCCCCAAAACCTGAAAATTTGGTCATAAGCCACCTGACTAGTATGTATCATTCTGTGCATGTTTGTCGCCCCAATGTTCCTGAGAATTAGAACATGCCTATTATTTAGACCACACTAGGCGGTGCATTACGCGATATAATGCACGAGGGTGGGGTCAATAACGGTCGAGAACGCGTTGATAATGCACGAGCCGAAGGCGAGTGCATTATCACGCGTTCGAGACCGTTATTGAGCACGCCCGAGTGCTTTATATCGCGTAATGCACCGCCTAGTGTGGTCTAAACGTTTTAGACCATACCAGGTGACTTTACGACCGAGTGCTTGCTATTTTGTTCACTTTGTTTACCTAAAAGTGTGCATTAATAAAGTGCGCATTAATAAAAGTGTGCATTAAGAACTTAATCCACGAGGTGCATTAATAAAAGTGTGCATTAAGCTATTTAATGCACACTTTTTGAGCGATCTGATTGGTCGAAAGTCACGTGGTATGGTCTAACTACTATTTAATCAATAACACGTAGTGAACATGCTCAACAACTGGTAACGCCCATTACTACACATGGTGATCGAGCGCACACCTCAAAAGCTTGAACTCTTGATATGTGGAGTAAAAAGGATGAAAACTGGCTTCTTGTGTTGACAGACTCAGACATTTCAGCTTAATTGGCACTGGTGTTCACTGATCAAGCTCGCCCCACTATTCTATGACTATATTAAAGGGTAACTGCGATCATTTTTTTGTTGCTGCAATTTTTAGTTTATTTTAAAGATAATGAATAGTTTAGACTAGAAAGTAAGTTTGGTTGCCATTGGGTAAGCCAGTTATGGGCTGCTAAAAACAACACCTACGCCCACGTGTACACGTACCCACGCGCTATTTGTAGGCAGGACTCGTTGATGATGTCACAAGTTGAGTACTGTACAAACTGTTTAGTCTACACGAAAGTTTGCTATGTCTGATTCTGGTGACTCTGAAAGCTCTAGCAGCCATTCAAGTTTCACTAACATACATAATTTTAATCAGGGATGCATTGCTAGCAGTTAGGCTCACTCTGCATTGTTCCCGTTTTTCATATGCTGATCTTCTTTTGGGAGCTGGGTTCTCAAAGTCACATGATCTCTTGCTGCCATGAGATAGTGGCTTGGAGAATATTGTGGGTACTGCATCCGGCTTGAGAGATGGTTTCTTTTTACCTACACCCAGTGATAGCATTAATGCTGGACTGGGCATGAAGCAAGACTTCTCAAAATGCTGGCTACAAAGAACTGAATAATCAGTTGGTTCCCACTTGTCTCGGTGCCTCTTCACTTGATCGCTCCACTTTTTTCTCAATGTTCTGTCTTGAGGAAACTTATGAAGACTCACTGCATCCTAGTTAGTATTGCTGCAGCCTGCTGCTACACAAATCTTTACCATCACTGCTAGTCTTGCAATCACAGTTCCACAAAGTCGATGAGTTGGTAAGTAGATTATGTAATGTTCATTGGAACATTGGAACTCTATTTTTATCAGAATCTATATTTAGTTCATGCTGTAGACTCAGTGTCTGTATTGGTATGTTGTCTTGTACACATTGTCTTCTGTGCTATATAAATTGCATGCTCAAATGCAATAACAGAGTTCCTTTTGCTGGTCAATACATTAGTAGACACCGTTACGGCGTGAGGTTATTACAACTGGCGACGAGGATAAAACTATGGCGACTCATGGCTCTCTAGGAGAGTTTCTTGCTGGACAAGATGACTGGCCTACCTATTTAGAACGTGTCGAGGAGTATTTTGTGGCGAATGATGTTGGTGGTGATGGCAGCGATGCCAAGAAACGTGCAATTCTCCTCAGTTGCTGTGGAACAACGACATACCAGGTGGCGAAGCAGCTGTTCGCTCCCACGAAACTGAATACCTGTACTTACAAGCAAGTTGTCGAAAAGCTCACTGGTCATTTTGCTCCTATGCCGACTGCAGTAATTCAGCGCTGCAAGTTCAACTCCAGGGTTCGCATGCCTGGTGAGTGTGTCTACTTATTGTGCAGAATTGCGTAATTTGTCAGAGTTCTGTGACTTCGGAGACCAACTAGAAGACATGCTGAGAGATAGACTCGTGTGCGGCATCTCGGACCAACGGATGCAGCAACGACTGTTGAGCGAGGAAGGACTCGATTTCAAGAAAGATTTTGACCTTGCCACTCGTATGGAGGCGGCGCAGAAGGATACAAAAGAACTTCAACAGAATTCCATTCAACCTGTTAATTCCCTTCGTGACAGTCGTCCCAAGCCCTCACAGAGAGGAACTCCCAGTCCTTGCTATCGTTGCGGCGGCAAGCATCACTCAAGCAAATGCAAATTCAAAGAAGAAAATAGTCATTTCTGTGGAAAGAAGGGACATTATTTCAAAAGTCTGTCGGAGCCGTCTTGGAGGTCATCGCAAACCTCAGCAGCAGAAGATTCAGCCTACTCACAACGCTCGCTTTGTGGAAGTTAAAGAACCAACTGATAGTGCTGATGATCCGATTTACTCGACATTCCAGTTGTCAAGCCCTGGAACTGCTCCTCTGATAGTGACTGTAAATGCTAAGAGCGTGGATCTAAAGATGGAGATCGATACAGGTGCCTCGGTGTCTGTCATCAGTGAGCAGATGTATTGGACTGTGTGGTCGAAGGAGCAATGCCCTGTCCTACAGCAGTCTACAGCCCAGCTGAGAACCTACTCAGGAGAATTATTGTGTGTGCTGGGTTCCATAACAGTCTCTGTTTCTTATAGGGATCAGCAGTGTGATCTACCTCTACTGGTGGCGCGTGGCGTATCAGATGAACTACCGCTACTGGGCAGAGACTGGCTGAGAGTGCTCAAACTGGATTGGAAAGCAGTGCACCTAGTGCAAGGACCCTCTAACTCTATGGATCAGCAGTTCAGTACAGGCAAATTAAAGTTTGACCTCAGACTAATTGCAACACAAACATTTTCAACTGTTTCCTACATAGAAAAATGTCCTCTATAACGTACTAAAAGTCCTAAGGAATCCCGTGAGGGGAAGTATCAAAAATTGTATTTTTAAAACCAACATAATTAATAATTCATGAGTAATATTCATGAATAATATTTTGACATACATGTAGTCTATAATAATTCCGGGGTTTTTATAACTATAAGCCTCCTAGAACTTTTTAAACATTCAAAAGGTCAAGTAAAAGGTATTTCTT
Source organism: Haliclona indistincta (assembly GCA_964017065.1). NCBI lineage: Eukaryota > Metazoa > Porifera > Demospongiae > Haplosclerida > Chalinidae > Haliclona > Haliclona indistincta. Next base: position 7,007,634 of record OZ024790.1, read on the forward strand.
TGATAATTATACATGTATAATTGTGACAAAGTTCTTTGTCTATGTGTAGCTTGTGGTAGGACTGTATGCATGTACTAAGTAGGTGTTAACTGTCTTTTGTTAGTTGTGTAGTTTTGTGTTATTGTATCTTGGTCTTTAGTGGTGTGTCTGTATCACTGATTGGTCTGTTTGTGGGTTTTGTATCTTGATTTGTCTGAGTTGTTAGTAATTAAGAGTGTGTTGTAAGGAATTTTATCGATCTAAGTCGCGGAAAACTTGAAATTGCGACAATAATGTTCTCTGTCAATCTGTTTAAGCCATACTATCTTCATCATCATCATTATCTTCGTCATCGTGCTCCATCTGGTCTGAGTTTGTGGAACCAGATCCCATGCAGTTGAGAGAACATTATATTATGCATTTTACACCTCATGCTGCTACAATTAGTCTGGCAGTTAAAACCTGATTACATGTATAGCAGTTATTCTGGTGCTGGAGGCAAGTCAGTGAGTATTGGGTTTCTTCGCTTTCTTTCCTCTACTGGAGAAAGATCATCCGCGGTGCCTTTCCACTGCTGTATCTGAAGGTATACACGGAGGCTGTGATATTTCTTTGCCGCTGATGTGGGTGGTAAAGTCTGAGACTGGTACTGTATACGTTTTGGTAGCGATCTTATGACAGAATTGCTTGTAGTATGCTTGTAGCGTAAGGAATCAAGGTCTTCCCCGTTTTTCCCATTGTAAATGCTGACCAACACTCGTTCCCCTGCAGCAATGACATGTTCAGAGGAAGCTGACTATACTCTGGGTTGTTCACGAAAGTTTTTGTCTGACTTGAAATTTTTGAGCGAATTTCCCTTCTGAATGCCGCAAAGATGGGGGATTATATCACATCCAAGGACTGCATGTAGAAAAAGGAAGTGGAGCATACCTCAGGACCTAGTTGTTCCATGACCACTTGGATATCCCATACTTTGGAATTCTTAGTGGTTTTCTTTGGTTCTGGTCGAAAGAATTAAGATTCTTTGAGACTCAAACCTTGCATGATAGCGTAGCAAAATGAGCAAATCTGTGTCATCTCCAACCTGGACAGTGTTCACAATTGCAGCAGACTCAACAGCTTT
>OZ024790.1:7008935-7051839 GCA_964017065.1 Haliclona indistincta
AGAATTAAGATTCTTTGAGACTCAAACCTTGCATGATAGCGTAGCAAAATGAGCAAATCTGTGTCATCTCCAACCTGGACAGTGTTCACAATTGCAGCAGACTCAACAGCTTTCTGAACAATGAGAAGGTCAGCATCCCCTGGCGCATGATGTACTCTATACACATGATGTAATCTAGCTGGCCTCCTAACATGTTGATAAACTTCTGCTTGTGATACAACCTGATACAACCTCCTGTCTTTACAGCATTGGGAAGGGAAAATCGCTCAAAAATTTCAAGTCAGACAAAACTTTCTTGAACAACCCAGAGTACAGTCAGCTTCCTCTGAACATGTCATTGCTGCAGGGGAACGAGTGTTGGTCAGCATTTACAATGGGAAAAACGGGGAAGACCTTGATTCCTTACGCTACAAGCATACTACAAGCAATTCTGTCATAAGATCGCTACCAAAACGTATACAGTACCAGTCTCAGACTTTACCACCCACATCAGCGGCAAAGAAATATCACAGCCTCCGTGTATACCTTCAGATACAGCAGTGGAAAGGCACCGCGGATGATCTTTCTCCAGTAGAGGAAAGAAAGCGAAGAAACCCAATACTCACTGACTTGCCTCCAGCACCAGAATAACTGCTATACATGTAATCAGGTTTTAACTGCCAGACTAATTGTAGCAGCATGAGGAGTAAAATGCATAATATAATGTTCTCTCAACTGCATGGGATCTGTTTCCACAAACTCAGACCAGATGGAGTACGATGACGAAGATAATGATGATGATGAAGATAGTATGGATTAAACAGATAATGTTCTGGACCACGAAAGACCACGTCCACGTAATATGGCGGCAGGCTGTACCCAACCACTCTCGCAGCTCGCGAACCCTGCTAACGTATTACAACTGGACTGGTCTTTGATAGATGCCGAGTTCAATAGTATTCTCGGCCCACTACATGAAGCTCTAGCCGCTGGTCTTCATACATCCGAAGCAGCGGCCATTTTCGCCGACCTTCTGGCTTCACATCTTACAAAGCACGATGTGTTGCAAGGCTCAAAGCCCAAAACCCAGCGTAACCATAGAGAACGAAGCATAATCATGCTCACAAAACGTTTGAGAGAGTTAAAGAATAAAGAGCGACAGTCCTTCAAGAGAAGACCAAAGGAATTCCTAAATGCTGTGAGAATCCATCACAAAGCACTAAAAGCAGCAGAAAAACAAGAGGCTGCTCAGTCCGGCAGGAGACAGGAGAGAGCATTCCGCGAGAACCCATGGAAATTTGCTAAGTCAGTCTGCAATCCATCTGCAACCATCGATCCTTTCTTTTCAGCAAAAACAGCTCTGACCTATTTCCAGGGGTCCTTTTCTGATGCAGACTCTACCTACACCGAGTTTCCCGACTGGATAGAAGATGCTCCCGATATCTCCAGTGAATTTAACATGTCCCCTATCTAGCCTCGAACCAGGCTCTTTTAATTTGTGTGGGCGGAATAAAGAGCCTGGTACACACTGTCTGCGCATGCTCCAAATCGCGCCGGAATTCCGGCGCAATAGGAAACTTTCGTGCACGTTTGTAATACGCACTACGAAATTTTACGTCATCGCTTACTGGTACTGTGGATCTCGGTTCAGAACAAGTGTTGGTCTTCTTTATTGGAAGTTCTGCTAACTATATATACACAAGAAAATAAAAAGATTTCTATCGAAATCAAAAGTATGTAGGGTTGTGAAATCTACCACTGGTCAACAATGTAAACTAACAAGGAACAAGCATGGAATGGTAACACGATTGACTTGCTAACAGACCATAGATCCCTACATCAGTAGCTGCTGTAGTTGACTATAGCTAGTTCAGCTTGTTGCTGTTGACTGACACCTGACGTGCATTCAGCTTGTGACAGCTTATGTACAGCCACTGATGTAGGGATCTATGGTCTGTTAGCAAGTCAATCGTGTTACCATTCCATGCTTGTTCCTTGTTAGTTTACATTGTTGACCAGTGGTAGATTTCACAACCCTACATCCTTTTGATTTCGATAGAAATCTTTTTATTTTCTTGTTTGTGTCCTTTTTTCTTTTTCAGTGAAGTACAGTTCAATATCATGCAATTACTGTGCCATCTTTGTTTCCACCATTGGTTTGGTTTTCCTGTTGTTGATGGCTTTTCTTTATTATTAACAATTTTAAACTTGTAGCTAAATAGTTCTTATGCTGTAGATATCAGCTCGCCTACGCATGCATGAATACAGTGCATACGAGCCCCGCCCACACTTGTTTACGGATGTTATAATTATCTGGCAAGGCAGAATGGTGATTCTGCGCTTGCTAGCTTACCGTTCTTCGAAGACTCCAGACAAATATGTGTTCTCCGTGATCTATACGGCGTGGCGATAGTCAAGCTTGTGCTTGGTCACGTGCGCTAACCACAGCTTAGTCACGTGCGTATTGCGCAATCACTATAATTATTAATGGCGTCTAACACTTAGCTGGCAATGGATCACGATCGAGAAATCGCGGAATTTATATCGCCGTTTCGCTAAAAACTAAGTTCAAAAGGCACATGCCAGGAGAATTTCACGACTGTTCGTGGGTGTTTTGGTCTCGGCACTGCTCACGTAAAGCTGCTAGGCGAGTGGAAGAAAGAAGAAAGAAGAAAACGAAGATGACGAAACTCGATTTTCACCGTTTCCAGGTTCGTCACTTTAGTAACAATCTCGAGCAATCTCCTTGCTACTGTAAGATGGGGCAACGCCAGATAGCAGATTTAAGTGTCTTTGGACGTATAAAATTCATCACCAGGCGAAATATCAGCGTTTGAACGCTAATACATTGTATGTAGCCGCCATCTTGTTTTCTCGTTCAACCCTACATAGGGAGACACTACCGTGTCTCCCTAATTAGTAATACTGTACAGGCAAGGCAGTAGTGAGCGACGAGTGTACGCATTGTGTACAGTAACAGCGATGTTTCTACTGTCGTTGCAGTTTGCGCGTTTAATCGTTCAGCAGATCAGCTTGGTACTTTGCTAGCAGCAGTTCAGGATATGTGGCTGTCAAAACTAGCTCTATTTTCTTGAAAGGTGAATGATCTACGTTTGAATTGGGCTAGCTAGAAGCCGCCATGTTCTTTGCTTGACCACGCCCTTCGTCCCGCCTGGCATTGATAATTATTATTTCGTCACATATGTCCAAACCACGTGAATTTTCAGCACATGCGCAGACAGTGTGTACCAGGCTCTTTATTCCGCCCACACAAATTAAAAGAGCCTGGTTCGAGGCTAGTCCCCTATCCTGCCGAGCACTGTCATGCACGCATTGATGAAGTGCTCTCAATCGTCTTCTCCTGGTGAGGATGGGATCTCATATTTGCACTTGAGAAAGATGCCGTGTTGTCACCATTTTTTGGCAACGCTCTACTCAAAGATCTTGTTAGAGACTCAAGAGGCGCCAGCTGGATGGTGTAATGGTGTTTTCAAGCTTATCCCTAAAACCAGCGACTCTACTCGACCAGAGAACTTTCGCCCTATTGCACTCACCTCAGCAATAGGTAAAGTATTCCACAAGATCCTTGCCTCTCGACTAGAAATTTTTCTAAAAGAGACGGGATTATTGATGTTTCTCTGCAGAAGGGCTTTCTTTCGGGGATTAATGGCACTTTTGAGCATATATTTTCCATCACTGCCATCCTTGAAAATGCTAAACAACATGGACTTCCCCTCAGTGTATCCTTCCTTGATCTTCGCAATGCGTTTGGTTCAGTCTCTCACTGTCTAATTCTAGAGATGATGAACTACATCGGTCTGCCTCCAAAACTAACTGCGTATGTTACTGACACCTACTCTAAATTGAGAGCACATGTGAAAACAAGAAGTTGGTCTACTGCATCCTTTCCTATAAAAAAGGGATTTCCAAGGAGATACATTATCACCCCTGCTTTTCTTACTGGTCTTTAACCCAGTAATTCAACTCTGTGACAAGTTGCAAAAAACCGGTTTCAGGTTAAAACTCCCAATCCTCAATTCTGAAGGCATCCCACCTGTCAATGCTCCGATCTATTTAGAATGTGATGTTGAAGGTCATGACGATCCACAAGGCTGGTACTATGCTATAGTGACTCAGCACTTTGTTGAAGGTCGTTCACAAGTTACATATTCCAATGGGGACACAAAGGTTCTCAATCTCAACTCAGTGTCTTGGAAATTGACTAAGAAGGGTAGCAAGTCTTACCTTCCACTTGTCCAAACCCCTCCTGATTACAAGCTAAAGAAACTCAGGGAGGAAGCATTGAAACCAAACACTTTCACTCAGAGCCCCACTCAACAAAGGCCTTTGCTGATGATCTTACTGTTCTGTCGAGAAATTTCAAGGATCATCAAATTGCTCTGAGGCAGGTTGATTCTTGCTGCTCTGATCTTGGGCTTACACTTCGACCTGATAAGTGTGTCACACTTAGCTTCGATGGAAAGAAATGCTGAGAAATGCTAGATTTCAGCTCTCAGAGGGATCAACTCGCAATATAGCCTCTGGTGCCACAAGGTTTCTTGGTCGCACTATAGGCGAGACCATGCAGTCATCTTGCAAAGAGTCAGCTAAGAGAATTCGGAAGAAAATCACAGGAGCCTTAAGGAAAATCGATGAAAGACCGATAAGGGGTGAATATAAAGTTTGGATTTATAAGCACTATGTGGCGACCTGTCAATGCTATCTCTGAGTCAACCATCAATTCCATTCAAGGTGGTGCAACGAGATTCATCAAGAAATGGTGATGTGCTACATTAGCCTCAGTTTTCATCCTGAAGTGCTTAATCTACCATTCCTCCCCCAACTGCGAGAAAGAGCAAAGCTTGCATTTGTCTCTCAAGTAGAAGCCACCAAAGACCCTCTTATTAAGCAAGCTTTAGTAGTGATCCAGACTCCTGAGTATCAGAAACTACAGTCTATTCCTACTAAATGTATCAGTGTCTTAGAGGCAGCAAAGCGCTCTGTTGCTTCTATTAACCCGAAAGCAAACCTGAAGAAAGCAGCTCAGTCGATTCTAAAAGAACAACATGCAGAGCAGTGGAGCAGCACACTTGATGACCTGCTAGTCCAGAGTAAATTCAAAGATATCATCTCAGTCGAAGAGACAAACAAAACCTGGACTCGGCTTGTTACAGGGTTACCATCGGGTCAGCTCTCTTTTATTTTGAGAGCCGGCATGGATTGCCTACCTACGCCTCTTAACCTGAAACGCTGGAAATATCGTTCAGACCCTTCTTGTCCATTATGTGGATCTAGCCAAGCGACTTCAGTTCACATCCTGAATGGTTGCCCCACAGCTCTCAATCAAGGTCGCTATACATGGAGGCATGACTCTGTACTAAATTCTATTGCATCAGTGATAAAATCTGAGATTTCTCCACCTACAGTTTTGTATGCCGACTTACCTGGGTACCGTGCTAGTGACAATCCACAGTCTACTCTCCCTTCAGATGTTTCTGTATCGTCTGCACGTCCTGACATCGCCATGCGTGAGGGTAATGTGATTAAGATCTCAGAATTGACAGTATGCTCCAATACTCAGAGAGGGTTTGACGAGGCGAGATCAAGGAAAAGAAATAAACATGCTTATATCCAACTGATCTCTGACTTAGAGGCTAAAGGTTTCAAAGTAAACTATTCAACCATTGAAATTGGCTCGTTGGGTCATTATGCATCTGGTGCCACCAATGCCATCTCAGGTCTCATGCCTACACTTTCCACCGCCCGAGTGAGGCTCAGGTATCCATTGCCTGTTCGTACCATATATTCAATGCCAGAGACTCAACGGTGTGGACAGAGAATAGACCTTTATATATTACTTAGATTATTAATTTTTTATTTAAGAGTTTGCTTATTTATTTTTGTTTTGTTTTGCCTTGCCAAGCTCCATTGTTCAGATGGTTAACTTTGTGTCCTAGGCTAGTCTAGCTCATTTCTCATTCATTATTACTTTATCTCTGGTATTATATTGTGCATTCCTGATGAATGGTATTTCACCCCACAGAGAACATTATTGTCGCGATTTCAAGTTTTCCGCGACTTAGATCGATAAAATTCCTTACAACACACACTTAAATACTAACAACTCAGACAAATCAAGATACAAAACCCACAAACAGACCAATCAGTGATACAGACACACCACTAAAGACCAAGATACAATAACACAAAACTACACAACTAACAAAAGACAGTTAACACCTACTTAGTACATGCATACAGTCCTACCACAAGCTACACATAGACAAAGGACTTTGTCACAATTATACATGTATTTTTTCAATAATTATCAAAGAAATACCTTTTACTTGACCTTTTGAATGTTTAAAAAGTTCTAGGAGGCTTATAGTTATAAAAACCCCGGAATTATTATAGACTATGTCAAAATATTCATCATGAATATTACTCATGAATTATTAATTATGTTGGTTTTAAAAATACAATTTTTGATACTTCCCCTCACGGGATTCCTTAGGACTTTTAGTATGTTATAGAGGACATTTTTCTGTGTAGGAAACAGTTGAAAATGTTTGTGTTGCAATTAGTCTGAGGTTGACCCATTTTTTTCCATACATGTAAATTGCCTGTACTAGTTGCAGAGTATCCTAAACGAACATTCTGATGTGTTCCGAGATGGATTGGGTCTAATGCAGGGTGTTAAAGTTTCTCTACAGGTTACTGCTGATGCAAAACCTATTTACCAACGCTCTCGCCCTGTTCCATTCGCTCTTCGTTCCAGAGTCGAAGCTGAACTAGACAGACTTGAGAACTGTGGTGTCATTGAACCTGTGAGCTACTCCGAATGGGCTGCTCCAATAGTCCCCGTCGTGAAGCAGGATGGATCGATCAGGATCTGTGGTGACTTCCGAGTGACGATCAACCAGGTTGCTCAACGTGACATGTACCCTCTACCCAAGGTGGAAGACCTGCTATCAACTCTAGCTGGAGGGAATACATTCTCTAAGCTTGACCTGAGCCATGCGTATCAGCAGATCCAGTTATCAGAAGAATCACGTAAACTCGTGACAATCAATACCAGCAAGGGATTGTACCAGTACACCCGTCTACCCTTTGGGATCTCCGCAGCTCCGTCAATCTTTCAGAGAACCATGGAAAATCTCCTCAAAGGAATTCCTCAAGTACAGTCGTTTACATCGACGACATTCTGGTGACAGGAAAGACTGATGCAGAACACTTGCAGCATCTCAAGGAAGTTCTTGCAAGACTTAAAAAAGCCGGCATGAAGCTGAAGGAATCAAAGTGCAGTTTCATGATGGAGAAGGTTACCTATCTAGGCCATGTGATTTCCCGAGAAGGAATCTACCCAGCAGCTGAGAAAGTACAAGCTGTTTCTGAAGCCCCGATACCTTCTAATGTTACTCAACTCAAGTCTTTCCTGGGACTCCTGAACTTCTACACTCGTTTTTTACCTAACCACTCTACTAAGCTGGCACCTCTACACAAGTTGCTTCAAAAGAACACTCCATGGAAATGGGAATCTGAACAGCAGGAAGCCTTTGAGATAGCTAAAGCATCTCTATCATCTTCAACCTGTCTCACTCATTACGATCCTGCTAAGTCTTTGGTGGTATCATGTGACGTTTCCTCGTATGGGGTTGGTGCTGTGCTTGCACATGAACTGACAGATGGTTCTACTCAGCCTATCGCATATGCCTCTCGATCTTTGTCTCCGGCTGAAAAGAATTACGCCCAAATTGATCGAGAAGGACTAGCAATCATCTTTGCAGTGGTGAAGTTCAGGCAGTATCTGTTGGGGAGAAAGTTCACGATCAAAACTGATCACAAGCCACTCACTCAGTTATTTTCTCCTGACAGAGCAGTTTCTCCGATAGCGTCTGCACGGATTCAACGGTGGTCTCTCATCCTCTGTGGGTACGACTACACTATTCAACACAAGTCTGGAGTCACAAACGCTGATGCAGATGCTCTAAGCCGTCTACCGCTACCTGATTCACCTAAAGATGTGCCTCTACCAGGAGAGACTGTCCTACTACTTGAATGTCTACAACAAACTCCAGTCACTGCTCCGCAGATCAAAGAGTGAACCAATGGTGATGCTCTATTAATGCAAGTTCGAAACTTCGCGATGAATGGATGGCCAAGCAGTGTGGAGAAGGAGATGCAACCTTATTTTGTACGCCGTACTGAGATCACTGTGCTAGATGGATGCTTGCTCTGGGGTAGTCGTGCTGTTGTTCCACCTGCCGGACGCTCTCTGATTATGAATGAACTTCACGATATCAAGAATGAAGTCTCAAGAATGAAGTCTCTGGCTCGTAGCTTTGTTTGGTGGCCCAACATCGATTCTGACATTGAAGAGAAAGTTAAATCCTGCGCCCAGTGCCAACAGCATCAGAATGTACCATCCAAAGCCCCTTTGCATCCCTGGCAATGGCCTGAACGCCCATGGTGTCGTCTGCACATAGATTTTGCTGGACCATGTTTTGGAGACAGATACTTCCTGATTGTGGTCGACGCACATTCCAAGTGGCTCGACGTGGTTGAAGCTAGACCTACATCGGAGTCTACCATTCTTCGATTACAAACTATGTTTGCAACTCATGGATTACCAGAAATTGTTGTGTCAGATAACGGTCCTGCATTCATGAGTGAGATATTTGCTGACTTCATGTCCCAGAATGGTATCCGTCATAACATCTTCATATCACCCAGCATCAAATGGTTTAGCAGAGCGTGCGGTGCAGACCTTCAAACTGGCCATGAAGAAGTCTTCCTCCTCCATATATCATCCATGCAGTCTCACCAAATTTCTATTCCGCTACAGAATCACTCCTCACCCAACACTGGACGTACACCTTCATAAATGCTGATGGGGAGAAGACTACGATCTAGACTATCACTCATGTTACCAAATGCTGCTTCTAAGGCATCAAGCTCAGGAATCTCAAAAGAAATATCACGATTCTGGCTGCCGTCTTCGCACCTTCACCAAGGATGATCCTGTGTTTGTCAAGAATTTTGGCAAGACACCATCATTATGGCTCACTGGTAAAATCTCTAAGAAAACTGGACCATTGTCCTACCGAATCATCCTTGATGACAAAAGAGTGATGCGCCGTCATGTAGATCACATCAGGAGCAGGACCAGCACAGACCAACCAGGCTTTGACACTATTGTATCATCGTCTCCCACTCCAACTCATGTACCTGTATCTCCTACTCTACCGTGTATACCTTCAGCTCCTCGTAGATCAACGAGAGATCTACATCCACCAAATCGGTTCAGTCCAACATGGGGGAGAAAAGTGTAATGATCATTGGAACATTGGAACTCTATTTTTATCAGAATCTATATTTAGTTCATGCTGTAGACTCAGTGTCTGTATTGGTATGTTGTCTTGTACACATTGTCTTCTGTGCTATATAAAGTGCATGCTCAAATGCAATAACAGAGTTCCTTTTGCTGGTCAATACATTAGTAGACACCGTTACGGCGTGAGGTTATTACAGATTACAAGTAGGTACTTCAGCTGTGGTCAATTATTCAGACAACCACGGGTACCCAACTTGTGACATCATCAATAAGTCCCGCCTACAAATAGCGCGTGGGCGTAGGTGTTTTTAGCAGCCCATAACTCTAGAAAGGCTTACCCAATGGAAACCAAACTTGCTTTCTAGTCTAAACTATTCATTATCTTTAAAATAACGTAAAAATTGCAATAACAACAACAAAATGATCGCAATTACCCTTTAATAGACACTCACCGGCAAATTCAAATTAAGTTCATACATAGGCATGTCACCACTAAACCCAACATGGTTAGGGTCAGAAACAGTAGCAGGTTCAAAATCTGTAATAATGATAATGAGTCAAACTGAGTGATAGAATCAGTTAACATACCAATATTAGGTCGATAAGTAACCACCGGTCCCATTGTCCCAATCTGATCCATACAACAAACTGAAATGGAGGCACTGTTACGTTCTTCTTGCGTTGTAATGCCAGACAGAGTAAAGCTCATTTCAGTGGTATTCAGAGAAGTTCCTTTTGATGACACCACATGATATTGAACACAGCAAATTCCAGCATCAGCAGGTGGAGTCCATGACATGATAACACTAGTGTGTAGATCATCTTTATTATTGACGGTTGATGAATCAGAAGGTTGCTCTTCAACTAATGGTATATGTCAAACTGACTTTGAATAAAAAATAATGTAAGAGCTTACCTACTAGACCTACTTCGAGAGTCTGTTGAAAAATTCCATCAGAACAACTTATAGATATTAATTGATCAGTGTTCAATGAGGCGGTCGATGTGTAGGTATAAATATTCACTCCAGACAATTGCGATCCTCTGACAAACACAAACTCATTACCATTTACAGTCTGGGTGAAACTAGTTGTTTGTCTATTGGTGACACTAAACACTTGTTGACCATTAATGACCCATTCAAGGAGACCACCAGATACAACAGTAACACAAGTCACAGTAGCATTCATTCCATGACACACAGAGCGATCTTGACTCTGAAATACGTCCACTACAAAAATACAACTGATTGTTAAGGCCATGATACACTAGGCAACTTTGTTGCGCGCAACAAGGCAACTTTGTTGCCTGCAACAAAATCGCGCAGTGTGTCATGCAAATTCAAAGCAACTTTGTTGCGTGCAACATTGTTGTCTGGAATAGAACGCCGTTCTATTCCAGGCAATAATATTGCCTGAAACATCAAAGAAAAGCCGCCGTTGCCTAGGCTACGTCCTTATGCGGGCATTGGCGGCTGTATCGATCATGTGGACGACAGAGAAAGTAGTTTCAATGACATCAATGACTGCACTCGTGATGGATATGGACTTCACTATAAAATTACTATCCATCACTAGTGCAGTCACTGATCAGCGCTAAACTACTTTGAGAGTGCAGACAAAGAGGCTTAGAGTCAAATTTAACTTCTGGAATGCTCGATTTACTCTACAAGCACTGGATTACTCCTTGGAAGCCACACCCACTATTTTGGCTGTTGGCAGCTTGCGCGATCAAGAGACGAACGCAGGGTTACTGAATTTTTGGTGATTGTGATAGACAGGAGATGGCTCTAATCAACCAACGTGTTTCTGTATCGCAATCGTATTTTCTTTGAGCATAAATTGCACTGAAACAATATCATCAGTTGCCGAACATAGATTGCTCGACCCCGGGGTCTTTGGAAAAGAAAATTACCCGGACGGCAAGAGCTTTCCAATTGTAGCTCGTTGTAATGCTGATGGATGAAGGTGTTTGCAGTACTGACTTGCAATCCCGCCCTATTCGTCTATCAGTCTGTGTCTGAAAATAGATTACTTTTGCCGATAATCAATGTTTTCGGCTACCCACTTTCTTCATCTCCACAGTAGACAAAGAAGCAGTTACAAGCTGCATATTAGGAACCTTAAGATTTACACGTTAACGTGTACGTGTACCTGTAACTCACGTTACAAGTCACAGGTTCGTTTCAGATGGTGATTAAGATTTACAGGCGTGCCTTTTACTCAACCTGTGTGACCTGTGGTCAAGGCAACTGGACCATGCATGGGAGACGAGCGCTTGGGCACAGTGAGGCTAGCAGATAAGCGGCAGGAATACATCGAGTGTCGTGATTTATAACGCTATAAACGGCAGCAGCACAAGTTGGTAGCTTTGAATGTCGTCTATATAGCCTGCAGCTTTGGCAGAGGCTCCATCGAATTGCAATCGCAGGGTAAACAATAGTCGCTCCTGTTCTGGCGATTCGTATGGGCGAAGGAGAGCGCGTATCGGCGTTTTGATAAGTCAAGCATGTAGAGCAGGCTTTAAGCTATACATACGTCTATAACAAACGTGGATTTGATAAAACCTCGAGCCACAGAATCCACAGAGAAACTGCCTACCTATAGAATGGAGTCTACAGCACGTATGTAACGTGTAAACAACGCGTAGCCAGCTCAGCCCAGGCGATTGTAGAGCTCACGTGATCTTCTACACGTTATGCGTACACGTACAGGTCAAAAACGTGTAAATCTTAATGTCCCTATTTGCAATGCAGGCAGAGGAAGTGTGTGTCTATACGTCGGTTAAGTTTGATCTGTGTAGCGTATTTGCAAGTGTACGAGCGACTGTCTGATTATAGATGGTGGCCTAATATAGGTGGTTTACTCTATCAGTATATGCAACACAATCGAGATTATCTGACAATAATATGACTGCTCTCAAACCCTGCAATCTAACCAGCACTTTGGTTCTAAAGTATGCAAATTTGTGGTAGATATTCACTGATTTCACCGTCACAACAGGATCTTCTTCTGCATCCAGGTCCAGACTGCAGTCCACATTACCATCTAGTTCTAGATCATAACTGAAGTCCACCTGATCACAGACGTTTAGTGTAACAGCCTCGATATTTTCATGATCACAGACATTCACGGTGGTGGCAGCCTCCATCGCAAGCAGGCTAGCAGCTCAGTGCAAAGAGTGACACCGGTACCGAGAACGAGGCTATATATCCGATCCATCCGATCATGCACTGCGTGGTGGTGATTATGTGACCCACCTAGCCTCGTTCCCAGCCTCTTTTTAAGAAAAGAGCCTGGTACAGACTGTCTGCGCATGCTCGAGCTGCCCCACTTTTCTGGGGTAATTGGATATTCTCGTTATACGTCCGTGACATGCTAGTCCTTTGTTTGGCGCGATCATAGACGTTCAGCAAGCATTGCATTGTTTGCTAGCGCTTCTTCACACTCGCAAACGTCAAGGAATGCGTGCAAGAGCTTTCTGATGAGTAATTTGCAAGAAAAAATCTCGTGAGTTATGTCTCCCCGCCCCTTAATCATCTCGCCCGCGTTATCACGTTTTTATTGCCACTTAAAATTGTTAATATGCGCGCGTGCGTAGACAGTCTGTACCAGGCCCTTTTTTAAAGAAAGGGACTGGGTACGAGGCTAGTGACCCACCGTGCGTGGCGTAAGTCACAAATCACCGGTGCATGATATGTGACCGGGGGTCACTCATCACCCAGGTAAAAATAACATATATGTTGCACATAATTATGTTACATATATGGAGTGCAAAATAACCAGAAATTACATATATGTTGTATATGCAACATATTATATGTTACATATTAGGGAGGCACGGTAGTGACTCCCTATGTAGGGTTGAACGGAATAACAAGATGGCAGCTACATACAATGTATTAGCGTTCAAACGTTGATATTTCGCCTGGAAATGACTTGTATACGTCCAAAGACACTTAGATCTGCTATCTGGCGTTGCCCCATCTTACACTAGCAAGGAGATTGCTCGAAATTGTTGCTAAAGTGACGAACCTGGAAACGGTGAAAATCGAGTTTCGTCATCTTCTTCCTTCTTCTTCTTCTTTCTTCAACGCGCCTAGCGCCTTTACGCGAGCAGTACCGAGACCAAAACACTCACGAACAGTCGTGAAATTCTTCTGGCAGGTGCCTTTTGAACTTTGTTTTTAGCGAAACGGCGATATAAATTCCATGATTTCTCGATCGTGATCCATTGTCAGCTAAGTGTTAGACGCCATTATTGTGATTGCGCAATACGCACGTGACCAAGCAGTGGTTAGCGCACATGACCAAGCACTAGCTTGAGTATCGCCATGCCGTATGGATCACGTAGAACACATATTTGTCTGGAGTCTTCGAAGAACAATAAGCTCGAATAGGATCACCATTCTAGTCTGCGCTTGCCAGATAATTATAACCGCTGTACAAACAAGTTCGGGCGGGACTCGTATGCACTGCATGCATGCATGCGTAGGCGAGCTGATATGTACAGCATAACAATTATTTTTAGATACAAGTTTAAAATTGTTAATAATAAAGAAAAGCCATCATCAAAGATTGCTCAGTACGTGCATGATATTGAACAACATTTCTCTGAAAAAGAAAAAAGGACACAAACAAGAAAATTAAAAAGATTTCTATCAAATCAAAAGGATGTAGGGTTGTTAAATCTACCACTGGTCCACAATGTAAACTAACAAGGTACAAGCATGGAATGGTAACACGACTGACTTGCTAACAGACCATAGATCCCTACATCAGTGGCTGTACATGAGCAATATTTTGTCACAAGCTGAATGAACTAGCTATAATCAACTACGTATACAGCAGCCACTGATGTAGGGATCTATAGTCTATTAGCAAGTCAATCGTGTTACCATTCCATGCTTGTTCCTTGTTAGTTTACATTGTGGACCAGTGGTAGATTTAACAACCCTACATCCTTTTGATTTCGATAGAAATCTTTTTAATTTTCTTTTCAACATAATATGTACATAGCTTTGACATAGAATACAAAATGTATAGAGCATTTGCAATTACGTCATAATAATGATGCAATCAGAGCGCGCGAAACTAGTGGTGTACAGCCGTGTGGAACGTGGGGTAGTACTACTGCGCTACTAAGACCTGTGAAATTCACTCACTAGAATGGCGAAGAAAGTTAAAGGTATCGCTCCAAGCTACTTTCAGCAACTGCTACCTGAAGCAAAAAAGATATCAAAAAAAGATTCGAATTATTTCAGGAATAGACCCGTTCACTCTGTCGCTGGCATCGGCGCTCCATGGACAAAGTAACAATCCGGCAGCTCTACCATGCCCGCTTCCTCCTCTTGATTCAACAGACCTGCTATCATATTTGGTGTTACAAACGAGCTATATTACAACAAAACAATTAGAAGCACACAAATCCCTCGAGGCGTACAACCAGTTCGTTAGTGGCTGGATACAAGATATCTCAGCCTGGCTCATTAATGATAAATGTGTGATAACTGGAAGGGTAAGTCGTTTGTAATTGTTATTATTTAGTGATTGTGCTGTAGGTACGTCACTCACAAAGATGTAATGATGCTCCATTGGGTTGTTGGATCTTCTGGGAAACCTCAGGTGAAATCATTTGTGCTCACTGCAATTGCATGGTGGGCTTGGGTGAGGCATGCACCCATATTGCAGCCGTTCTATTTCATACTGAAGCTGTGTCTCGCATGAGAGGATCAACTACGTGTACGCAGCTTGAGTGCCAGTGGGTAATTCCAAGTTATCAAAAGGACATACCCTACGTTCCACTTCACAAGCTCGATTTTAGTTCAGCTAAATCAAAAAAATTAAAGTCGATTCTGCTATTGCAACATCGAGCAAAAGCACCACTTAGGCATGCGCTTATTATGCCGGAATAATTTTTAGAATAATAGGTAGTGTAAAATTTTGAGAATAATCGAGAATAATCGGTGAAATTTATAGCAAATGATCACGTGCACGTTTCCACGCCCCCAGTAACGTCTGTACTAAGCGGTCCACATGGCAAGATCAGTAGAAGAAGCGATCGATGAGTTGATGCGTGTGGACGATGATGGTGACGAGTACGAGCTGAGCACGAGTAGTGAAGAAGAAGTCGATGATTTGACAACGTCGGTGCCAGGGTCAGATCTCACCGTCAATGCTGCTCACAGTCAGTCCTCTAGTTGAGCCTCTAGTAGTGTGGAAGCTGCACCGCCTAGCCTATACTCTCCAGGCTACGTCCTCCAACATCTTCCGAGCTATCATGAAAACGGGTTATTGATCACACCGCATCAATCCAAAGATGGAGTAACACTGCTCAAAATGTCCTTCTTCTCCTACCTTCTTCCGCTGCAGCAGAAAGAGTCTTTTCTGTTTTGAATAACACCTTTGCAAGCAAACAGTTAAGAGCTCTTGAAGACTACGTCGAAGCTTCTATTATGCTACAGTATAATGCGCCTATCAATGTCACGCCCCACCCCCCAGTACGGGACAGGGGTGTGTGGAGTAAACATGTCTATTGTGGACTGTGGACAATGTTAATTATGTTCCTAGTCTTTGTTCACTACAATCATCATGTAGTCATTGATCATTATATAATGCTGTGCAAAGGTCATAATAATATATTCAGTTCTTGATCTCATACTCTGTTACTGAGACACGCTACATGGTGGCAGCTGATGGCTACTGGACAGCTACCTACGCCAGAACCATTTGACTTCACGAACCCTGACTCCTGGTCACGCTGGAAACGACGCTTTGAGCAATATCGTGCAGCATCAGGGCTCACAGCATCACCTGCACTTCGGCAAGTCACAACACTACTCTACTGTATGGGTGACGAAGCCAATGATGTCCTCGCGACGACCGATATCACAGAAGAGGAAAAAAAGGTCTACGACACTGTCATAACCAAGTTTGACGCTTACTTCAAAGAGCGCAGGAATGTCATCTTTGACCGCGCCAAATTCAATACTCGCTGCCAACAACCAGGGGAATCAGCTGATCATTTTATCGCTGCTCTGTACGCACTGGCAGTTGACTGCAACTATGGTGACCTAAGAGAAGAACTAATAAGAGACCGCATAGTGGTCGGTGTAAGAGACGCAAAGTTATCGGAACGACTTCAGATGGATGCAGCACTGAGTATTGAAAAGGCGAAGAAAGTTATTCGACAGGCCGAACTTGTCCAACAGCAGAAGACGACAACTCGTCCAACAGATACAGAAACGCCGTCCGTTGATGTTCTCAAGATAAAGGGTCAACCACGAACCTTCCCGCGAAAGAAACAGAGCCCGTGTACACGATGTGGAAAGGGGCCTCATTCGTTACTAGACTGTCCTGCGAAGGATGTTGTTTGTCGTAAGTGTCGACGTAGAGGGCACTATGCAGCGCTATGTTTTTCGAAGACCAAGGTGGATGTCATCGATATGAATGCTGGCCAAGATACTAGTGGAAAAGACGCCACTCCACCGCAGGAAGACGCAGACGGCAGTGATT
Source organism: Haliclona indistincta (assembly GCA_964017065.1). Taxonomy (NCBI): domain Eukaryota; kingdom Metazoa; phylum Porifera; class Demospongiae; order Haplosclerida; family Chalinidae; genus Haliclona; species Haliclona indistincta. The sequence continues at coordinate 7,025,763 of OZ024790.1, forward strand.
CATCTGGTTACATACTGAACGTTGTCGACGGAAACAACCGGAGATGTTGGACAGCCCAGATTTCTGTCAACCAAGAACAAGTCGTCTTTAAACTTGACACGGGTGCAGAGGTATCGGCAATATCTGACAAAGTATGCAGAGAGATGCGGCAGGTTCTGAAACCACCAACGGTGACAAATCAACGATCCAACGTATCTTTGTCATTGAAGGATTGAGAAACAACTTGCTTGGACTACCGGCAATAACCGCTCTCAACCTAGCAGTACAAGTGATGAGCACCACAGTAAATACTACTACCCTTAACTCACAAAGCGAAGTGGTGCAGAAGTTCTCTTCACTCTTCCAAGGTTTAGGGAACATGGGAGATCCGTATGTTATCAAACTTGTTAGTGATGCTGTACCTCATGCTCTATATACTCCTAGGAAGGTACCCTTACCTCTGCGAAAGAAGGTTAAGCAAGAGCTGGAGAGGATGGAGTCCATAGGAGTCATATCGAAAGTGGATCAACCCAGTCCCTGGTGTGCCGGAATGGTCGTGGTTCCTAAAAAGAACGGGACTGTCAGAGTTTGTGTCGACTTGAGACCACTGAATGAGAATGTGATGAGGGAAACTTTTCCTCTACCTACTGTGGACGACATCTTGGGCCAACTCAAAGGTGCTACCATATTTTCGAAACTTGATGCAAATTCGGGTTTTTGGCAAATCCCTTTGGCTTCTGAGTCTCGAGCATTGACAACGTTTATAACTCCATTTGGTCGGTTTCAATTCAATAAGTTGCCATTTGGTATCCGTAGTGCTCCGGAAGTTTATCAAAAACGAATGAGCCAAATATTAGAGGGTCTAGATGGGGTGTTGTGTCTAATTGATGATGTTTTTGTTTTTGCACAGAAGAGCAACACTCAGCGAGACTGCAAGCTACACTGAGACGAATTCAGACCGCAGGAGTTACATTGAATCTCGACAAGTGCTTGTTTAATCAGTCTGAAATCAAGTTCCTTGGCTATGTAATCAACGGAGATGGAATCTCGCCAGATCCGGATAAAACGGCAGCCATAATGAACATGTTACCTCCACGCAATGTCTCAGAGTTGAGAAGGTTTCTAGGTATGGTGAACCAATTCAGTAAATTTTCTCCTTACCTTTCTGAGTTGACACACCCTCTCAGACAGCTGTTGAGTCCCAAGAATCTCTGGACCTGGAATGAGACCATGGACAGAGCATTTTCCAAAGTCAAAAAGAGCTTGACAGATTCAACCGTTCTAACAATGTATGATCAAGATGCTCTCTTGAAGATATCTGCAGATGCTTCGTCTCACAGTCTGGGTGCAGTACTACTCCAGAAAGTGTCAACTCATTGGAAGCCTATTGTTTATGCCTCTCGCTCTCTCTCCAGTGCAGAAACCAGATATGCGCAAATTGAGAAAGAGGCTCTTGCATCTACCTGGGCCTGTGAGCGATTCTCTAATTATATCTTGGGAAAACAGGTTGTCTTGGAAACAGATCATAAGCCACTGGTACCACTACTAAGCTCTAAGAGTCTTGACGATCTACCTCCGAGGATCTTACGATTCCGGCTACGCCTTTCCCGATTTGATTATGTGATCACTTTTGTTCCAGGCAAACAGCTTCATACTGCTGATGTGCTATCTCGCACTGTTACAATCTCTGACCAAGATGACGTTGCAAGTGAAGAGACAGAATTGTTCGCAGAGGCAGTAGTTACAGCATTACCAGCAACCTCGGATTCTCTCGATAACTATCGAGCTGCTCAAGTCAATGACCCATTGTGTTCACAGGTCATCAATTTCTGCCTCAAGGGATGGCCCAACAAGCATCAAGTTACACATGTTGTCCGTCCTTACTGGGATTCCAGAGAGAAAATATCGGTGATCAACAATCTTCTACTGTACGGCTCTCGTATAATAGTGCCAACTGCTCTACAACAAAGCACAGTGGACAAGATACATTGTGGTCACCTTGGTATTCAGAAATGTCTCTCTCGTTCTAAAAGATCTGTTTGGTGGCCAGGAATGTCACAACAAATCAAGACAGCTGTGGCAAACTGCCGAGAATGTGCTTCCCTCTCTGTACCGAGTAGAGAACCACTGATTACGTCTACACTTCCCGACTATCCTTGGCAGAAGATAGGAGCTGACATCTTTCAATTGGGCACTGCTTACTACTTATTAGTAGTCGACTACTTTTCGCGTTATCCGGAAGTAGTGAAACTATCCTCTACCTCTTCTCAAACTGTTATCTCTGTTCTAAAGTCTCTCTTTTCCAGACATGGTATACCACAAGAGGTGAAGAGTGACAACGGCCCTCAATTTGATGCCTATGAAATGTCAGTCTTTGCTAAGTCATATGGATTCAAACACACTACTAGCAGCCCGCATTACCCCCAAAGTAATGGTCAAGTGGAACGGGCAATACAAACAGTCAAGAAGCTATTAAAGAAAGCTAGTGATCCCCAGCTTGCTTTGCTTGTGTATCGTACTACTCCCCTCGCTTGGTGTGGACTTAGCCCATCTGAGCTACTAATGGGACGCCAACTAAGATCTAACCTACCTTTGTCTACCCAACAACACACACCAGACTGGCCCTATTTGTCAGAGTTTCGTCAGCAAGATGAAAAGTACAAACAGCAGCAGAAACAGTCGTTTGATCGACGACATCGAACGAGATCACTTTCTCCTTTGCCCACTGATTCTCCAGTGATTGTTCGCACCCGAGACAGACAGACTCCTGGTATCATTGTTGCAGACACACCAGCCCCTCGGTCTTATCTGGTCCAGACTCCGATTGGTACACTTCGACGTAATCGTCAACATCTGGTACCTATCCCTCCTGAGTCTTCACCTCTCACAGACTCTGAAGCTACCACAGATACGACACCGACTGGCTCTCCACCCTGCAACCGTCCAATGATTCCTCCTCCTCCCCACAGTCCTATCATGACTCGCACAAAGACTGGGACTGCTATAAGACCACCTGACCGACTCAATCTTTGAGAAAGGGAGATGTGGAGTAAACATGTCTATTGTGGACTGTGGACAATGTTAATTATGTTCCTAGTCTTTGTTCACTACAATCATCATGTAGTCATTGATCATTATATAATGCTGTGCAAAGGTCATAATAATATATTCAGTTCTTGATCTCATACTCTGTTACTGAGACACGCTACAGGGTGGGGGTTGTACGGGATTATACAACGCAATTTTGCCCGAGGGTCGGGCATTTGACCAACTCCGGTTACGCTTGGATTTCATGATATACGTGTAGCTGAGTCATTCTTCTATATATGTAAGGTCAAATCCCGTACATAGGATAGGGGCAGGGTGGGGATATAGACGGGATTAGTAGGGGATTTGCATCGCCAACTTTGCCCCACCCTGGGGCTTTTGACTTCCTGTTTGTGCAAATCCCCTATAATCCCCTACTTTTGCCCCGTACTGGGGGGTGGGGCGTGACATTGATAGGCGCATAACAAAAGGGAATAGACAATCTGTACTGAACAGCTTAGTGTTTGTCAAATGTTGCTCATTAATTTCCTGTAAATATTGTGTTGTAATTGTCATGATGCTTTGAGAATCACAAGAATAATCGGTCCAATTTTAATAAGAATAATCGGGCTATAATTTGAGAAATTCTAAAAAGAATAATAGGAAAAAGTAAAAGAATAATAGGCTCATGCCTAGCACCACTACAGCATCTGCAGTAAAGAAAACCATGGCATCACATACTCCTGGGCAAGATGAGTTACAATCCTTTTACCATAGGATAAGTCAGTGCAGTTTGAAGCCAGCCATATTGTCACTGATCCCTCAGTATGCTCATGATTTTGTCCCAAAAACTAGGCTGCATACTTTTCCAAAGCCTTTATCATCTCTTTATCACCCAAAATTTACTCAGTTCAATCTTGATGATCTTCTTTCAGCAAGTAGGTCCGCTTTTGATCAACTACATGTACACTTAACAGTTGACATGGTCGAGGCAGTGGAAAAAGAGACACGCTTACAAAGCCACTCGAAATTGTGGTACACGTTTCGTGCAGGAAGGGTCACCGCCTCAAAAATGAAGGCTGTCTGTAGAACGAGCCTTGACAAGCCATCTAAAAGTCTTATACTGTCTATTTGCTATCCAGAAGTGCTTCACTTCACTACTGCAGCGACACGCTGGGGATGTTCTCATGAACAGTCTGCTCTAAACTTCTATAAAAAGGTCAAAGAAGGAGTGCACACACATTTTTCCTTGTATAGTAGTGGGTTACTTCTTAACCAAGAGTGGCCGTACTTAGGTGCCTCGCCTGATGGAATAGCTAATTGTGAGTGTTGTGGCACTGGAGTAGTGGAAGTCAAGTGCACATAATGTAATCGCCATGAGAATACATTAGAAAATCTATCATGCCTGGTACAGAATGAAGATGGTCTGGAGCTCGATCAAACACACGCCTATTATTATCAAGTACAAACACAAATATTTATTGCTAAAGTAGACTACCGTGACTTTTGTGTGTGTACGTTTCCTACTGATAATGAACCTTGTCTGCTTATGCACATTGAGCGAATTCTACCTGATTTTGAGTTTTGGTCTAGTTGCCTGGATGCTTCATCGGATTTCTTTAAGCAATGTCTACTTCCTGAAATTTTAGGAACATGGTTCAGTAGGAATTAATTGCTCCTACTCATCAATCACAGGCAACAAAGGAGGGAGAACTGGCAAGCTGTAAGCTGTTCTGTTATTGCCAAAAGCCAGATGATAAAACTGTAGATTGGATTGGATGTGACAATCCCACGTGTTCTATTGAATGGTTCCACACATCATGTCTTAATAATTAATACTACAATTCCCAAAGGGAAATGGTATTGTCCATCATGTAAAAATATTGATCAATACATATTATATCTCATTTACAACAATTATTAATTAAAATTAATTAACTGATAATGTATGTGGGCGTGTACAAACATAAGATTAGGAATTAAATCAGTGTAAGCAGATATAGCTGTAACAGACTATCTGACTTTATCATGGACTGAGACTCTCTGACTATACTTATTGTCACACAATACATTGTCTGTTACATAGATACATGTCATTGTTAAGCTCTGCTATATATGGGTTGTCTATTTTCAATAAAGACTGTTGAGAGCTTGACCCAACTTGCTCTGTTAATTTGTGACGATTCTGCGTGTTACATAGCACTTGGTGTAGCACTGCATGTGTGTATCATAATAGCTTGTTTAATTTGTTAATCAAAAGGCACCACAGAGTCACAAAGGTTACATAGTGCGCATGAAATTCTCACAATACGGTCAAGGACTAGACATTATTCTCCTGCTCTAGTTGACACATAATCTATAGGAAGTGTGCCTTGTAAGTTTTGCCTGACTATCCCAATCACACGTTCCACATGAATTCGAACGTTGGCGATTGAACGGGTCTTCTCCACTTCCAATGCTGTCAGCTGAGCTTTTCCTTTGGTGAAGGCAGGTGTGTGAAGAGTTTGCTTCACAGATTCCGACTGAGTCAGTAATATCGAAGCCACGATCTGCAAGCACAATGTACGTCTCCTGGTAACAGCTTTGTGAGGATGCCACAGTGTTCAGTTACGTACTTATCACTAACTCGTCCTCCCCAGGCTTGAGATATGAAGCTTACAACTCCTTGCGGTGCAATGCCGATCAAGAATTTTGCCGCATTGTGGTGCTTATAGGTTGACCAGGTTGCCGATCTTGTCAAAAGACCTGATGAACGCTCAATGAAAACTTCGAAACAATCGATAATAACAGCAACCTTATCCTTAAACTTAGCACGAAAACACTCAGGCATAGTTCTTCTGAGATCATCACGCTCTGGCCACAACAGCAATGGTTTGAGCCTTGTGTCGAGTATTAGGGAGGCACGGTAGTGACTCCCTATGTAGGGATGAACGAGAAAAGAAGATGGCGGCTACATACAATGTATTAGCGTTCAAACGCTGATATTTCGCCTGGCGATGAATTTTAAACGTCCAAAGACACTTAGATCTGCTCTCTGGCGTTGCCACATCTTACAGTAGCAAGGAGATTGCTCGAAATTGTTACTAAAGTGACGAACCTGGAAACGGTGAAAATCGACTTTTGCCATCTTCGTTTTCTTTCTTTCTTCCACTCGCCTAGCACCTTTACGCGAGCAGTGTCAAGACCAAAACACCCACGAACAGTCGTGAAATTCTCCTGGCATGTGCCTTTTGAACTTAGTTTTTAGCGAAACGACGATATACATTTGACGAGCTCACGATCACGAACAGTTGTCAGCTAAGTGTTTGACGCCATTATTGTGATTACGTAATACGCACGTGACCAAACACACTTGTAGAGTATCGCCGTATGGAGAGCGCATATTGGCGTCTGGAGTCTTCGAAGAACAACTCACAGAGTAAGCTCGTGTAGTATCACCGTTCTGCTGCTTGCCAGATAGTATCACAGCCATACAGGAATTCTAAACCAGAGTGGGCGGGGCTCATATGCTGTGCATCCAGGCTGCACCTAGCCTCGAACCAGGCTCTTTTAATTTGTGTGGGCGGAATAAAGAGCCTGGTACACACTGTCTGCGCATGCTCCAAATTGCGCCGGAATTCCGGCGCGATAGGAAACTTTCGTGCACGTTTGTAATACGCGCCACGAAATTTTACGTCATCGCTTACTGGTACTGTGGATCTCGGTTCAGAACAAGTGTTAGTCTTCTTTATTGGAAGTTCTGCTAACTACATTAGTAATACTGTACAGGCAAGGCAGTAGTAATACTGTACAGGCAAGGCGTTTGAATTGGGCTAGCTAGAAGCAGCCATGTTCTTTGCTTGACCACGCCCTTCGTCCCGCCTGGCATTGATAATTATTATTTCGTCACATCCGTCCAAACCACGTGAATTTTCAGCACATGCGCAGACAGTGTGTACCAGGTTCTTTATTCCGCCCACACAAATTAAAAGAGCCTGGTTCGAGGCTAGGCTGCACCATGCATGAATGCATGAGCTAGTTTCAGTATTTAGGAGCTACAAGTTAAAAAGCAATTATCAAGAAAAGCAAACCAAACCAATGACGGAAACAAAAAAGAGATACATTATCTTGCCGAAGTCGAACTGCACCAAAAATTTAAAACTCACTGTAAAAGAAAAAAGGACACAAACAAGAAAATAAAAAGATTTCTAACGAAATCAAAAGGATGTAGGGATAAAGAAATCTGCTGCTGGTCCACAATGTAAACCAACAAGGAGCAAGCATGGAACAGTAACACGATTGACTTGCTAACAGACCATAGATCCCTACATCAGTGGCTGACTACAGCAGTTCTGCTAGTTGCTATTGACTGACACCTAACATGCTTGTGACAAAATAATTATAGTATAGTCAAAATGTTATGTACAGCCACTGATGTAGGGATCTATGGTCTGTTAGCAAGTCAATCGTGTTACCATTCCATGCTTGCTCCTTGTTGGTTTACATTGTGGACCAGCAGCAGATTTCTTTATCCCTACATCCTTTTGATTTCGTTAGAAATCTTTTTATTTTCTTTAACTACCCATTTCTTGAAGATACGAGAAACGGTAGAACAGTGTATAGAAAAGCGGTACGCCAGATCTTGCATTGGTGAATTAAGTCTTAAGCTTTATCAGTGTCAGCATCAGTTCCTGAAATGGAGTCAGTTTTGACGTCGTGGATGATTGCAAGTGCTTTGGTGTTACAAGCTCATACAGAGCATTGAGCATTGCAGCATTAGAGAGACCAGTGTGGAATTGAACAAAACTATCATCAGTGAACCTCGTATCCTCGGCAGTAAACTGCAGGTGAGTAGCTTTTAAGAGCCCTTCAAGCTTCTTTATCTTATCATTAGCTTCAATTAGTTCCTGCTGAAAGAGGAGTATATGGTGTCTGCTGAGCTCTGTTTTGGACCTCTGCTGTACTCACTGCCTCGGTCTGCAAATTGTCTCCTGTGCCTTGCTCCTCCAGCTCATGAGTGAGATTGACTGCTACCTCGTCAAGCTGCTTCCTCTGTTATTGTCATCTCTTCATTCGTTCGTACCTGTCAACCTTATCACTAGGCGGAGTGCCGCTATCATCTTGTGAGCTACCAGGAAGGTGTTGAGTCGGCAGCCAGTCTGGATGCATATCGTCTTCCGGGTTGCTGGTTTACCGGTTATAAAATGTCTCGAGCACACTCTGTCATTTTCTAGAATCTTGTCCGTCAATCCTTCTCTCTTTATAGCCGCCAAAAATCCTGCTCTGCACTTCCTACTAAGCTGCTCCTTCTTGAATCCGCGGCTGTGCACTACTTTTGGTATTCTGAAAAACGATACTTTGTCGCGGCCCGAACACTTCGAGCAACTGGGAACGATACACAGAACCATTCTACTAACGAGTACTATGTTACAAGCCCTTGTAAAGTAGCTTGTAAAAGCGTACAACTGGTTGCAAAGCAGTACACCAGCTGCAGCTTTCAGCCTACCTGTACACCACCACGTTGGTCACGTGATTTGTGATGTCACGTGCAAACGCTCTATTAGAGGCTTTAGAGATTTCAAGCTGCAGAGCTAGCTAGAGTGTTTTCGTGGAGATTTTCAAGCGGTGAGACGTAAACAAGCGTGTTTTTTGACGACACACACACACATTATGCTAGTTTTACCTGGGCACAGGGGCCGGTCGCATATCACCGCGACACCGGGGATCATGTGGAAAGAACGGACCAATTGTAGGACTTAATCGAGAAGCCGTACAAGTGACACGGATGTCATGCGCTCTCACGTGCATCGCCCATAAGTATTATACTACTACTGCAGTTTTAATGAATCTTGCAAAATGCATTGTGCACGAAACGCCCTTTGCACATGCGCAATAGCTCGAAATAATACTAAAAAGTTACTTAACTAGCTATTGCGCATGTGCAAGGACGTTGACATGCTTGACAAAATTTGCAAGATTCACTAAAATTGCAGTAAAGTCTAAACCCAAGACCGTAAAAACGCCTTCGCCTAACAGCGCCCAGTATGCACCTAACAGCGCCCAGTATGGACCTAACGGCGCCCAGTATGGACCTAACGGCGCCCAGTATGGACCTAACGGCGCCCAGTATATACTGTTCTAGCTGGCACGTTAGGCGAACTACTGGGCGCCGTTAGGTCCATACTGGGCGCTGTTAGGTCCATACTGGGCGCTGTTAGATGAAGGTTTTTTTAGGGTCTTGGGTTTGGGTTTAGTATAATAACTAGAGTTTTAATGAACACATACCAATGCGCTGAGCAATGGGCTAAACACGACTACTCCAGCATTACTGCAACACGCACGTTAAGCTAGCCCATAGACAGCTCCAGAAAAATAGATGATAGCATAATTATTATGCACTAACAGTTGATTGGCACATCACAGAAGGCCTCAAGATAGACTGATACCGTAGCTATAGCCTATAGGCCTCAAGAAGTTTAATGGCTCTGACGTACGGTACATGTGAGACTGAAAGAGAACATCGACATGTGAGACTGAGTGAGGACATCGACATGGATAGGAGGTTGGGTGACACACCCACAATACCGTAAAGTGCTCTTACTAGGACACGTAGCTTTAGAAAGCCATGGATTAGCCGCTCGAGCAAGGCTTGCCAGCATAGAAAATGTCTTCATAGGACTATAAATTCAGTGAAAAAGCTGCAGAGAGTGTTTTCGTGGAGATTTTCAAGCGGTGAGACGTAAACAAGCGTGTTTTTTGACGACACACACACACACACACACATATACGTACGTATATAGATGGACACAAACGCATAACCCTCGCGCGGGTACTGGTAAAACCAGGAACGGGAAACGAGGAAACGGGAAATAAGAAATTGGAAATAAGAAATGGGAAACCGGAAATGAGAAACCAGAAATCAGTAACAAAAATACATTGTAACTCTGTTGTAACTTGTCTCTAAAAGTATAGCTGAGCGCTGACGAGACTGCATGCATCAGTGGTGCACGGTCACTAGTACCGTCTGTTCATGTAGTATTACTGACTGCAGTCTAGCGCAGTGTCATGATCTGTGAGACTGTAAACACGCTGGTCTAGCCAGCGCGGACGACGGTGAGTGTATGTCAGTACTGTGCAGTCTAGTGTGCAGTGTAACGGTTGGCTTGTAATTTTACACAACAGAGTTTTATAAACGTTTTACACAAAAATGAAAGTAGTAGATATTAGAATACAAGGGCAATGAAGAATTCAGATAGCTCAGTCAGATCTGATGAATAAAAAGATGATACCTAGGGTCAAAGTCACTCATAAGGCTACAATGCTTATCTATGACTGATGTGTTCTGTATATGACGTGAACGTACCATCCACCACTCAGCGGCACTGATCATATCGTAGACTGCACAGTCACCGTCGTCCACTCTGGCTAGACCAGCGTGTTTACAGTCTCACAGATCATGACACTGCGCTAGACTGCAGTCAGTACTAACTACGTGAACAGTACTAGTGATCGTGCACCACATGATGATCCTTGCAGTCTCGTCAGCGCTCACGGCTGTACTTTTAGAGACAGTTACAATGTATTTTTGTTACTGATTTCTGGTTTCTCATTTCCGGTTTCCCATTTCTTATTTCCCGTTTCTTATTTCCCGTTTCCTTGTTTCCCGTTCCTGGTTTTACCAGTACCCCCCTCACGCATACTGCGCACGGGTAATTATGAGCAATGCACGTGAGGGAGCGCGTGACATCCGTGTCACTAGTACGGCTTCTCGATTAAGTCCTACGGTTGGAAGGTTCTTTAGGGCCTAATTAATGAGCCTTTCCCAATATAGCCTCCGCCCCAGGCCCCACCCTCTAATTAATTTGCAATTACCGAGAGAGGGCCTGGTAACACTCGCCACAAAAACTGTCGCAACTACCCCACAAAATCGTGGGGTCGCGAGCAGGTTACAGCGCGCGAATCCATCGCGCCACTATTGTAGTTGGGCGTGGCCCGACCTCTGCGTCTGCGGGAGGTCGGGTGTCACACGTATGCAAAAGTTGTTCCAGGGCTTGTTTCACAGTGAAATCATGAATACGATTTGTAATTATGAATATAATTTTAAAACCAATGATTATGATTAAACGGTGCATACAACATGTAATGTTGTAAACATTTCTTGTAAATATTTGAAATACTGCAATCTGATTGGAGCTGCACGAATTCGTGCAGTAGAACAAATAAGTGATACGTGTGACACCCGACCTCCCGCAGACGCAGAGGTCGGGCCACGCCCAACTACCATTATTGCTTGACGTACAACGTAACCGTTCTACTACGTAAGTTCACCAATGCTGCTCAAGTTCTACTGCTGCATATATCTTTGTTTCATTCCATTGTGGCTTGTCTCAGTAGTACTAGGATGCTCTTTGTGCGCCTACAAACCAGCGAGAATGAACAGACGAATGCTTACGTTAGAGCGACGGTATTGTGATGGGCGGGGCGTCACGTAACCATAGAAACAAAATTTTTTATCGGGCGACAGTTTTTGTCGCGAGTGTAACCAGGCCATCAAACCTCGATTGCTAATAATGAGAGGGGTGTGGCCTGGGGAGGAGGCTATTCCCATAGATAGTACACATAACGGGATTGGTGACTACAAATCACGTAATACAATTCTGCGCGGCGCATCCGCGTTACAATATTTGGCCGCATGGTTGCAGCTGACAACGGCGAGGAATGGCTAGTCAGCTGTAAAAACAAGACTACATACAAGTGCTTGTAGAAGGTAAGCTGCGTTACACAGTGTAAATTTACAGATTGAGAAGTGGTCTAACTAAAGATAGTTGTTTTACCTAACCAAACTGTTATTATTATGCACAATCTCGGGTTTGATAAACCTGTATTGTTCGTCTTTTCAGTGCAGAATTTTCTGTACCTGTATACACGCACAAACATAAGCTTTCTACAAATCCATTGAAAAAAATGACAGAGAAGGAGTTGTTGTATGCCTTTAGCCACTTTTCTTCCTTGTGCTTGAATTTTTTGTTGAAATAAAGTAATCGATATAGGAGAAAATGATTAATTTAGTTGCAGATTTCCTGTACCTATATTGGAGAAGCAAATAATTGTAGTCAATATATTTTTGAACCAAATATTAGTGATAGGTCTATATTATGCCATTAGATGTCTTACGTACCTCTGAAATAAAGATCAGAGGGTTCACATGAAGATATAATAATTATTGTTGCTATTTTTAGACAATGGAAAGAAGGCAGTTGAAAAGTACCAAAACTCAAAGTCACTTCAGCTGGCTGTTTCAATACTAACAGCCAACCCTCACTCACAGCAGCCAACAGCTCTCACTCACCATACACAGCAGTAAACCAGAACCAACTTTGTATAATTCAAGCTATTTTACGACTACGCCTTAGTCAACTAGTTGACCATGTTGTACTGAGTCAGCTAGCTCGATCATCAGTGGTACAGTACAGCATGCAGACTAGACCAGTTGCTGATGATTTTTTCAAATTTACTTTCAACTTTAACTATGCATAGAGTTGTATGTACTGTGTTGTGTAATAGCAAGAGTGATACTCAGTACGGCAGTAGCAGTATCTTAGACTTCTCGCCGCTGATGACAGACAGCTTCAACAACAGACAGTAGAACTATATTAAAGAGATACAATTACAGCAGTATCTTAGTACCATGTACCTTGCCGCTGAGTTTGTGTCTCTTACACGAACAGGAACTGCATTTGTACTCACCGCGTACCGTACCGCCATAGCTATTCTATGCAGGCGCAAACGCGGCGCTATAACGCGGATGTGCCGTAAAAACAGTGATAATTTACGGGAGTCACCAATCCCGTTATGTGTACTATCTATGCTATTCCCAATAAGACAATGGAATGTATGGGTGGAGTTAATTAAACGTGACGTCACTTCCGGAGTCCCAAAGCAGCTCCACTAGCAGCTACAGTGGACCACACGAAGAGAGTGAAAAACTATGTTTTTGACATTTTGTTTCATATCTCAAGAACCAAGTGTCCTATGATCATGTTGCAGGTACCATTATGATCCTCTATCCTTACCGAACACCCTCATTCATATGGCTTTGTGTCACGTGATGTGGGAGTGTCACAACATGGCGGCGTATCACACCCACTGGAACGACAGTTTTTAGTTAGGATTTCCAGAACTACTGGTAGTTAAGATTTCTTAACGCTGCATTACAACCTTCACCTAGGGCGCTAACCTGTGGGCAAGTGTCCGTCTTTAACTAGCGTTAGTTCGGCGAAGGGAAGCAAAAGATGGGTTTCGCGACAAGCCAAAATTTTAGGTGCGGGAAATCCGATTCCGTGGGAGTTAAGCTCCAATACTAGGAGACTGCACAGCCAATACATTCATCCACACTTTTCCACACACTACGCGTCCCTAGAAATGTGCACAGCGACAAACGAGACTCTTTCCTGCTCGAGTGCTGTTTTCTTGCCGCCATCTTGCTAATTTAATGGATTTTGTGATGTCACACGTTTGTTATTGGCATGTGTTGCGTCATAACTATTACACAGACTTAATGTGTTTTCAACAGTTATGACGTTTTACACAGCCATAGTTATTATGCGTGACATCACAAAAACCCATTAAATTAGCAAGATGGCGGCAAGAAAACGGCACTCGAGCAGGAAAGAGTCTCGTTTGTCGCTGTGCAAATTTCTAGGGACGCGTAGTGTGTGGCAAAGTGTGGATGAATGTATTGGCTGTGCAGTCTCCTAGTATTGGAGTTTAACTCCCACGGAATCGGATTTCCCGCACCTAAAATTTTGGCTTGTCGCGAAACCCATCTTTTGCTCCCCTTCGCCGAACTAACGCTAGTTAAAGACGGACAATTGCCCACAGGTTAGCGCCCTAGGTGAAGGTTGTAATGCAGCGTTAAGAAATCTTAACTACCAGTAGTTCTGGAAATCCTAACTAAAAACTGTCGTTCCAGTGGGTGTGATACGCCGCCATGTTGTGACACTCCCACATCACGTGACACAAAGCCATATGAATGAGGGTGTTCAGTAAGGATAGAGGATCATAATGGTACCTGCAACATGATCATAGGACACTTGGTTCCTGAGATATGAAACAAAATGTCAAAAACATAGTTTTTCACTCTCTTCGTGTGGTCCACTGCTTAACCCTTTAATTACTAAATTATCTGGCTGAAATTTTAACCTCGTAAGTGCTGACCACTTCTCTCGTGAATATCTCGTGTGTCTTTTGTGCTACTGGTCTCAAATTTGCGTCCTTTTACGCCAGTGAGTAGCCGCAATTGCCCACACTCAAGTCAGTCGATATGCCCCTCCCACTTCGAAAGTGAAGCCGACAAAGTGCAACGGCCTCGTCAAATTTTGCTCAAAGTTGGTGCTTTGGGGCTGGACACTGAAAAGTACACACAAATAGCAGTGGTTTTGGTGAGTGCAAAATGTAGCCCAGATCATAGAGAATGTCCAAAAATGTGTTTCCGAGCACCCTGAAGCCGTAAAATGTCCCAATTTTCTTGGCAGCCATTTTGTTTTTCGTAAAATGTTGTGAATTTTGCATTGAAGCCATAGAAATGCCGAAGCCAATACGTTTAGCGCAGGGGCGCGCCGAAAACCGGTCAATTTTATGCGGTTATTTGTATTCTTCAATTTGGCTTAATTTCGGAATATTTTAACACTTTTTGATAAAGTTATGGTGTCGGAAGTATGTATGTCGCCAAAAGGCGACAATAGGGGTTAAAGGGTTAATGTATGGGTGTGATTGAGAAAATGGTTGAAGTTTGAGCTCACCGTACTCAAGCTGGGTTTTGATTATTCTTGCTAAAATCGGGTAACTTGGAGTGCACAAGCCTGGCTATTAATACGAACTAGAATCAGCACGATCGTGCTTAGTTGAACGGCAAAACAGCGATGCCAGACATAGCTGTATAACTGGAAGGAACGCGTTACTGAAAGAAGCACAGGTTTGTGGAAGCGCCAACCATGTGCGAGCAGTTCCGCTTTGTCGGTATATAGTGTTTAGCGCCGGTAGGCAACGGTAGAACGAAGGCAAAGACGAGGATAAGCTTACTACTGCGTACGGTAGCGCGGCGTGTTGATAGTCACAAACAACGGTTGTTTACAGCAGGAAGAACACTAGTACAGCTTGCCACAACGTAAAGCAGAAGTGCAGTAGTGTGCAGCGCCGGCAGTCATTGGCGTTAGTGAAGTAAAACAAAAAAATGAGTGAACGCTACAGCATGCTTTTGTGTACCCTGCAGCGCCGGGACAGGATCATCCAATCCCGTCCCAGACTGAAATCAGGAAGCTCCTGCAAGCAGCGCAATGTTTAAGACAGCACTCTTTTAGCTTTGGTTGACTTTCTATGCCACCAAAGATAAAAATTATTATCAATGCCATTGAGAAGTGAGTGCTGCAGATCAAGAAGCCTGCAGTTACGTATATACGTTCATGACTTTTTGAATTATGAATGGAACATCAAAACTATGTGGTGTCAGCATGCTATTGATCGTCTATGGACAGTGATAACTTTGTTGCCTTCAAGTAGTACACCATCCTATGTAAAATGCAGTAGTTATAGCCGGACACTACTCCCAACAATACCGTGACCGTTATAACAAGACGATCTACAATAGAACAATGTGCTGTTCATTCTTCATTGTTCACAAACCATTTTATAAGACCACTGATCTCTTCTTATTATAATTATTGCTTGCACATTCATGCCTATGCATTAATACTCACCTTTCTCATTATAATTATTAATACTTACCTTTCTCGGATAAGTTAGTAGCAATACTGACATATTCATAACTGCATAAGTGTACACTGAATTGTTCCGTCTCCAGTGAATTTCCATCTCTGGCTATCGACTCAAAAGGGAATCTCTTATTTTCAGCTGTTCGACAGCAGTTATGTTCATCTTTCACAACATCAAATTGACAACCTTATAAACTATTGATTAGGTTGATCAATTGAGATCACAGTCGACAAACAAGGAAGAAGAGCTTTGGAATATTTAAGCACATAAAAAGATAATTACTCACTATAGTGTTTTTATTAACTACTTTAAAGGGTGAGATATGGTAGCTACAGTGTAGTAAATAAAAGTGAGAAGTAATGATGTGAATTTGTGTGCACATAAATGATCTTATATACCGTTGCTATGTGGTTGCTAAGGATATACGCGTTTCATAAATCGACCATATAGCATTGGGAACCGCCTACAGTGCTATATCATGCGGCCAAGAGTGCTATATCTGAGGTGACCTTTGTACCAACAAGATAGCTTTAATACGCACCATCACGTTCATCAAACAATTCAACATCAAAACATAGTAAACACATTATACAGGAACACATGAGAGAGCTACAGTCCAATGAGCAGGCCGGCTCCCAAGAAACTGCGAGTGGCGGGGGGTTGAAATTGTTCAGGGTGTTAAAATCATCGTTGATAATGACAGCACAGCCAGCAACAACACAAAGACACTCGGGAGGCGAAATAGTAGCGATCTATGCGCCTCAGCTACATAACCGCGCCGGGTATAGGCAAGCTGAGCCATTGTAGATCGCCCACATAACAACTTTGGATGTAAGTCTAATCTCAACCTTCTCCTGGTAGATAGAAGCGCTTCATTAACAACACTGACAGCCGAGAAAGGTCACGGGTGAACAGCTAGACCAGCCAGGAGCCAGCACCATAGTAGCACGTTCTTTCGCCATTTTTCAAGTGACGTCATGTACGTTGCTAGGCGATGGTGGTGACGTAACGGGTTGCCAAGGCATCCTTGGCAACCACATAGCAACAGTAGATAAAATCTGTTATATCCCTCGTGGGAGTGATATAACTAATACTTAACTATACATTTCCAGCATGAGTCGAATGCTACCAGTGATCATAATTATGTCGAACGTAACTATATACAGGAACCGCAAAAGGTTGACACTAAAGTCCAATATAATCAGTATTGCCTATCCGATTTCTTCGGTCCGTTCTATCGAGAAAGGTAAGTATTAATGCATAGGCATGAATGTGCAAGCATTATAATAAGAAGAGACCAGTGGTTTTATAAAATGGTTTATGAACACTGAAGAATGAACAGCACATTGTTTCTATTGTAGATCGTCTTGTTATAACGGTCACGGTATTGCTGGGAGTAGTGTCTATAACTACTGCATTTTTACATAGGATGGTGTACTACTTGAAGCAAAGTTATCACTGTTCATGATCATAGACGATCAATAGCATGCTGACACCACATTAATTGTTTTGATGTTCCATTCATAATTCTTACCATCAAAAAGTAGTGAACGTACGTAACTGCAGGCTTCTTGATTTGCAGCACTCACTTCTCAATGGCATTGATAATAATTTTTATCAACCAAAGCTAGAAGGATGCTGTCTTAAACAATGCGCTGCTTGCAGGAGCTTCCTGATTTCAGCTTGGGACGGGAATGGATGATCCTGTCCAGGCGGGACGTCCCGCGCATGTCCCGTCCCGTCCCGGATTTTAGGCACCACCACGTACGACGCTCACTCAGAAAGCCGCTACTCATGACGACCGTATGGTTCTTGTGTAACCTTCCTTGTTTCTGGCAAGTGGTCATATAGAATGTGTAGATCGGATTGTGAGCACTTCAATGAATAGAATTGAGCTGGAAAATACAAACTGCTGATCAAGGGGGGGTCACCTAGTATCAACCCGTGTAGATCCGCGACCGGGATCAAGATCCAATCAATCAATCAAGGTGTTTTTTTGTGCGTGATCAAGCAATCAAGATGACGGCTTCGGAGTCGATCAAAGGATCAAGATAAAATCAACAAACTCAATTTTTACTGTAAATTACGCTGTTAACTCACTGCTATGACAATTTTAAGTTGTCTAGCTGTATTGAAATAATTATTTGGCTGCTGTCGGCGGTGCATGATACACCAGGATACACGCTGTAAGAGACTGCCATTAGCAACGCAATATGGCGGAGGGGTGTGTCTAAGTCAAAGTAATAATTATTAATGGGCGGAGCGTACGTACTTGTCATGTCATGTCATGCACTACATCCGTACATCAGTAGTATGACGCCATCATATCAATGACGAAGTCTCGCACATTAAGGTGGCGGTATACCCGTTTTTATGAATATTAATGAGCGACTTTCTTTTATCTGCAGCTCGTGACAGAGCAACGCTAGCAGCGTGAAACTAGCTCTGATGCATCAATGAGTGTGTCTCAATGTATAATGCAGTTTGAAACGTTGCACAATATTCTACACCAAGGAATAATGTAGGAACAATCGACATCGTACGGATACGCATTTTTCTCCTGACTAACCGTGCAGCAAAGGTTACCAGCTGAAATTCGTCTCTTATAAACCATTTCTAGGTGCTGACGAAGAGTTTTGTTGACCCACGCTGAACGTAGCTGTTCTATGCATCGACAAACATGGACGTCACTGCAAAATCAGCCATGATTTAGAATGAAAAATTGTTTTTCTTAAAATCAGAAAACGTAAATGCAGAAAACTCTTCGTCAGCAGTTAGAAATGGTTTATAAGAGTCGAATTTCAGCTGGTAACCTTTGCTGCACGGTTAGTCAGGAGAGATTTTTGGCGTGAAAAATGCGTATCCGTACGATGTCGATTGTTCCTACATTATTCCTTGGTGTAGAATATTGTGCAACGTTTCAAGCTGCATTATACATTGAGACACACTCATTGATGCATCAGAGCGAGTTTCACGCTGCTAGCGTTGCTCTGTCACGAGCTGCAGATAAAAGAAAGTCACTCATTAATATTCATAAAAACGGGTATACCGCCACCTTAACTAAGTCTAACTGTGCAATGGAGCGTATCGCTGTAGTACTTCATTTAAAGAGCAGGGAGGCTGGACTAACCGTCAAAAGGTTTGGCGTTTCAGTAAGGAGAACGTTAGCAGTTATGTAGGCGAGCTCTTCTGCATCTCTGTTAGCCATTGGTTTTTGCTTGTCTGGTGCAGCGCAGTGCAGTATTAGTACTATAACCGCGCAAGTGCGCTCCGGCTCCCAAATGAAGGAAGGAGGAGCGTAAGCGCGCACGTGCGCGACCAAGATCAAGGGATCAAAGTCTGAAATCTGCAACGATCAAGCGATCAAGGCCAGATTTGGGACGATCAAGGTCTTGATCCCGGTCGCGGATCTGGACACGGGTTGATACTAGGTGACCCCCCCCCCCTGCTGATATACCCGCTATCAGTACATAGCGGGTATATCTAACAGACTAGGCACCAAAGGTCAGATGCCTCGGTGAAATGCCACCATTTCACATACACAGTAAAGTTAAACTAGTACTGCAGCTGTTGTACCTGTACAGCAATCACAATGCAGTATAATAGTTATGCAATCAGAAGCCAATCAGTGCTAACCACTAATTCAACTGGGCGTGTACATAAAGTTCAATTGTATCCCACCTCGTGGGCGTATCAAAGGCACCACCAGGACAATATATTCCATACTGCCTCAACTGCAGGGCAATACGGAATATATTGCTGCCCTAGGGCAATATGGAATATATTGCCGCCTCGCCTCGATATATTGCCCAGGTGCAGATATTGTCTCAGAAAAGGCAAGTAGCCCAAAAATTTTTAAACGTGGTACAGTGTTGACCACGTGGTAGAAAAATAGGGGTAGGGCTATTGCCCTACCGGAAGGTACAGAGCACTATTGCGTGCGCTTTATATACCGCTTAATATTCCTTATGCTAGTGGGTCCATTGTGGTCTTTACTATAGCACATGTGATACTAAAAATAGCACAAGCGATACTAAAAACAGTACAATGCACGTGGGTGGGATACAAACATGTTGAACAACGGTCCCTCGGGCAGTATGGAATATCCACTCGTGCAATCCAATTAGACCCCTCGGGCTCTAATTCTATTGCCCTCGGGCTCTAATTCTATTGCCCTCGTGTATATTCCATACTGCCCTCGGACCGTTGTTTAACTAGTACTTCGAGTGCAGAGCACGGCACAGCAGATACACGAGCGAGATAGCGTCCATAGCTTGCTTTGCTTACACAATTTCTTTAGAAATACGCTGCTATACTGTGACTTATCAGCTTCTAGGCAGTCAACTGTGGATAGTTCTGTCTACGGAGAACTCTAGATCATCAGCAACTACTCAATTTCTTTTCTTTCTATCAAACAGCAAATAAAGCAATATTTCTGGAATATTTTTTTATCACAATTTGACCCTTCTTTGCCCTGTTCCTTCCATGTTATTTGTCCTTGTTTTAAATGTAGCCATTTACCTGTTAGTGTTAACATTTTAATTTTCCTCCTAGTTTTTTTCTTTTTTGGGGGGTTCTAATAGCTCTTATCCCCTCAGAACTCATTCCTCATGCTCTCTGCATCTTTGGTTTTTGCTTTACCTATGTTCTGTAAAAATTGAATTGAATTGTAGCTCAAGCCGGCGAGCTCAAGCTCGAGCTGTAGGCCTTCGAGAGAATTTCGCTGGACCTACCAAGCTGTTTTGTAGTACAAACGAACTCACTAGCTGTAAGGCAGTCAGCTGTAAACTGTTTTGTCTTTAGAGGAGTCCAGATAGCCGGGAACAGCCATCGAGGTAAGCATCTCACACCATAACCAGAGATAGTATATTACCCACCCGGGATTGGTAACGGATCACGTGCGCCCAATAGCGTAATATATTTGTTGGCTGGCAAACCGAGTCCCAAGAAGCGCACCAGGAAAGGTCACCAGGTGACACAAGAAATACGTTCTAGAGAGAGTCTGCTTGGAATTTACTGTATTTTTTAGAAGTGTGGATGTGCACTAACAACCTACCGTGATACTATTGTTCCTTTTTTGCGTTATTATTGTATACTGCGCACGATACAGCCTATAATGTGATTGTAGATGGCATGTAGCTAACTTTTTGGGTAATATCTTGGCCACCTTAACTTGTTTTCTTGTTAGAAATAGTTGCAAATGTTGCTTAAGGGTGCAGGCCCTAACAACCATTAAGTTATTCAGGAATGTACAAGTTGGGCATTGTTACAACACCACAAATGATATTCACTGTTTGTACAAGCACATTAACTTATAATTGACAGTAGCCAGGCAAGATCGCGAACAATACATTCCTCAATAAAACTCTGTCTGTGGCCTTCAGAATAGACCCAAACTTGGATGTATGACTATTAGCGACCTGATAAAGACAGTAACGTAGAGTTTTTTTTAATAAACACCCTCTGAGTAGGAAAACCACGAGGTAAGCAGCTCATAATCGCACTTTCAAGCACAATACGCGAAAAAGCTCTACGTTACTGCCTTCGCCTTGTTGAAGTACGTATATATCCACAATCTGAAGTTCTACTGCCTGAGTGAACGAAAGTTTTATTAGCCTAAGCGTTGTATCTAGCCGCGCCCGTCACTTTTCCGTCTGGCACTTTCAGCGCTCATAGTTTGCAATGTGTACAGCCTTCGCCAGTCTTGTAGCATAGGTCTTTGGTTTCTTGGAATATCAGCAGTAGTTTCTGAGATACAGTCCCATAGCAACCAGCCAAAAATACATGCGTGGGCGTGACACTGCACCCTTAACTATCTGGGCATTGCTTGGTGCACTTTTCCTGGCCCACTTGTTTAGTATGCGTTTGTAATACAGCCTGCCACTGCTTGATACTGACCTTTGAGGTCATCAAAGTTTTTTCAGCTTGGGACGCGGTCTGCCTGCGCGAAGGCGTGGTTATTGCCCGTGTTACCAATCCCGGGTGGGTAATATACTATCTCTGCCATAACTCACGAACGGAGCTTTAGAACCAACAATTTATCAATACAGTTCCGAGCAAATAGCGATTTCTACCTGTGTTGCTGATATCAGCGCTTAGTAAAATAAACACGAGCGTATCAGACGCTCGTGTTTTTAGCGTCCGATGCGCTATGCCGGCAACGGACAGAATGACACACACACACACAAAAAAAAAAGCAAAAAGCAAAGCCTCTCGCTGCCTATTACAGGTCACGCGTTCCTGGACAAGCCAGGGCACCTCAGTGCTAATTATAATTTTTGGGCATTGCCTGACAAATGTCAGGCCAAGGCAAAGTTTGTCCGGACATCAGCAAAAAGTGACCGGACATATGGCATGCACTTCAATAATGTACTGAGGTAGCCTCGCCTCCAGGCTAGATATCATAATAATATAGCCTGGTACAGACTGTCTACGCATGCGCGCAATATCTACACTAATAATAAGATAATTATATTCATGATTTTGCAAGTAGCTGTATTTTCCTAGCCTTGGGTATTCGTGTAGACAGAGTCGCTGCGTGCAGTTTGCTTGCCTGTTGATAGGCATCGAATATAGCAAATTTGCAGTGTTAGCCATCGCGGAGCTACGAGCTCGCCCTGTGAAGACTAAGCATGATTGATTGTACACACTCTTTCTTTAGTTGTGCGGAAGGTACGAAGCTAAAACTGCTCGAGCATGCTCATCTGCCATCTGTGCAGGAATCCATGCGATGTTTTCGCCGAGCGCTGCTCGTACGCGCGATATTACAGCTACGTGGTGCCAGACAGCACAGCCTGCGTTGCTGTAATATCGCGTACGAACAGCACCATTCCAGCTTTGCCAACTCTCTCAAGAGCATATTTTACAGCGTCATTGAAGGTATCGGTAGCAGTAACAGTAGCGCTAGTCATTGCGAGTCATTGTTGATGTAAATTGGAACGGACGTATATCTAAACGTGCGCGAACAAATTCACGGAACGTACACGGTGTTTTACTAATTACACCAGTTTTGGTGTAATTTTGGAGCATGCGCAGACAGTCTGTACCAGGCCATCTCTCAGCTTTGGGGGAGTGGCCTGGAGGCGAGGCTAGTACTGAGGTAGCCTCTAAGTCTTGGTGTTTACAAAGCTGTTACAAGCCAAACCACAGCAAGTAGCTGTTAATGATATTCACTCTGAGTGAAAACTTCCCCTTTCACCACTATCAAAGCTGACTTTGGTATGACCTGACAATTATGTCAGAACAAACACTTATTTGACCGGTCATTGAAGCAATTTGACCGGACAAATGTCCGATGTCCGGACGTTATAATTACCACTGCACCTGTGCACTAAGCAGGTACGATGTGCCGGTGCTATGAGCACTCCTGGAGCCCGGGCAAGGAACTCGCAGGAGGTACCAACCATGCCTCCCACTGCCGGTGTGGGCACCCTGTAGTCCCACCACTACCATTAGTGGTACAACGAGACACAGTCGGTGTGCTTTGCTCCCCCAGTACAAGACCAGGTACCCGTTTTACAGATGGGTGGGCTGGTGTACTTGTGATGTTTTTGTGGTTCAACTGGTAGAGTCCTGGGTTTATGACCCAGAGGACACTGGAGGACACTGGTTCGAATCCCAGGGCAGGAGGAGGAAAAAAGAACAACACACACACACACACACACAACACGACTACTGTATGCCTCGTGGCTCCGCACACCGAGGCATAAATATATCTAACAGAAGATATATATATATATATATATTATTCTGTTAGATATATATCCATGTATCTAACAGAAAGCGGGAAATTCCCGCTATCGGACCAGGCCCTAAAGAGTTAATTATAATGATCCGACACCGGATTCGGCAATTCGATTCAGCAGAATCACGATAGGTATACGTACCTGTACACAAAGTAATGGAACAGAAGAGAATAAGTAGAAACGTCACACAGATGGGATTCATCAGTCTCATAAAGACTTCTTTCACGAACACTCAAATAAGCAATAAAGATGTTTCGTGCGTGGGCGTAATTAGAGGCGTGGCTTCCGGTTTCCACCATGTTGGTTGGCAAAACTTGGCGAGTCCCGTTATGGGAAGACATCCGGTCGGGGTCAAAGGTCGAAATTTAACCCGTTTTGCACGGATTTTAACTTAATCTTTTTTGCTAGAGTAGGTGCTCAACGTTGCCCGAGTTGTTGCCGTTTATCACTATGCAGACAGCAGCTGGAGTGGTTGTCACCAGTGTGCACAAGCAAGCTGAGTTCATTTGGCTTGGGAGAGGACCTTGGAAGGCGGAAGAACACGAAGAATCAGACTGGTTGTGCTTTGAGTATAGTACGTATAACTGCATGGACTAGAGTAGCAGTGCCTCAGAATCTGTGTTGGTAAGTAATATAGAATTCTTGGCTGTAATATAATACTGGCATCCAGCTGTAGGATAAGGTGTGGGCTTGATCACTGAATGAGTAACGGCTGCAGTGACTTGTTAAAGAGTGGAATTGACAGTAGCAACTGTATATATACACCACTGAAACATAATATTTTGCATACATTGGAAGGCTTGCTCCACCCGCTAATACACGTAATCGCATTTGAATAATGTAACACTGAAAACTTCCATTCTTGCAATCTTAGCCGCCAGATTGGTACTACTATGGACACAAACTGATTATTACAATAGTATTATGATAAACTTCTCATGCAAATTAGATGCAAGCACCTCTGTGAAGAAAGACATCAAGCAAATAATTATTGTATCATCGACAGTGTAATGGAGTGCTGAGTCATATCGTAGCGTGTTAATAGCATGCAGTGAATCTTCTTGACCTCTTCAGCTAGTGTGATGTGTTACCAATTACTGAGAATTACAAAGAAATTCTTATACATGCAAGTGATGGAGGTACCAGTGACTCAGTAAATTTCTCAGGTAAGCAAAACCAGAAATTAAGCAACACATACTGATCAGATGATAATGAGGATGAATGCACATGAGTACTAATAGTTGGAGTTATGAACATGAAAGTTTTATATGAAAATACAGTCATACAATTGTTTTTTTGCTGAGAGAATAGACTGGACTACAAGCACATGGTTAGAGCATCCTCGATGTAAATTAATAGGAATCCAGTGTTCTGGTGGTATCATTCTATGATAGACCAGAGACATGTACATGTGGACTGGTAAATTGCAAAAGCACCTACCATCAATGGTAACAGGAATTTCTGTGTGAGAGACTGCGGCACCATTGGACTTGATCCCGGCAAGGATCAATGTTTTAGTGTTCGAACAAATAGCACCATTGGGCTTGATTCTTTTGTTAGTCAGTCAGTTGGTTGGGAGGGAGAGAGAGATATTGGTTAGTTAGTTTATTGTTACTACGGGGCAGGAAAAGTCACTAACCAGCATAATTATTGTGTACCCAACTCACTCAAACAGCACACCTCTTCACCATAAAGTA
Source organism: Haliclona indistincta (assembly GCA_964017065.1). Lineage (NCBI taxonomy): Eukaryota > Metazoa > Porifera > Demospongiae > Haplosclerida > Chalinidae > Haliclona > Haliclona indistincta. The sequence goes on from OZ024790.1 coordinate 7,050,961, forward strand.
CTGCTAGTATACGTGTATTGACATAACTACACAAGTACCTTGTGGTAAAGACTTGCACAGATTGGATGAAGGCCGCTCTTATTGACCCCTCATACAATAGTACATGTACATGAATGACACTGCACTGAGCGACTGTAGTCTGTTTCTACATTATAGACATCAAGGTATGGTACGGTATTTAAGCTCACTAGACTCCTGCAGGCTCATACTGACACTGCTGGAGAACCCACCATTCTCACTGGATATCACAGTATGTTGCTACTGTCAATTCCACTCTTTAACAAGTCACTGCAGCTGTTACTCATTCAGTGATCAAGCCCACACCTTATCCTACAGCTGGATGCCAGTATTATATTACAGCCAAGAATTCTATATTGCTTACCAACACAGATTCTGAGGCACTGCTACTCTAGTCCATGCAGTTATACGTACTATACTCAAAGCACAACCAGTCTGATTCTTCGTGTTCTTCCGCCTTCCAAGGTCCTCTCCCAAGCCAAACGAACTCAGCTTGCTTGTGCACACTGGTGACAACCACTCCAGCTGCTGTCTGCATAGTGAGAAACGGCAACAACTCGGGCAACGTTGAGCACCTACTCTAGCAAAAAAGATTAAGTTAAAATCCGTGCAAAACGGGTTAAATTTCGGCCTTTGACCCCGACCGGATGTCTTCCCATAACGGGACTCGTACAAATCTATCCCTCCAGCCAATTGATGCGTGTCACGCGACGTCATAATTCTGACGTCATTTCCGCACTTTTGGGTCGATATTAGCCGCGAACATTCCATCACACCTTTGCCACGAAACTATCTATACGAGCTTACCGTTCTTCGAAGACTCCAGACAAACTATGTGTTCTCCGTGATCCATACGGCGCG